>BSBK01006614.1:0-205437 GCA_027943335.1 Chamaecyparis obtusa
AACATCTATATATCTATATATATATATATATATCTATATATATATGTATATACATATATATATATGTAAATATATATATGTACATATATATATATATATGTATATATATATATATAGTAAATTATATATATTATATATATATATATATATATATATATATATATATGTACATATATATAGATATATTATAATATATGTACTATATATATATAATATATATATATATATATATATATATATATATATATATATATAATATATATATATATATATATGTACATATATATATATAGATATATATATATATATATATATATATATATATATCTATATATATATATATATATATATATAATATATATATATATATATATATATATGTACACACACACACACACACACACACATATATATATATATATATATATGGTGAAGGGTGCTCCCTTTAATACCAGAAACACATAACAGAAATAGAGAAACAACAACAATATGCAAGAACAAAAAAATTGGCTTCTTATTATCTCCACAAATGTGGAATTACAAACTTTCAGAATTACAATATGCAAAGCCACATGGGCATTGCCTTACAATATTCTGTAGGACAAAGCCTCGAACTATTACCCAGATCTACTACCCAGAACTATTCTAAACTGCCTAAGACAATAATACAGCCTTCCTTATATAGGTGATTTTCCACCGCCTGGGAAGGTTCCAGAATTTTAGCCAATAAGGCCGACCAAACTTAGAATTATTTTATTTTACATTTTATTACATCATAGTCGGCTCAAGATAACCTTTGAAACTCGAACAAAAATTTTGAAGAAAATTATTTTCTGCCATTTCAGGTGGCCCAACTTCCGAAGACCATAATTCATCACCAGTTGACCCGATCGGCTATTATAACCCCATTTCAAAAATGCCACAAAGCGCTCTATAGGCTTGACTTGTGCAAGCGCCCGTCACTGAAATTTTCAACCTCATCTAGGGCCTCTAAAGCCTTCAAAACTGAGTTCAAAGTTTCTGTACCCTGCTGCCAATACCGAAAATCTTCAATATCTTCCAATATACACTTGATCTGGCAATGAAACTTTACTGGCAGACTTATATGACCAAAATGAACCTCCAAGAAAGAAATTAGATCATTCTGAGCACATATGAAAATTACCAAAAATAGTAACTTTCCATAAATAGTAGCTCTGCACAAAATAGCCCTTATTGAATATAAAAATAGAAATATTTTTTTTTTTTGGTGATGCAAGATTGCTCTTTCACCCAGGATGCTCCTGCATCATTATCCTTGATGAAAAATTATAAAGCAGTGTTAATTCTTTGAAGGTGGAAAACATGTTTGAAATGTCAAACGCGACAAAGCAACAATATTGATGGCAACATCAACAATGATGTATTTGTTTTTATTCATTGGCTAGCTTGAGTAAAGTTAGTAAAGTGGATTACTTTACTTGGAACTTAATAAGTCATGTGGCATAAATCTATGGTGGATTTGAAACTTTCTAAAATACACTAGAGAGTAGCAATGAAAAGATGTAAAAGACCTTTACATATGTTTGATTTTGTTCATTTACCTAAAAATAAAAACCCTTAACAGGGTCGCTGCCATGGATGACTTTTGCAAAGGTGTTTTGAAGAATCTCTTGTGAGATTTAATTTTGTTTCTCAGTATTTTGTAGAAGTCTTCCAACTATTTCATTTGGTGTGATTTGCATTCACAATCATGCATTATGGAAGGTATTTTAGAGATATTTTATCAAGATGAGAGGGATCTTTTTGGATTTATCTGCTATATTTTTCATAGGATGTTCATGAAAGATTCTAATAAAAAAAATTTATTTGTTTGATGTTTTTGAAATAATATTAAATGGATATATGGAGAGTGTGTTCAAATAAAAGGCCTTTCTTAAACAACAACATCAGTTACAGAGGTATTATGCAATTTTTATTAGGTATGTGATTGAAGATAACATTCAAATGTTTTGGCTATTACTAAGGACTTTATTTTTGACAGGAATTTGGTTTTATGATCTATTCCCAGGTTTTTAAATTCAATGGAGAAGGATTGATACCTAGGGTTTGAAGATTTAATTGCTTCCACTAGGTAAAATATTATGAGTAAAGATTTCATTCTAGCATTAAAAAAACTAAACAGAGCATGATTATGTTCAAGAGAAATAAAGATATATAAGTCTTGGATTTTGAGTTAAAATGAAGCATTTCTTTTACATACTATTTTATTTTTAAAAGATAAATATGTGCTGGTTTGAACTAAAAATCTATAGTTTTATTTTAGTTCTAATGCTTTCATCAGATGAAAGGATGTTGTTTCTTTTTATGGACATGAAAGATACTCGTTTTGAAGGATATAGATGTTGGTTGTTTTTGACAGTTATGGATTTAGTTGTGATAATTTACTTTGGTTGTTGGTTCATGATTCTTTTCTCTTCACATGGAATGATTCTCAGTTTATATCAAATAGTTCGACCCTCTCGGGACAATTTTTTTTGCACAAAGTTATTCTTTGAATCTGTGTGAGGGAAATGTTCTTAAATTGTCAAAACCCTAAAAAAGGGTTATACAATGGTTGTGTATTTTGGTTATAAACAGATTTAATCATAGTGGTGTACCTGTATATGATGTAGTTAATGTATCCATTTTATAATGCTTTCCTATTTAAGGGAGTGCAGATATGCGAAAATTAATTTTGTATGGTTTTAGAAGAGACACACATCTATTCCTTTTTAAATATGGAGCATTTGGAAGGATTTGAAAGCATATTATTGTAATTACATATATGTATAGGTGTATGATTCAGAAGCATACATTTATATGTATACGTAATATTGGTAAATATAAGACATTGTAAGAAAGAGAAAGGTTGTAGTGCTGAGCAATTGTAGCTGTTGTTGTAACAAGAAAATTTTTGTCTCAATAAAGATGACAGGTTCCAATGGAGTAATTTTTTCCCTATGAGAAAACAGAAAGGTTTTGAGGGTTTCCCACTTAGCACAAATCTTGTGTCTCTCTTATGTTGTGATTTGTATCTTGTTTACTTTGATTTCTGACAGCTTTCTTATGTTCAACTTATGTTGATTTACTTTAAATGATATGTGTTCATCTTCAATTTGTGTAAAAGAATGGCCTTTACTTCCAACAATTACTACCAATTAAATTTGTCCTTTGCATTTTTAACAACAAAATTTATCCACCACATAAATCAATTAAGTTCACTCCCTTGTTAATGTAGACAAGACAAAAAAATATGTAATTGCATTGATGGCCACCAACTTAATTCTAGTATAGATTCAATAATTACTTTTTATGGAATCCTTATCTATCTCATCAACCATCCTAATGCTACTACCATTTTTTATCATCTTTCATATGACCAATATTCTAATATTATATTATATATTTTGATGAAAAATAGTAGTTCACATGTAGATCAAACATAGTAGAATTATAGTTAGGGCTCTATAGGAGAAAAATTAGAGCTTACATTGACTATTCTTCTTTGACTAACCATTTTTTTTTTAGATTTTTCATTTCTCGTACCAATCCACACATTTTTGCACATCAAATCAGCCTACAAATTTTAATTACAACCTTTTTACACCATATATGTGCACACACACAACAAGCTTAACTAGATTTTTGTTACGTTGTTACTTTTCTCATTTCTAATATGTTAACACAAAGTTCTTTCTACTTTAAGTGACACAAATATTTTTTCTCTATAGAAAATATGCAAGGTATTACTAATTATATTTCATGGAGGTTAGAGATCCTGTTGTTGAGGAATTCATATGATACTTGAATAGTTGTGTATCTTGTTCATAGCTTCATAATCTTTAGTATCAAATACTATTCTAAGTGTAATGTTTAATCATATTTGAAATCTTAAGTATTCGTATGCTCATCATATTCAAAAGTAAAATATCTCTATATAAATTCACTATTCTTTTGTGTTTTGTATTTCTTCAACATAAAATGAAATTTCCACTAATATGTCTTCTCTTCCTCAGGTTGGGATGTTAGATAAGAACCACTAAAGCCTTGATTCAAACTAGTTTATTTTTTAGTTGGCTCCAACTCTACTAATGATGTGCTAGTTGTATTGTTTTGTTATTTTTTGGGACTCGGGTTTTGGTTTTGATGATTTTATTTAGATTTATAACAAGTTTCACTCCTTCCCCACTTATTTTCATCAAAAATATCAACATAATATGAAATATACAAAATTTACACCAATTTATTAAAATGTAGACAAATAAAAAGAAATAGACTTAGATTTAAGATACACAAATTTCCACAATATATCTTCTACCACCAAATATATGGTAAAACATATTTTTCACTTTTTAATATAATTAAATAAACAAAACTATTATTCACAAAAACCTAAATCTCAAAATTCACTCTAGTCAATGGGCCCTTGGTATGCTCGTGAAGTTGTTTGGTTCTCAATGAGCCCACCACAGATCAAGTCTTACTGTGTGAGAAGGCTCTGACACAATAAGGGATGAGGCTGGGATTGTACCCTGAGAAGATTTTGGTGGAATTCATACCCCTCAATCCTTAGCTCTTAATGGAAATTGAACTTTCAACAAAAATAGACTCGACTAAAATAAAAAATTCCAAAAGATTAATCTTCCTGTCATATATCTTGTGAAGACATCACTATTATTGGCTATATTCGAAGTCAAAGAATTACTTCTAGCAATGTCTCAAGGAAATAGCCCCTCCCCTTGCTTCCAATCCGTAAATAATATCTTTCTTTCCACATGGATGTCGCCATAGATTAAGTTAAAATTTGTGCACTATTGAATAACGAAGAGGTCAGTGGCTTCTAGAACTTCAGCAACAAACAAGCCCTCTTGAAATCTATTCAACTCTTTACCAAACTTTGGATGACTCTTCTCTGACATAATGTTGGTTTCAATTCTGTCAGTTTGTTAGGTTTGGACAGATGTTCGTCCATATGCTATTATTTAGCAAGTAATTGTTTTACTAACAAATTGGTTAGAGTTGGGACAAATATTTGTTAAATAATTGACCACTTTTAGAAGAAACTAAAAACCAACTTGGTTAGGGTTGTTAAGTTATTTTTAATCTCAGTCATCGATTGTGAATCGATCTTAGCCATTGGTTTACCAGCAAGGGTAGTATAAAAGGAGGTCTAGGGGAATTTGGAAAACACATCTTGGAGAGCATTTGTAGTGTTAGAAAATGTGTTTGTAGTGATAGAAAATAGTCTTGTAGTGTTAGCAAGAGGCACAGTGATAGCATTGGGAATAGCAGTGGAGGAATAGGGAGATTATTAGGGTTCTTCTAGTGAGAGGCAAGGAATTTTGTATCTCTTAATTTGCTGAAGTTTAATATATTTCTCATCTGTAGTACTGGTTTTCCCTTCAGGGTTTTTCCAGGGACAATTGTTCAAAAATATTGTGTTCTTTGTGTTGCATATTTCTTTTAGTGTATTTTATTGGTGAAGTTGCAGTTGTGTTATTTTTCAATATTAGCTATGAATTTATTTTTGGTAGTTAAATAATCTTTATAAGATAGGAGATTAATAATTAGTGACTACAATAGAATTTTCAAATGGTATCAAAGCTAAGGTGAGGGTAGAAAAGGTTTACCCTAGGAAGGAAAGAAATTAAGGGTTTATAAAATGTAGTTTAACCTCTTTTGAGTTATTTCTTTTATTTCTTTGAGATGGTCGTAGCTGGTTTGAGAGATCCGCATAGATTGGATAGTGCCTCAAATTTTGGTGTTTGGAAAGCCAAATTCTCTTTATTGCTGGAAGAGAATGGTATCAAGGAGTATGTTACCAGTGTTGTAGCTGTACCCTTAGATGCAACACAACTCACAACATACAAGAAAGATGATGCCAAGGTGAGGAGGATAATCCTTGATGGTGTCGAGGATGATATTGTTCCACATATTACAGAGTTAGATACTGCAAAGAAGATGTGGGATGCCATTCTGAATCTATACCAGAATGCTACCACCAACCAAAAGCTAGTTCTTAGATAAAATTTGAAGAATACCCAAATAAACAAGGGAGAAGACATCACAAGTTACCTCACTAGGCTTAGACTTGTCAAGGATGAGTTAGAAGTTGTTAGAGATAGCCTCAGTGATGATGAGCTAGTCAGAATAGCCCTAAATGGGTTTACTAAATAGTGGGATGTCTTTGTTCAAGTTGTTAGTGTATGAGACACCTTACTGAGTGGGGATCAACTATGGAGTGATTTCACTTAGGAGGAGTTTAGACTAAGTCTTGTCAATGGATCCAACAAAAAGAGTCAGAAAAGTGAGGTGGAACAAGAAAACGTTGCCCTAGCAGGAAAGGGAAAATTGAAGAAGGGGTCTAGCAAAAGATCAAGCTCACAAGGTGAGAAGAAGGACATATCTAAGGTCAAGTGCTTTGGTTGTCATGAGTTTGGCCACTATGTCAATGATTTCTGAGAAAGGAAGAAGAATGAAAATAATGGCAAGAAGCAGGTGGAAGCTTCAGTAAGTGTAGATGAGCTCTCTAGTAGATTGGAAGATGAGTTCGCACTCATAGCTTGTATGGTTAGCTCAACCTCATAGAGTGTTTGGTATATAGATAGTGGGGCATCATTTCATATGATAGGAGTTAGAGAGTACTTCTCCAGTTACGAGGAAGACACCAGTACCCATATTTCTATGGGAAACTTGTCCAAGATCAACTCAGTTGGGAAAGGGACTGCTCAGTTTCAGATGGACAATGGGAAGATTATTCCCCTTTGTGATGTGTTGCATGTGCCATGATTAGGTATGAATATGATTTATGTATCTTTTGTTCAAGATAAAGGTTATAATATACTTTTTAGAGGGACACATGTGTTGATCAAGCACAAAGATTGGAAATCACCTATATCTATTGGAGTTAGGAGTGGACGCCTTTATAGGATGCACTTTGACACTCCTAAGGCACTCATGAGAAATAGTAATCCTAGATATCTTGGAGAGCTATGGCATAGGAGGATGGGCCATATACATCATGGAGCACTTAAATTGCTTTGTGAGATAGTGACAGGTGTTCCTGAGGTGAGCAAAGAGTATGACGATGTATGTAAGGGATGTGTGTTGGGAAAGTTTGCAAAAGCATCTTTTCCAAGGAGTGACACTAGATCTGAGGGAGTTCTTGATCTAGTGAATTCAGATGTAGGTGGACTAATGTCAACGAAGTCTCTCAGAGGATATGATTACTATGTTACT
Source organism: Chamaecyparis obtusa (assembly GCA_027943335.1). Taxonomy (NCBI): domain Eukaryota; kingdom Viridiplantae; phylum Streptophyta; class Pinopsida; order Cupressales; family Cupressaceae; genus Chamaecyparis; species Chamaecyparis obtusa. The sequence continues at coordinate 7,261 of BSBK01006614.1, forward strand.
TTTATTGATGATTTGTCTAGGAAGACCTGGATATACTTCTTGAAGACCAAGGATGAGGTTTTTAGTTACTTATAAGAGTTCAAGGCTCTTGTGGAGAACTTGACAGGAAGGAAGATTAAGGTTCTTTGGTTAGATAATGGAGGCGAGTACAAAGGGAATGAATTCCAGTAGTTTTGTACCAGAGAAGGAATCAAGAGAGAGTGGACGATTCCTTACAATCCACAATAGAATGGAGTTGTTGAGAGGAAGTACCAGTCCATATCAGAGGTAGCAAGGGCTATGCTACATGACCAGGATATGCCCTACTACTAATGGGGAGAGGCATGTAGTACAATAGTGTACATATAGAATAGGGTTCCACATAAGGTACTAGGTAAGATGACACCAGAAGAGGCTTTCAAAAGGAAGAAGCTAGATGTTAGTCACTTTAGGATATTTGGAAGTTCAGCATATTTCCATATTCCAGGTGATACGCATACAAAGTTAGACCAGACTGAAGAGAGGGGGTACTTTGTTGGGTACAGTGAAACCTCAAAGGTATATCGGATATTTATCCCAGGGACTAAGAGGATTATAGTTAGACATGATGTCAATTTCATGGAGGACAAGCCATTCAGGAGATCTAGAGATTTGCCTATAGAAGATTAGAGTGAGTAGTTGATAGAAGCTCTAGGGGTAGCTCAATTGAGTCAAGGGTAGCAAAGCTTGAGTACAGTTACTAGTACTAGCATAGGCTCAGCTGGTGAGAGTTCAGAGAGTATGGAGCAACTAGTGCAATAGGATATGCATCTAGAAGATATGGAGGTTGATATTGCATCCTCTACAGTTGGCAGTAGGAACCATGAGGTTCAACAAAGGGATACTCAAGAGTTGGTGGGAACTAGGAGGAGTGCGAGACAAAGGAGACAACCAACCAAGTTCAATGACTATGTGGCTTTAGTTAGTTAGTTGGTAGATAGTGAGCCTTCCAATTATCAGGAGGCTACAAAACATCAGGTGTGGTGAGATGCGATGGTTGAGGAATATACCTCAATAATGCAAAATAATGTGTGGGAGGTAGTGCCTAGACCAACAGATAGGTTAGTGGTTGGATCACGTTCGATCTACAAGATCAAGTATGGTGCAGATGGTAGCATTGAGAAATACAAGGCAAGGTTTGTGGAAAAGGGGTTCTCTTAGAAGGAGGGAATAGACTATGAGGAGACATTTTCTCCAATGGCTAGGTATACTTCTATATGAGCCGTGATCTCATTTGCAGCATAGATGGGATGGTAGATCCATCAAATGGATGTCAAGATAGAATTCTTCAATGGTGAGTTGAAGGAGGAGGTATACATAGAGTGACTAGAAGGCTTTGTAGCACACAGTTTAGAGACCCACATGTGCAAATTGAAGAGAGCTTTATACGAACTCAAGTAGGCTCCCAGAGCGTGGTATGAGTGCATTGATACTTACTTGCAAGTAATGGGCTTTGTGAAGAGTGAGGTAGATGCTAACCTCTACTACTTGGTGGTTGGGGGTGAGGTTCTCATTCTTGTTCTATACATGGATGAATTGTTTCTAATATGTTCACTAGGGCTCATAGATGAGTGCAAGAGGGATCTTGCAGCAAAGTTTAAGATAAAGGGTTTGGGACTTATGCACTACTTTATAGGCATGGAGGTGTGGAATAGATGGAGAAATTTTCCTTGGGCAAGGGAAATATTGCATTGAAATCTTGAAGAGATTCAGGATGGAGGATTGCAAAGCCATGTCTACACCCATGATCACCAATTGGAGGAAGGTAGATACATCTAAGGAGAAGGATGTAGATCCCAGCTTATACAAGTAATTGACTGGTTTGCTCATGTATTTGGTCAACGCTAGGCTAGTATAGCCTTTGTAGTTAACTCTCTTAGTTAGTTCATGGTGGAGCCAAAGAGAGTGCATTGGACAACAGCAAAGCATGTGCTGCGTTATCTTCATGGTGCAGTTGAGTATGAGATTAGATATATTTGAGGTGAAGGTATCAGGTTGATAGGCTATACTAATGCAGATTGGGCAGGCAGTACAATAGATAAGAAAAGCACTTCAGGGTGTTGTTTCAGTTTGGGATCGAGAGTTGTCTCTTGGTTCAGCATGAAGCAGAAGTTTGTAGCTTTGAGTTCTGTAGAAGCAAAATATATAGCAGCTAGCATGGTGACATGTGAAGCTATATGGCTTCAGAAGTTTCTAGTAGCCCTATTTGGTCAAAGAGTTGAGACTATAGTGGTACATTGTGACAATCAGAGTTGCATCAAGTTGTCTGAGAATCTAGTGTTTCATGATAGGTCTAAACATATAGACATCAAGTATCATTTCATCAGGGATTTTGTACAATGGGGGGTTGTTCAGCTACAATACATACATTCTGACAAATGCATTGGGGAAGGAAAAATTCATCTTCTTCAGAGATAAGCTGGGTGTCGTGTAGAATAGCTTCCTCACTAAGAGGGAGTGTTAGTTTGTTAGCTTTGGACAGTTCATCCATATGCTATTATTTAGCAAATAATTATTTTACTAACAAATTGGTTAGATTTGGGACAAATATTTGTTAAATAATTGACCACTTTTAGAAGCAACTAAAAACCAACTTGGTTAGGGTTGTTAAGTTGCTTTTAATCTCAGTCATCAATTGTGAATCGATCTTGGCCATTGGTTTACCAATGAGGGTAGTATAAAAGGAGGTCTAGGGGAATTTGGAAAACACATCTTGGAGAGCATTTGCAGTGTTAGCAAATGTGTTTGCAGTGATAGTAAATAGTCTTGCAGTGTTAGCAAGAGGCATAGTGATAGTGTTGGGAATAGCAGTGGAGGAATATTAGCAAGAGGAATTGGGAGATTGTCAGGGTTCTGCCAATGAGAGGCAAGGAATTTTGTATCTCTTAATTTGTTGAAGTTTAATATATTTCTCATCTACAGTACTGGTTTTCCCTTCATGGTTTTTCCAGGGAAAATTGTCTGAAAATATTGTGTTCTTTGTGTTGCGTATTTCTTTCCACGTATTTTATTGGTGAAGTTGCAGTTGTATTATTTTTCAATATTAGCTATGAATTTATTTTCGGCAGTTAAATAATCTTTATAAGATAGGAGATTAATAATCAGTGACTGCAATAGAATTTTCATAGTTCTTTACCCAACTCTTGAAGCCTCTTCTCGGATGGAACACCGTTTTCAACTTGGTAGGTCTTCTTATACTGGAAGCAACGTGTTATATATGAATGAGAAGACAAGCAGTACATATGACTTTGATGTATTCCTATTGATAGGGTTTAATGTAATATTGATGATGTTGTTACAAAATATTTTGTAGAAAGGACATTTGGTGTAATAACAAACTCTATGTTTTAAGTACTTAAATAATGGTGAATTCCAATCTTTTCTAATAGAAAAAAAAACTCAAATTCAAATGTATATATAGATTGATTTTATTGCACGTATATTTTTCAAGAAGGGTATGTAGAAAGAAATACACATCAAAGTCTTTGTAAGTCGAAATGAATTTTATTTTTCATTAGTTCAAATTTTAATAAATCAATGCAATTAAATGTTCAACAATTTTTTAATTGCAATTATATATTTTAAATTAAAATCTTTGTGAATGTATAAAATAAATGAAGAAGATAAATATAAAAATAACATAAAAATTGAAATATAATTCAAAAGATAAATTGAAGTGCTCAAATATTATCCATTATGTTAACATATATTATAACAAATGATTAAAGTTACTATAAGAAGTGAGTAAAGCTGACAATAACCAGAAGGGGAAAATGTAGATAATGTTGTCTGACTGCATATAAACATATAAAATAAGGTGAAAAATAATTTTATTAAAAAAATCTTTGAATTCTTAATAGCTTGGATGAGTTAGTGTCATTTTAAAGTGGGAAAAATAGATCTATTATGTCGTCAAGTATGCATTAAGGTGAGAGGAAGAAACAAACTTTCTAGAAATAACTTTATGAAAGAGAAGTGTGGCTTTATCCTCACATGCCATGTTAAGCCCTTAAAAATGTTACATTTGTAAAATGCACATGATAAATATCTACCTAGAACTATGATTTAATCTTCTAGTTAAGGGAGTGAAAGTCCCATGCGTCTTAAAAGAATTTAAATGCTAATTTGAATATAAGATATTTCAATAAATTTAGTTGTAAAATACATTAGGATGGTCATCCATGCGTATTATCCTATTTTGCTAAATAGATGAAATATGAAAATTCTTTCTAACAATATAATCATACAAGATTAAGAATTTAAAATGACTTGCTAAGTTTTCAAAATGCACTTGAGTATAGTTGAAGCATGTAAATAGACATTTTTTTTACCTCCAAACCAATAGCTAAGTAAGCACATTCTAGTTTTAAGTGATTCTAACCATGTTAAAAATTTATAACGATCCTAACGCCTAAGTGTTCTTACAATTTTTTTCCAATATGACACATTCCATAAGTGGTAGGGTTAATGATGCCTAAATTACCTTGATTATTGGGTTGAGTACAATAGTACCAAGATGATAAGGACATAACTCTTTTTCTACCAAATTTTCCATAAGAGGCTTCTAATTAGCTGAGTAATCTTATTTTAACAAGATTTGGAAGACAACCACCATGCCAAGACATAAACATTATAAAAAGATTGTGGATTTTATTATCTATTTGTATGTATCTATCACTGTAAAACATTATAAGAAAATATCTATGAGAGATATTTTCCTTTAGTTGTTATATAATGTGTATGGATTTTCTCCCATGATATATATATATATATATATATATATATATATATATATATATATATATATATATATATATATATATATATATATATATATATATATATATATATATATATATATATATATATATATCAGTTTTTGTTTTATAAATGTATGTTTTTTTTCCAATGGTCTGTCATTTCAACTATAAAAGAATTTTTTTTGGATTGATTAAATGTGTATATTTTTATGTATTAATGCATTAATTCTTCATCTATTGCTAAAATTTTAATCATGAGTAATTTTTAAAAAATATAAAAAATTCAAGGTAGTTGAGCTTATTAATTTCTATAGAATGATCTTTTACTCTTTTATAGAAGAGAATAAGTCAAGTTCTCAAATTTGATTTGTTTGACTAGATTATAAATATTTTTCTAAGGATTTTAGTTGTAGGCAAAGTTAATGACTTTTTCAATTAGTTTAATTATTATTGTTATTGTAAATAAATATTCACTAATTACACTTTACTTAAGTTTACTTAAGATAATACATTTCCATATTAGTTGTTATTGAGACACGTAGGAGTTTGCATTTCATTTTAGCAGATGGTGTCAGAGAATTTCTACTTTAGGTCTAAGATCCACCTTTAGTGCTCTTATCACATTATCACCCTCTCATTGTTGCACACACTTTGATGTAGAATGGAGGATGATCCACCTTTGGAGGACATGTGATTCCACCTAGTGTGGTTGATAGCTTATCATATCCTTTTCATGTAGTATTATTGCATTGCCTATATATTAAAACACTCTTACTTTTTTTTCATCTATTATCATTTAATCATTATTGAGTTATTCATTTAATCATATTATCTTATCTCTCTTATTTTTACTATCTATTGAGCATCTACATCCTGGTGTTTCATTCTTTGTCTTAGGCAAATTCTTATATGGTATCAGAGCCATAAAAGATTTTATTACATAGTCATTGGAGAGCTCTTGACTTCAACTTTTGGAGGGTCATGATTCATATCTAGAGGTGCAGCAATTTCTAGGAACGTCTAGAGCATGATCTAACCACACCATTGCATCTGAGTGGTCGTTCTAGTGAATTTTGATTATAAATTTTTGTACCTTGGATAAAATTCAAATCTAAGGAAAAAAATATTTAAATCGGACTTGGGAAGCCTGATCTACAAATTAGGTAGAGAAAAAGAATATTTTGGGCACCATTCTCTCGATCACGCCCTTACTTCCAACACCGACATTTAAACATTAGCAATGCGGCATTAGACCAAGCTCGCAAATCAATTTTATTTATTTTTTGGAAGCTTTATTATATAAACAAAGTTATCTTCAATAAAACTTTGAATGTGGGATAATTCCCATGGGGCATCTCCCACCTTGTGCAACCCAAGTGGCTAGATCCATTGCCCAAGTTGTGATATTGCATTCAACCTAAGTTGCCTCCTGCGAGATGAGCCATCGGGGGTCCCAATCACTGAGGTATAGTATGGTTCATCTCTCAGTTTAGTGAGCCTGAGCTCTAACCCAAGCCAGTCAGGCTAGCTGATTCGAGTTGTGCAAGACAAGTCGAGCCAAGCTAGCTGACCTAAGCTCGGCCCTTGCAGCCAACACAACCCAACTAACAATTGCCATGTGGAAACCTTCACTCTCCCCTGCCCCACCCACACATGCATCTAGGCAAGCTAGCACCCTTGTCCCACTTCCACATCAATAGCAACACATCCAACCAGAACATGAAACATGACAGCTTCGCCACATAAGCAAACTGATATTTTTTAAAAAAATTACATTTTCCCAAGCTTTCGCTATATTAAATTTGACGGGTGTATAGCTATTAGTGGATCATTTTATTTTATTTTATGGATGGCCATTAAGCCATCAATTTTAACATAAGGATTGCATCAATAGTTTTAGTGATTAATTTTGATGACTTTTTGACTGTCATTTCTTGCGATTTTGCACTTTTGTGATGAGCATTTGACCGTCAAATTGAGACTCATATTTTATGAAATTAGAACGGTTTGAAAAATTTGCACCCTTCACCATTTACGATTTTAAAATTGAATTCCAACTTTGAGAGGCTATAACTTGGCCATCCGAGCTCCAAATTGAGTGCAATTTGTTTGATTTTGGCTAAATTTTTATGAACTTTTTAGTGGTGGTGTTATTTTCTAGTTTTGGTTAATGGATTTGAAATAAATTAAAGATTTTGGTGACTGTATAGGTTTTTGATCCCTATTTTTACAACTTTGGAGGCTCTATTTAGGCTCATACAGACACATTTTTAGTCACCATTTTTTTTAAAGTGTATAATTTTTTTAGAACTTTCTATATTTGATATTATATTATATAGCCTTACTTGGGGAAAAATATCACTTTTAGATCTAGGTCCTTCTTTGGTCTTGTATGATCATTGTAATGCTTGGATCTTGATTTGATTTTGAGCAATATTGATTTGAGTCTGATTTGATCTCATAAAGGTGGTTGTAAACATCAAAATTAGAAGTCCACTTTGGTCCATTTTGGCAAGTGGAAATTGTACAGGCACTAAATATAAAGTGCCAAAAGCATCATTTTAGGGTGAGGTTCTCTGATTGAGTGAATTTTGGGGGTATCTTGTGTTCTTGGGTCTCTTTCTCTCTTGTGCTCTTTCATTTTTTCATTATGGGTACACCTAGATGTCCATTGTTAACTTTACACAAGTATGCTACACAGAAAGATAAAGTATGGAGTAAACTAATGGAAAAGGGTTTTAATCTTTATGTAAATGGAATAATTAAAGAACCTGGTGGTCCTAATGTGGATGATAATGCAAAAAATCATTGGAAACTCAAAGACAATATGGCTTTAGGAATTACAAGGATTTGTGTTTATGAATATGTCTTCTTCCACATTTCATGGTTTACGCATGCCAAGGGTGCTTGGAACAAATTTGAAGATTTGTATGGTAAAGTGGATGAGGAAAAGAGATTGTCAATTGAGGATGATATCAACAAAACTATATCAACAAAATTAATGAGTTGAGAGAATTATTTAAGGATTGTGGTAATCACATTAAGGATGGTAGGTTGATTCATAACATCTTGAAGAGACTAATTTTAGAATGTGCAACTTTTGTCATGAGTTAAAATACTCACAAGTTGACCATGGGAAGTGCCTTCACTAAGCCTTCATTTGATGCATTTGTAGAAATGTTGATGTTGGAACAGTCAAATTTAATGGATATGGGTATTATAAAGTCTTCAAAGTCTATGGCATTGGTGGTTAATAGGGTATATGCAAAAAGATGGGGGACCAAAAAGGTACCACTTTTCTTTTTGGCCCCCAAATGTCCATAGTGCATACGCACTAAAGCACGTGCACCCTATAGGGTGCACACGCTATGGCTTGGCCAATTTAAAACATAGCAAATACACCCTGTAAGGTGCACGCACTATGAAAAAATCTAAAATACATGTAAAAGAGAGAGAGAGAGAGAGAGAGAGAGAGAGAGAGAGAGAGAGAGATGCACCTATCTCTCTCCCATCTCTCACTCTAACTATTTCTCATCACTATTTAAATCTTTGAGTTAAATAGGGTGCACACCCTATGGAAGTCATAAATTTGAATAGCGCTAGCGTGCTATTGCATGAGCACACTTTGTATTGCATTGGAATGCACCAAGCCTAAGGCTTGGATTTTCTTTGGAGATCCAAGGCAAAGGCTTGGAGGATTCAAATAAGCCTGAGACGTGTTTTCTAGCAAACACATAAAAAAGCCATATCTTTTCTTGTGTGCTCCTCGTCAGGTTTACTTGTGGTTCAATAACATCAAAATCAGACGACGTGATATTGTAGATCTTTCTGTTACCTATCTAACCATATAATTTATTTTGAATTCTAATTTTTTAAAGATTTTGATCTTTAATTTATTTTGTATGTATGTATGATTTTTCTCAAAAACTAATGTGTACTATTTCAGGCATAGATTTTGCCTCGTTTGTCAAATTTTGTAACAAGTTACTTTTTTAGAAACTAGACTCCATTCTACATAGTTTTTTTAAAAAAGAAAATTTGATTTTTGATTAGTTTTCAATGATTTCTAGGGGGAGCACACAAAAATTTCATGTTTTTAGGATGTGTGCACTTTGAAAATTCGTAAAAAAATTATACATTCATTAAAAAATTAGCAAAAACATTTGGGATAAACTACGTGGTGTCAGCTAACTTCTCACTAGAGTGATTAAATTTTTTTTTTTAAAAAGTTAACATTTTAGGGGGAGCACACCAGATGCTATGTTATTTTTTTTCACAAAAAATAGGACCACTTTTTGTTCTCCCCCTTTTTGAGGGCCTTAATCTGCACCATTTTTAAAAAACATTAGTAGTTTAGAAACTAGATTCAGAGTATTACAACTCTTGTTCTTGTCGCATCTTAAAATTTTGAGTCTAACTATCTTCAATTTCTCGTTGAAGTTCATAGTTTTCTGATTTCAGAAAAAGAAAAAAAAAAGTGGCATCTTATACCCCCTTTTTGGTCCCCCATCTTTGTACAGCTACCCAATAATGAGAACCAAAGAAATCAAGGTGGAAAAATTTTCAACAACAACAAAAAGAAGTGGAAGCCAATATTACAATCAGAGACACAACAATCTTCCTCCTCACAACAAGGCAATTAATCTTTCAATAAGAAGGGAAACTACTACTAGAAGGATAAACTATTTTGTGGATATTGTAAGAAACCAAATCATGATGAGCATCATTGCAAGATTAAGAGAATTGATGAGTTGGAAAAATTACTCAAGAAGAACAATATCAATGCTTCCAAGGATTCATCTCCATCCACTTCAAAGGGAAAAGGGAAAAAATTTATGGTAAGTTCAAGTTTCGCAGAGGAATTGATTCTTGATTCAGGTGTCGCACATCATATGGGTGCTTCATAGGGGCAAATTTCTTCATTGGAACCATCTAAGGTACATCAAATATTTGTAGGGAATTATACACAAGTGGAAGTTAAAGGGAAAGGACTAGTTGAGAGGGAAAATGGAGAGTTCAAAGATGTTATCTATGTTCCTATCAATAGTACCAATGTCCTTTAAATTTACCAAATCACTCACTATTAAGGTGGAAATAAAGTTAAGTTCCTTCTTGATTCAGTAATGGTACGAAACCTTAAGGGTGATTCATTGGTTGTAGTGGGTAAAGTTAATCATGACACAAGGTTTTATCCTTTCTCCCACTTTGTGCCTAATTCTCCTTCACATGCCTTGTTGACTCATACATAACCACAAAGTAAATAATAGCATGAGAAGTTTAGACATCTTGATTTACACTATCTTCAATAGCATGGCTCAAAACATATAGTCAAAGGTTTACCTACAATCAAATTTTCTAAGGGTGAATGTTCAACTTGTTCAATGGATATGCATCTTGAAGAGAATTTTGAAAAGGGGACATCTTGGAGAGCATCAATTGTTCTTAAGTTAGTTGAAAGTGTTCTAGCAGGTCATTTTCTAGTAACATCAGTCAACAAGGATCTCTATGTCCTCACTTTTCTTGATGACTTTTCCCACTACACATGGGTCTACTTTCTTGGTCACAAGAATTAGGTGTTTGATAAGTTTTTAACTTTCAAGAGTCATGTTGAGATGAAATCAAGTAAGGTCATCAAGGTTCTTCATGTAGGAAATGAAAGAAGCTATGTGAACTCAAGAATTAGAGTCTTTTGTGAACGTAAGGGTATTGATCTTCAAAATTCAATTGCATTTAGTATACAATAGACACGAGTTGCAAGAATTAACATTAGAACTCTTAAAGAAATGGAAATTTGCATGATTGAAACCAAGTCTCTTGATCCATCACTTGTGGTAGAAGCTATACGTTATTCCAATCACATCCTTAATAGATCTCCTTACAATGCTTTATATGGAATGACTCCTTTCAAGGCATGGTGTAGAAGAAAACCTATTGTGAAACACTTTAGAGTATTTGGTTGTCTAGCAGGGGCACACATATCTTCACATAAATTCTTGAGGTACATCTATCAAGGCCTTATACATTCATTGCATATGAAGAAAGTGTTAAGGCATATAGAATTATGGATCTTGAGACTAATCAGATCTTTATAGAGATGACTGTTCAATTTGAGGAAAGTTCACTCTGAGGAAACTTCACTTAGAGGAAAGTTTAGGTTTAGCTTATCCTCTACTCCTGTCCATACTTTAGACATTATGGAAATTGATAGTGGTAGTAGTGGAAGTGATTCAAATGGCTCATCTACCTCAACTCCCATACATAGGATTACATCTTTTCTTATTAAACTTAAGGTTAAGGATACTCCTTGATCATATTCCACTAGACCTCATTAGGTTAGATAGACTCTTGAATCAACATGTTTACTTGTGGGGGATCCTTCAGATAGTTGAAAGACAAGGTGACAACATCAACACATTCCAGATGCATATATTTCTACAGTGATAGATCAGTGGGTCAATGCAAAAAGTTGAGTACCTATTCTATGGAGGTCTGTGGACAAAAAAGTTTGGCACAAGAAATGGGCAACCATTTTTTAAAGATCGGGTGCCCGTTTAGCTTTGGAAGCCTGATTCGTATTCAAAAAATAGGCACCCATTTAATAATCGGGTGCTTGTTTTGTATCAGGTACCCAAAGAAAAATGGGCACCCAATTTTTAAAAAATGGGTGCCTATTTTTTAAAAATTGAATGTCCATTTTCTAAATGTAGTTTTTTTTCTTAAACCATTTTCCAAGACATTTTCACAACTTCGAAAATGGGATCACATTTTTCAAAGTACGGGTGCCTGATTCAGCTTCTACTGTCGATCCCCTCAGCAATTTTTCTCCTGATTCTAGGGATGTACGATTGTTTTTTATTACTTTTATTTGTTTTTTATTATTCTTTTCATAAAACATTGTAGTTTCAAGTCATTTTTAATAAAAAAATGTAGTTTAATGTTATTTTCTAATTTATCATATAAATAATTATATTTTATGTTTCATTTAGTTATTTTTACCTTTAGTTTACTTTGTAAATTATCATACCAAACTAGAAAACTATTAAAACTTTTAATTTAACCCTAGGTAGAAAACAAAAATGTAAACCTATACACAATTAAAATACAAAACTCTAAGTTGAAAATAAAAACATAAAACTACACACAACTAAAATAAGAAATCATAAGTAGAAAAAAAATATTAACCAAGACACAACTAAAATAAAAACTGTACCTCTAGAATACATAAACCTAGACACAACTAAAACAAGAATCTCTCTCTCTCTCTCTCTCTCTCTTTGGTATTTTTAAATTATGTCAAGTAATTAATTATGGAAGTCTTTCTTTGTAAGGTAAAATATAAATTATATGTTACTTTTTAAATTATGTGAAGTGATTCTCTCTCTATAAATTATGTTAGGTAATTAATTATTTAAGTCTTTCTTTGTAAGGTAAAATGTAAATTATAAGTTACTTTTTAAATTATGTCAAGTAATTAATTATTTAAGTCTTTCTTTGTAAGGTAAAATGTAAATTATAAGTTACTTTTAAATTATGTCAAGTAATTAATTATTTAAGTCTTTCTTTGTAAGATAAAATATAATTATATGTTACCTTTTAAATTATGTCAAGTAATTAATTAATTATTTCACTCTCTATCTATCTATCTATTTATTATATTTTTAAATTATGTCAAGTAATTAATTATTTAACTCTCTCTCTCTCTAATATTTTTAAATTATGTCGAGTAATTAATTATTTAAGTCTATCTCCTCTCTCTTTCCTCTTTCTCTCTCCTCTCTCTCTCTCTCTCTATTCTATTTTTAAATTATGTCAAGTAATTAATTATTTAAGTCTCTCTTTTTAAGGTAAAATGTCAATTGTATGTGAATTGTAAATTTTCATGTTTTTATATGTACATGGATTTAAAAATGGATGATTTTAACATTGATGAGCTTTTAAGTCAGCAAGCACCATCACTACCTCCACCTAGAGAGTTGAGAGACAATATTAGGAGAAATGTAGAGGTCATTATTAGAGATGTAATTACTATTAGGCATGATCCTCATCCATCTCCCTAGCTACTACATCGTGCAAATAGCATGCGAGGTATAATAGATTTTGTACATACATTAGACTCTCATATTGATAGTTTTCACTCATGGAGGTATTCTAGGTGTGTATATTATGTTGGCGACCTCTCTTATGAAGAGGTCAATAATATAAAAATTACAAAAAGTGATATGACACGTTATTTTTTAAACCCTAAAACAGGTGAGGAGATACTTGGAAAGAAGCCACACATTTCTATTAGATGGTGTCAGCACCCCTGGTATAGTAGAGCATTTTTGGGAGCTCTAGTGGATGGTATTTGACCATCCACCACATGCTAATCATGAGGTCCCCCTTTATTTTTTGAAAAAATTATGGGCTGAATTTGAATTGGGTAGGAAACCCAATTACTTTAAAATGAGAGCATTCTAGGGGGTTGGTCATGGTATGCCACAAGATAGGCCAGGGGCCAAATTGAGCAATAGAACTAGAAATCATGTGCGTAATGAGCCCCTTATTCCTCTTCTTACTTCCTCTTCCTTCTCTATTAGTTCCTCCACCTTTCCATCATCGAGTAGAGCAATTACCTCTTGGTTCAATGAGTGCTATTATAAGCAATTTGTTAGAGAACTTGACCTAGGCAAGGGTTTCCCCTAGTATAGCACATGTTTGCATGAGTTGTGGGGATATATGTAGAGGTCACCAGAGTGATCATGATGATGCCCATGCTTCCCATCGTGGATATGATGATGTTGATGGTGGCGCACATGGTGATGTTGGAGATGTTATTGTTGGAAATTTAGTTAGGAAGAGTAATACTGAGAGGGGGGGGGGGGGTGAATTAGATATTACCTATTTTTATTTTTCATTACTGAAAAAATTTGTATATCTTAAACATAAATTACATCAATTTAATGAAGCTAATATACTAAACATCATTCAAGAAAGTACTCATAACATAAAAGCTTGGTTACCCAAAAACCCTTGAAAGGTAAAACTAGGGTGGGGATGATACCCACAAATCTTCACTACTGTAGTATAATTTTTTCCTGTTAGGGCTACAAATTTGATCACAAAATATAATCTACCCTATGAGGGGTCTATCCTATTAAGAAATAAAAGACTTATATAGTCTACCTTGCAAAAGGATTTAGAACTTACAACTAAGTAAGCACTTAATTAAGAGGTTACAAGAGGTCTATTAAAACTAGTTTGTTAAGAGATGATTGTACCATAACAAAATTATATGTCAATTTTGGAAAACTTAGTAATTGATGTCTCTGATACTCAGCATTCACTATACTCGACATTCGTTGTACTCGACATTCACTGATTTCACTATTACTCGGTATACATTACTTAATATAGCTCGGAAAAAACTAACTCAGCCAATATAGAAATACATAGTGACCATTGGTTTACTTGGAAGTGACTATTGCATGGTAAATATATAATTACATGACTTGGCCTATACATGATGACTCAGTCGCAGTGATGACCGACCAACATTGCCTAGATAATGACTAAGTGTAAGACACTAATAGTCAACAAAACTATAGAGATCTACAATCTCCCCCTTTGACATCAGTGGAAAAAACACTTTATCATGACATTACAATTGTATTTACAAAATTACTTAGTATTAGCAGAATAATCCCCCTAAGATATACATATACAAAATGTTTCTGTTACCTCCCTTTGTGCCTGGATATGTCATGTCATTTAATTTCCCCCTTGTTTTGACATGCCTAATTTCTTTAGGAGTAGGAATCATGATGTATTTTCTAGAAATGGTTTATGAAGCATAATAACTATATATAATGTAGATTCCCATCCTGATGTAGCAACTTTCAAAACTTATGACTACACTTCTAGCTGGGAAGCTAGATTTACTAGGCTCTCAGTTGTAGATAGATTAGGATCCTTTTGTGTTAAGTCCTTAGCCTTTGCTAACTCTCTTTGAATGGCCTCTAGATGAGGTGTCAACATTATTTTCATAGAGATTAGATGAGCCCTTATCTTACCATCATTAGCCATCAACTCGGCTATCCTTCCTTGTGAGTATTGAAGCTTGGCATAATGTTTTGAACTAGAACTTGCATCCAAGCTCAAGGATTGACTAGTAGACTTGATTTCTTGTTGTAGTTTGTCTACTAGTGCTTGGTTATCCTGCGCAAATCCTTCTACATTGCACTATTTGGTAAACAAAGATTTCGCATTCACTACTACTTCTTCTAAATTACTTATCAAATTAGAATGTTCTACCTATTTTATTGCAATCTTGACAAAATACCTTATTCAATACCTTGGTTTCAAACTTCTTTTCTGACCACTGGAACAACTTATCACTTGCTTCTCTATCTTCATTAGTTACTTTATTGACTATATGTACAAGTTGTTCCAGTATGGGATCAGAATTATTTACATAAGACATTTCAAAAGCATCAATAAATATTTCTATTATATCCTACAAAACTTTCTTTTGTTGATGTTCTCTTCATAATTCTTCTTGCCTGCTTTTCCTCTTTAATAGATCTTGCAATATTTTCATCTTCTCATATGATAAGTTATTGGAATCCCATTTTGGAATTGCAATAACTTTGTCAATGGTTACCTCTGGTGAAGAAACTTTCACCTTCTTTTTTAATGCCTTCTTCAGTGTACTCCCACTCAGCATCTATACAAGAGCTTGTATTGCCTCTTACTCCTTCGGCTCTTGAATGTTAGTAACTTTTCCCTTTTCTTATTTTCCTTATCCTCCACATGAGGACTTACATTCAATGATGTATATTGATCTCTTTTGTTTCTCTGTGACTCCTCGACAGATGTATATTGGTGTGTAGGTGCCAACAGATGCTTTTCCTTGATAGTACTCATACCGGCTAACATGTCAACTGTAAAAACTTTAGATTTTATGAGAGTTGTGTTGATAGTTGATGTATCATCAATCTTTGGATAATCTAATACTTGTAAGAGCACAGTATTATTGCCTAGCAAAGATGTGTCTTTTTCTTCATCAACTTGTATGTCTACCTTGGTCAATACCTAAGTTTTCACTGGGGTATCCTCTATAAATACTTACTTCAAATAACCTTTGACATTTTTCTTCCTTGGGGTCTTCTATCTCCTAAATAGATGGTTCAATTACATCTTATGCATCTTCTAGCTCAGCGCCCTTTGATGTGTTTGCATCTTGATGTGCATCCTTTTAAATTATCAAACCAAAAATTATCTTCCAAGTCTCTATACTTTCCTATACAACATCCTCAACCTTGTGTTCAAGAATAGAGTAAGCTCTAAGTTTGGGAAAAAATATGTTCTTGTATTGTTCCACAACTTCCTGCATATGGGCAGAGGTTAGATATGGTGAAACTTGAGCTAATGTGCTCTCTCTTATCTACTTCTCGATCATGATAGAAAAATCCCATTTCTGCGCAATTATATTTCTTAGTTCTTTAGAGACTCATTTCCCCAACTGTATAGGTAACATCTTGAAAGTGTAGAGCATCTCAAGAATAGCTTCTTCTATTTTCTCCTTATCCCCTATACTCAAGGTTCCAAAACTTAATTGCTTCAAACCTGCAAGTCCAGCATAGTTTTTGATAGTGAGGCATATTTCATCCACAATTGGTGTTATACTCTGTATTGCAACCTTATTCTTTACCTCTTCATCAATTTATGTCTCCTCTTCATCTTTTTCTAAAATAAGTTTCCTTCTAGGCCTTTTGCTTGCCTAGCTGGACACTGCCTTGGGCTGAACAATTTTTCTTTTCCCTGATGTAGGGGTTTTCTTTTGTATCTCAGCAATTGAAGAGACTGCCCTTGTTCTTGGCCTAAGCACAGGTGATGATGTAACCTTATTTTTTTGCATCTTTTTACTTATGGGCTTAGGTTTTTTTCATCTTTTTAATTATGGGCTCGGCAAGTGCTTCCTTCTTGCCTTTCTTCTTTTCTACTTCTACCTCTTCTTCTTCATCACTCTCACTATGATCACTTGCTTCATATTCTCCCAGTCCTTGTATTAATTCAAGAGGTGCATCCTCTTCTATTTCTCCCATCATCTTTACTAGATTCTTCACAATTTTCTTATTTTTTCTTTCTACAGTTGCAACCTTCAATCCCATGGTTATTTTGGATTTAGCCTCTATATACGTTCCAAAATAAGGATCTTTTTTTATCAATTTATTTGGCTAACAAGGATGTAATAGTAGTTGTGGTCTCATCAATATTTACTTCATAAGGTAATGGCATTAGCCATGAAACCCTCAGTAAAACTGCTTGTGCATAAGTGAAGTTTGTGTCGACTAAGAAATAGATGTCCTGACTATACTTTTCAACTAAAGACATAGCAATCCTACTTCTCTTCCTCATTTTCTTTTTGAACTCAATCAAATAATTCTCCATTACAACCTCAAAAATTCCTCCTATCTGACTTATAAATTCATTAATTTGAACTATGACTGGTTTCTTCTTATCCCATATTACTCCTCCAACAGTAGGAAAACACTTTTGAATGTAAAAGAATAGACAGATGAGTAGGGAACCAAATTTACACAAGGAATTAATTTCTTTCCAGATTGAAGTTAGGTTCTTGGCAAGTTGAGTCAGTTGGAGCTTGAAGAGATCATAAGTGTGTCCTTGATAATTTTCCACGCCTGGTCCACTTCCATGCAAGGGATGTTGTCCAACTGGCTAGATTGGTAGAATTTTTGTGCAATAACCCTTACTGCAAAATCAATCTCTAGATCGATGATGGTAGAAATTGTCATTCCATGCTTATTCCAAATTTCTTGAGTATTTTCTTGAATTTCCTCCTTCCTTGCACATTTCATTGTTCTCTTACCAGAAATTGTAGGGTAACCAATTACCTGGTGAACCATTTCCTTTGTTATCTTCACTGGTCCATCTTCCACCACAATTGCATGTCGTGCACTCTACTCAATAAAATTTTGATCCACTCCACTTTGAAATTCTATGTAAAATCTTGGGCATGAACTAACCCTTACTTGGAAATAGTTTTGTGTTCCAACTTTAGCACCCCATTGTTGCACAATTTTTCATATTCCTCCCTGATCTCATAATCTCCAATTTCTCTGATTTTGCACATGTAACATGACCTAATATCGTTCATTATCAATACATTTTTTGGAATTGAAGACAAAGCACCAGTAATATCTCCCTTGATCAGGCTCTCTAGAATGGCCTGAAACTTTTGCGGCTTACATACTTTGTTCCTCACTAACTGAGCATTGAAAACTTCCATCTCTTGTTGCTTCATTGCAACAGATGAAGATGATTCCATTGATTTTAACTTAAAATTATTGAAAAATATTTTTTTTTGGTAGGGTACCTTTATGTAAGTGTTTTGCAAATGATTTGTCGATGGCATGCTAAAAAGATTTGAAATCACCTTCAAACAAATAGGTTACACTCTCTCTAAATCTCTCAAAGAAATCTCAATTCATTGGTGAAATGAAATGAATGGTAACATTCCTCTTTATAGACTTCAAACGGTCTAATTAGGGCTTCATAAATGTTTTGTACACATTCTTGATGGAATACAGTTGTCTCTGCTATCTTATGCTAAGCTTGGCTAACACAAGCTCAGTCGATACAACCATTTAGATACAACTTGGTGTACATCACATATCAGCTACCACAAGTGCTTGAAAATCATTGATAACTCAGTCGAAACACTGACGCTTGACATCAAACAGGAATTGCTCTATATGACTTAAATGCATCCTATTGCATCTTTATCTATGCAAATATGGACTTTTACTCTAATTTATGTTAGGAACTGATATAAGATAAAGCTTTGTAAGACTCAACTCCAAACATACCATATTTTCTTAGTTCGAAGAAGTGTGATCACCTAATCCATCAAATTGGGTGACCACATATACACTGGCTTCACTTGAGCTTTCTTCTTCTTTCTTCTTCCATGTTCTATTCATCTGATTTCTCAATTTCTCTTTTAGATCTTCATTCTTGCTTTGTTCATTGCTTGGTATGGGTGATATATAGTCTTTCTTTAGATGACCTATCTTGTTACACTTGTAGAATACCATACTTCCATTCATCCAACTTTTAGATTTACCTTTGAAATGAGTCTTCAAAAAATTTTCTCCAATGTGTCCATATTTTCCACAATAATGACAACTGTACCAAGTGTTATAATCCCAATTGTATGAGTTTTTCTTCATAGGTGACTTATTCTATTCATTTGATGACCATTAAGGTTTAGATCTGCATTCAAATGCTCTATGTCCATACTTCTGACAGTTAAAATAATGTCCTTGAAATTTTAGTGAAATAGGTGGACTACTGACCTTAGATCTGCATTCTTGTACCTTATGTCCAAGATTCTTACAGTTAAAGAAATTTCCATTGAATTTAGGTTTAGAATTAGACTTACAAAATTTTCTTCTACAAATGATAGTTGTATGTCCTGGTTTTGCACAATGATGGCATGTAGGCTTGTTGTTCTTTGGTTTAGCATTCTTATACTCTCCACTTTTTGATGACTCTCCTTCCTCAGTAGATGATGAATGCTCATTTAGTCCATGTCTAGATCTATCACCACATCTTTGAGATGACCTTAACAATTCTTAAAATTATTTAGCCACTTCATTTGGTTTGTTCATCCTAAATCATTAATTTCCTTTTTAGATCTTAGTTCATTTCTTAGTTGATCATTTTCAGATCTTAGATTGTTTATTTCCATATATTTCCTACCCAACTCTTGATTAACCAGTAGCAGTTGATTTACCATGTCTAGTTGATTATTAGTCAACCTTTGCATATCACTTGTCCTTTCATCAAGTCTCATTGATATTTGTCTTTTGTCTTCTTCACCCATTGTCTTGTCTTCTTCATCTTTCTTCTTATGTTCAACTACTTCATAGAGTCTAACAGATTGAATTTCTTTTTCTCTATTTAGATTTCTAATGCCATCACTTAGTATGTTATTTTTCTCCAGTAGTTCTTTAATGGCTTTGTCACTTTCTACAGAGTTCCCATTTTCAAATAGTCCATTAGTATCTTCTTCTTGATATTATGATTCATTTTTCTGAATAGCAATTTCTCTTCTCCTGCTTAAGGATTTCTTCAGTTCTCCTTTGGATGCTTCAAGTTGTTGTAATGCCAACTAAACTGCAATGTTTTGATTCTCTATAACCTTTCCCAGCTTATAAACCTCCATCTCAATATCTTTTCTTCAAGTGATTAGACTTTCTATGAGAAACCTTGATGCTCTGATACCAATTGTTGGAAATTTAGTTCAGAAGAGTAATACTGAGAGGGTGGGTGAATCAGATATTGCCTATTTTTATTTTGCATTAATAAAAAAATTTGTATAGCTTAAACAAAAATTACATCAATGTAATGAAGCTATAAAACTAAACATCATTCAAGAAAGTACTCATAACAAAAAAGCTTGGTAACCCAGAAACCCTTGAAAGGTAAAACTAGGGTGGGGATGACACCCACAAATCTTCACTATTGTAGTATAAAGTTTGCCTATTAGGGCTAAAAAATTGATCACAAAATATGATCTACCCTTTGAGGGGTCTGCCCTGTTAATAGCTAAAAGACTTATATAGTCTACCTTGCAAAAGGATTTAGAACTTACAACTAAGTAAGCACTCGGTTAAGATATTACAAAAGGTCTGTTAAAACCACTATGTTAAGAGATTTACCCTGATACACTTGTTAGAATGTCTCAATACCCAATCCTTCGGTCTGCACTATATGTTGATTACAAATCTTCTCCTTCCAGTATTTGATTTGATCTCATCTATCAAGTTTATCTCTGTTCTTTCCTTCACTTCTTTACTCGGTCACTGAACTCTCTCAAAATACATTAATAGTCTAAATTTATTCTCTTCTCATTCCTCATACCCTTCACATGCTTTCCTCACACACATTAGGGATCAAATCTTCACCTTATATAGACAACTAAACTTCCTCCAGATTCAAGATCTAGGATCCAAATTTACTCTTTTTGCCACTTAAGCTTAACTATTTCAGATTGGCTCCAAGTGTTGCATTGGGATCAATGGTTACAAAATAGGAGTGTAATCACCTTCATGATTTCCTCAACAAACAAAATACAACACTTGAAGGTCGACCAAAAAATGTTTTGCCTCGATGATTGTGCCATGAAAAACTTATATGTTGATTTTGGAAAACTTGACAATTGATGTCTCTAGTACTCAGCATTCACTAATTTCACTATTGCTTGGTATCCATTACTTAATATAGTTCGGAAAAAACTAACTCGGCTAATATAGAAATACATAGTGACCATTGGTTTACTCGGCAGTGACTACTGCATGGTAAATATATAATTACATGACTTGGCCTATACATGATGACTCAGTCATAGTGATGACTGACCGACATTTCCTAGATAATGACTAAGTGTAAGACACTAATAGTCAACAAAATTGTAGAGATCTATAGTTATCACATCATTTTTTGATTTTCTCAATGTTGATGATGATCATCTCGTAGAGTTAAATTTAATTATAATTTATAGTCTAATATTAAATTTCATAAATATACAATTATGAACCATAACATGTGTATTTTTTCATGAACAGAGGAGGGTTGACACTCCATCATTCATTAGCCATCATCATATGACATCCATACCTTGAGAGTTCAATTCCCCATTCATGGTATGCACTTTGATCTTGATTCATTTAAACTTTAAACAATTAAAAAACTTTAATAGATAATGTGTTTTACATATTTTTGTGAGTTTTTAGGTTCTCTCATGTAGCACTAAGATTTGTAGTTCTTCATTCTCTTCCCCACTAGTCACTAAGGCTCAATCACATATACTTGTACTATGTTTTTCATTCATTAATTTTAAGTGTTTATATTCTTACTAATTAATGTACAAATTTGATTTGTACTTATTTTTTTATAATTGAAGGGTTTTGGATTGGCTCATATTGCATCACATTCATGTCCTGACTCATCAATGATGTGAGCTATGTGTCACACACCTAATGTACATGCTTTTGTTCCATAAATTTATATTCAAGTTATATATACTTTATAATTTCTATATATACTATAAGTTAGATTCATGCTTTATATATTTTGTTCAGGTTGGGACCACCATGAGTCTTGGCATGACTACATGATTAAGCCAAATGTAGCCATTGACATTGTCCTTTGAGGTCATGATTAAAAGTAATTTTTCAATGTCCTTTGTGTATCTAGATCTTTTATACATGAATTATTAAGATATTGTAATGTTTATTTTTACAGGACTTGACTGCATCCACTTTTGATGTAGCTGAGAGAGGACCTACATGTCTCATTGAGGGCATTACTGAGCATGGATGCATGGTACAATTTTAAATGTTAAAATTAATATTAACATTGTGTATCTAGATCTTTTATACCTAAACTATTAAAATTTGTAATGTTTGTTTTTACAGGACTTGAGTGCATCCACTTTTGATGTAGCTGAGAGAGGACCTCCATGTCCCACTGAGGGCATTAATGAGCATGGACACATGGTAAAATTTTAAATTTTCAAATTAATATTATTTATTTTTTAAGTGAATTTTTAAATATTCTTTTGATGGGATATTTAAAAAATTTACAAGAGAATGAGGGCACTTAGGAGAAGACACAACATGATAGTGCATCACAATCACCTTCACATGGAGTGAAGAGGACTACAGATTGGCTAGATGACTAGAGTTAGATTATACATGTCACATACATTATTTTCACTTTTTATATGATGGACATTTTATCATGGAATGTGTTATATATATGTTATCGAGTCTTGTTATCATTGTTAGGAATGGGAACACTAAAAGGGGGGGGTGAATCATTGTTCATTGTATTTTATCTTTTTCCTTTAATCTTTAAACTGAACTTAAATGCTTAAGTACTGAATTAAACATTCACATAAAAATGAAACATGAAATCAATACATGACACCAATATGGTTACAGGGAAACCCAAATAGGTAAAAACCCCAGAGGGAATTGACACCCACTAATATTTTGTACTAGTGTTTTGTGATCCTTGTTAGAAGATCCTTAACTTTGTTAGGAGTTTCTTTACAATGCTTTAAGTACAGTAGACCTTCTCAAGGGTTGGACCCTATTAGGATTCTTTTACAATAGTCCCTGTTAGGGGAGTGGATGCACTGTCCTAGAGCTCACTGCTTAAGTGGTGAAGGCTACAACCTTCTAATCTCAGATACCCAGTATATTTGCTGGTTGAACTGTCACTGTGACACTGCTTGTTAGATTAGTTCCCTTGATGCATTAATTCTTTGACCTCTTGCAAAGCTCTAATACATCTTATAGTATCTTCAAACACTTATTCTCTTCTTATCACAACTCTATCTTCACTTGCATGCTAAATACAATGGGTGCATCTTATATTTATATGCACATACAAAATAAACACTAGGTCAGCCCTTAAAATTATTACATACAACATTTCCAAATGAATTGGCTTAATCATGTTTACAATCAAACATATATACATGTTGGAAACCTAATTACAATGGGTGCATAGCCTTTACAATATTAGAATATAGTCGCAACTCAAAATGATAACTATCAATTGCTTTCTCTATTCTTCATTGGTACACACTGGCTGTGCAACTTCAACTGACTGTATCTTTCTCATACTTGCATATCTAATTATGTGCTAATAGACTAAGCATGAATATAGTCTAACCATCTTAACTTCTAGGTTTCATATCATAATTCTACCGTATGTACATGCGCTGATGCTTTGAGCTATAGGAGCTCTGTACACTGTCCAGTCTTCAACACTTAACCGATTTCTGATCTTCTCATCAAGTTCCCTAACTCCAAAGTTCTATATGAATTTTTTTCCATAATGAAAATACTATATCAAGTCATATACATTATTATAGCCAACTTGCCAACAATCTCCCCCTTTTTCATTGATGGCAACAAAGGAATATGGCCAAGTTACTAACTGTTCCTTAATACAAAATTTTTTTGTCATCTATACATATACTTATATCTCCCTATACATATTATGATCCATATTCTATACACAACTCCCCCTTTGACATTAATGACAAAGGTGTTTCAAAACTGAATCTACAAAAACTTACTATGGTAGTACATCCGAATATGCAATCTGCAGATTTTGGATCTCCTTCTTCCAAAATGTGATCAGTGAATTTACAATCTGTAGATGGGTGCATAAAGCATACTGAAGCTTCTCCATCTTCTCCAAATCAGCTCTAGGACCTTGATCATATGCCACCATGGTGGCATCAATCTCCTTGATATTCTTATTTAGTATATCTAATGAGGGTGCAAGAGCATTCCTTAGTTGATTTTGCCTTCCCCTTATCTTAGTCATCTCTTTTTCTACTTTTTCAATTTTATCAATCTGACCTTGGTAGACATTATTGCACATGTTCTCATCTATTGATGGATCTTCCACTAATTTCTTGATGTTCTCTATCATGGCTTCTACTTCTTGTACCTTTTTGTATAGATCACTAGTCAGCTTGTCTTGGTTCATACATTCAACAATGATTTTCCTACCTTTTGCTACAAACTCCTTCAAAGATGCTTGACCAGACTTGAGTGAGCCTAGGTCAAGTGCAAATTTTCTAACCAATTCATTCAATCTCTTCTTCAAGTATTTCTCCTCTACAACTAAAGATGCAAATTTTTCTAGGCTAGAAAAATTGCTCTTAAACTGTGAAATGACTATACTTACATCATCAACAAAGTGTACCTTGGACACTTTCTTGTCCACAGGAAACAAACTATTTAGAATGTTCACTGATTCTACAAGGAGAGGATTTCTCATTACTTGTTTCTCCTTTTCCTTTTCCATATTTAGGATGTTGAACTTAATCAAGTCTTCTTCTCCCCACGAGTCCAAACTTGTTGTGTCAAGTGTTAAACTTGACAACAATGCTGCTGAGGGAGTGATGAGATTACTATCCATCACTTCTTGTTTTACCTTGACTAGTTCAACTGATGTTTCATTACTCTCTTCTTCTTTTTCTTCTTCTTTCTTATATGTTATATCTTCACTCAATACTTCTTTTTGATGAGTGGGAAGTGTGTTACTACATTAAATTTCAGCTTCTTGTGTGCTCACAAAAGCTTCTTCAAACTTATCCAGCTCAGTATCTATGGCCACCATGGCTATCTCCACATTATCAATGATAATTGTGCTATCTTTTAGTGAATCTATCATGGGGGAAAACTTAACTTCCTCTGATTGTGTTTCCATTGCAGGCACTGAATCTTGAGGGCCTATTATTGATGCATTAGTGGGCTCTACCTCCTTGACTTCCTTTATGGATATTTGTGCTTTGGGTGTAGTAGGTGGATACATGTTCCTATTCATAAAAACCTTCTCAAGGGCTTTCTCTATTTCTTTGGCAACTAATTCATAGTTTTTATCCATTATATTTAGTGTTCTTTTCTTGGTTCTTAGGTGAGGCTTCACCGGATCTAACAAAAACTTCTTCTCTTCTAGCTTACATACAGGATGGGTATCATCTAAGATCTTTTCCCTTATCTATAGATCTTCTTCAATAGCCTATCTCTTTTGGAATTATAGGATATTCCATACATTTTCAGGGATCATGGTCTTAAGCTCCAAGATTGTCTTTTTGAACTTTAGCATGTGTTTGACTAACATACCATGAATCTTAGACTTGTCTATTTCACTATACTTTTCATAAAATTTCCCTACTTGATCAATTCTTCCCTCATCAATTATTTTGGCACTTAGCACACTGAGACTAGGTTTGAAACTTACTTCAAAAGGTGCTTGAGTGTTCCTTCTATTTCTTGCAGCTCTTGAGGATGGATGACTGGTGGTGGTTTCTTTATTCCTCTTTGGCATTGCCTTATACTCAAGAGGAGTAGTGAGATCAATGGTTTCCTTGGGCACAGAAGGAGTATCATCAGTTAGATCCTTCTATTCATCTAATTTCTCTATCTTTACCTTCTTCAAATTTGGATCATCTGATTTTGCCTTTGTTGCATCTACGCTCTTTAGTTCCAAAGAAATCTTTTGTTCTTTTTCTTTGGCAAGATCTTCTTGAGACACACCATGTATTATCAAGATCTCCGAGGTGACTTTAGAAACCTTTCTTTTTTTTTCTACACTGTTTAGTTTGGCATCTATTTCACTTGTCTTCTCCTCATAAGTTCCCCATCTAGGCTCATTAGGGTCATTAGGAGATGAAAGCAATACTTGAGCATATGCTTCTAAAACTTGTTCCTCTACTTCATATCCAAGTGGATGAATCCACTTTGTTCTAGGATTACTGCCTCCATGCATGATGTATCTGTTTCAACCATAAAAAAAATTGTATCCTTGTACTTCTCAATAATGTGTAATGGATAAAATATGGATGGGGTCCTAGAACAATGGCTTGCACATAAAAGAGACCCCAAAACCAATATTTTACACTTACATTTGAATTATATTGATATAGAAAGTAAATATAGATGACTAATATTGAAATTAATAAATAAAGGTACTTACCTCCTAAAAAGAATCAGCTGAAAACCTTGTCAAACAATCTCAAAAACTATTGATTTCCACACTCCTAAACCGAAACTACAAGATCTACAAAACCTAGAAATCATTTTCTGAGATGAGATTAGGTCAACCTTGACCCTCATAAAAGGTCAAGGATGACCTCAGGAAAATGAAGGTCAACTTTGACTTTGTTCATGGATCTCAGAAGTTCAGCAAAAAGGGTATCCAAATCTACTCTCAGTTTTGAAGTTCCACACCTGTACCTACAAGGAAAAGAGGGTTTTTGGTTTTTTGTTTGGGGGGTTTGCCTTAGTCAAACCCCAATTTAGCAATTAACCTTGAAATTGAATTGAAATTGCTGGAATAAACAAAGTAAATGGAACAATTCACCTTGCTTGAGTTGAAACCCTTGTTGAGGATTCAAATCCTTGAATCCACAAGAATGGATGAATGTAGAATCAAATGTAGGATGTCTCCAATCAATTTTCTTTAGATCTTCAACACCAATCTTGAATGGATCTTGAATTAGGAAGAGGCTTGAATGGATGAATCTTCAATAAGAGAGTTTGAATCCTTCAATGGCTTCTAATGGATCTCCTTGATGAATTGGAGGCTTGAATGCTTGAATGCTTGATCTTCTTGCTTGCTTACACTTGAGAGCTTGAGAGATTGTGAGATGAGATGGAAAAAATGAGAGAGGAAGGCTCCATTTTATAGTGATTTAGGGCACAAGAGGGGCCTCGTAGAAAACAATAATTAAGGGCCCATGGCACAAAAC
The DNA here is from genome assembly GCA_027943335.1 of Chamaecyparis obtusa. Classification (NCBI taxonomy): domain Eukaryota; kingdom Viridiplantae; phylum Streptophyta; class Pinopsida; order Cupressales; family Cupressaceae; genus Chamaecyparis; species Chamaecyparis obtusa. The sequence continues at coordinate 34,390 of BSBK01006614.1, forward strand.
TCTAGAGAGGTGCACATGGAGAGGAAATTAATTTAAATTCTTGACACAAAACTCTGGGAGGGGACCACCCTTAATATAGAAATAAAATAATTATTTAAGAGCCTTGTTACAAAATTTGAGGTAAGGCCAACCCCAAAGTTAATATGAGCATTAGGCACAAAACTCGAGAAAGGCTAATCTCCAATAATAAATTAGGAATCCTATACAAATATTGAGAAAGCTCCACCTCAAATATTAATTTGAGAATTTGACACTTAATCCAAGAAATAATGGCCCTGAAGAGGGAAAAGACAAGTTTTTGATGAAATCCCGCAACTAGAGGCTAACCTTGAAGATCCCAGACCTTAGGGTCAAGGTTGAGCTTGAACCTGACTAGGTCAAGGTCATGGTCAAATTTGACCCCATAAGGTGTACTTTGACCCCATAAGGTCGACTTTGACCTTATGGTCAAAAACCTCAGGTTCATAGTCTAGAATGCTAGGAAAGTGCTGGGAAGAAGTGGGAAATGGGGTAGAACAGGGGGAAAAGCTAGATCCAAGTTGAATATCCATTTAATGCATTCAACATGACCCCAAACCACTTACTCGAAGGGATAAACTCTCTTACCATGGAAGTGCTTCCATTTTAAGATGATACATTAAGCCCCCACTTTAGCAAGAGTATGGACTCAATGAAAACTCTTGGTAAAGGAGATCACAAAGAAAAAGATAATCTTATTGAAATCAGAGGGACAAAGGAATCCTCAAGCCCCCAAGGACTTGAGTCTTCATCAACTCAAAGATTGTAATAAGAGAGACATCACTAAAGAACAGAGAGAAAAGGAGAGAGAGGAGTGGTTAGCTCGCCTAGTGTGTATCTCATTGTGAACTACAAAAGGATAGGATGGCCCACCAAGAAAACACTTGATAGTCACCCCATAATGTTGTGCACCTCCTAGCAGCTTTGTGCATGTGTCTTCTAATGGCTTTTATAAAGTACCCATGGATCCACCTTTTTGTATCACCATGGAATACAAAATGTGTGTCTCCTTAGGATTTAGCAACTTATGTGCATTACCCTCAAAAGATTTAGCATATTGATGCATGTCTTTTCAGGATTTAGCAACTTATGTTCGTTACCTTCCAAGATTTAGCATATTGAAAATTTTGAAAAATGCATGTCTCCTCATGATTTAGCAACTTATGTGCGTTACCTTCGAAAGATTTAGCATATTTGATATTGGAAATGCGTGTCCCTTCAGGATTTAGCAACTTATGTGCGTTAGCTTCTGAGATTTAGCATGCTAAAAAATAAAAGGTTAGAACAAAAATACATAATATAGAATGAGGGAGGCTATATATATGCTCCCCTCCTTAATGATATCATTATTGATAATGGAGTCTTCCTGCTTAATGACCTGGGGTAACATGCATGCATTGTAAGAAGTTATTGATGTTCTCTTGATTAGGAGGTGGAGTAGGAAGAGTTGCTAGAGCTTTTTGCAAGGCTTCATAGTAGGTAGGTGAAGTTTGACAAAGCTCCCATAAATAAATCTTGGTAGGAGTATTTTTCAATTGAGTTATCAAATCATACTCCTTACTAGGAAGATGGGGTGGAGGAGGAAGAATAGGTTGAGAAGGTGGTAAAGAAGTAGAAACCACCAGATTAGGTTGAGGGTTATTCCTTGTATGATAAGTGTGAGCTGTAGAATCGTGATCATTGAAAGACTCCATAGGTTTACCTTTAATAGTAAGATGAGGACAACCTTTGATAGTTAACAAGGGTTTAGGATAAACCATATTAGTTGTCTCAACACTACAAATAGATTCACTAAAAGGAAGAAAAGAGAACATCCTAGGAGAAGATGAGGTAAGATCTTGATTCTCCATAGGATCATCACTAAAAGGGAGAGAATTAAGGGAATTCATATCATTATCCACTAATGCCTCAACACTAGAAGGAATCTCAAATGGAGGTAAATCATCTATAATGTCATCTTCTTTCACTAAAATGTCTGCATAAGGGGAGTGTGTTTTAGAAAAAGAGTTATCATCATGTATGAATATGTCATCCATTAATAAATCACCCTCTTGTATCAAAGATTCTTCATGAGGAGGGGATAAATCAATGTCTTTATCCAAGGGTTCATCGCAAATAGGAGGATTATCATCCCTACCAATAAAACACATTGTAGGGTCTCCATAATTCACTAAAGCTTGATCCCTAGAGGGGGAAGAAGGACATCTATTAGGAGAAGAATTAACATCAATCCTCAACTCATCTCCATAAAGAGAAGTGTGATGGAGATATAGATTAAGGTCATCATCATTTTTGAATATATCCTTATAAGGTAAAGCAACATCACATGCAATAAATGAAGTCTTGCTAGGTGTAACACCATGCAATGGTAAGGTAAGAGGAGGATGTTGTGTAATGCCAAAAGTTTTGGAAAAAGTTTGAAACAACTTGTCCAACATGATAACCAATAAATGTATTCAAATGAAATTTTATAAACATAAAAAGGAAATCAAACACAATAGAGCATCTAATTCCTCAAAGCAATGTAAATGTTTTTGTATTTTTGAAGAAATTTTTCAATTTTTTTAGATTTTTGAAATGTAAATGCAAGAAAATTTAAGAAATATAATCTTAAGGTAAGAAAACAAATGATCTAACACCAAAAAGAAAGAGAGTAAGTATGTCGGGTTCACCAAAATGTAATGGATAAAATATGGATGGGGTCCTAGAATAATGGCTTACACATAAAAGAGACCCCAAAACCAATATTTTACACTTACATTTGAATTGTATTGATATAGAAAGTAAATATAGATGACTAATATTGAAATTAAGAAATAAAGGTACTTACCTCTGAAAAAGAATCGGCTGAAAACCTTGTCAAACAATCTCAAAAACTATTTATTTTTGTGTTTTTAAATCGAAACTGCGAGATCTACAAAACCTAGAAATCATTTTCTGAGATGAGATCAGGTTGACCTTGACCCTCATAAAAGTTCAAGGATGACCATAGGAAAATGAAGTTTGACTTTGACTTTGTTCACAGATCTCAGAAGTTTGGCAAAAAGGGTATCCAAATCTACTCTTAGATCCGAAGTTTAGCACCTATACTTGCAAGAAAAAGAGGGTTTTTGGTTGTTTGTTTGGGGGGTTTGCCTTAGTCAAACCCCAATTTAGGAATTAACCTTGAAATTGAATTGAAATTGCTGGAATAAACAAAGTAAATGGAACAATTCACCTTGCTTGAGTTGAAACCCTTGTGGAGGATTTGAATCCTTCAATCCACAAGAATGGATGAATGTAGAATCAAATGTAGGATGTCTCCAATCAATTGTCTTTAGATCTTCAACACCAATCTTGAATGGATCTTGAATTAGGAAGAGGCTTGAATGGATGAATCTTCAACAAGAGAGCTCCATAGAGCTTGAATCCTTCAATGGCTTCTAATGGATCTCCTTGATGAATTGGAGGCTTGAATGCTTGAAGGCTTGAATTATTGAATGCTTGATCTTATTGCTTGCTTGCACTTGAGAGCTTGAGAGATTGTGAGATGAGATGGAGAAAATGAGAGAGGAATGCTCCCTTTTATAGTGATCTAGGGCACAAGAGGGGCCTCATAGAAAATAATAATTAAGGGCCCATGGCACAAAACTCTAGAGAGGTGCACATGGAGAGGAAATTAAATTAAAGTCTTGACACAAAAATCTAGGAGGGGACCACCCTTAATATAGATATAAAATAATTATTTAAGAGCCTTGTTACAAAATTCTAGGTAAGGCCAACCCCAAAGTTAATTTGAGCATTAGGCACAAAACTCGAGAAAGGCTAATCTCCAATAATAAATTAGGAATCCTATACAAATATTGAGAAAGCTCCATCTCAAATATTAATTTGAGAAAGCAACACTTAATCCAAGAAATAATGGCCCCGAAGAGGGAAAAGACAAGTTTTTGATGAAATCCTGCAACCAGAGGCTAACCTTGAAGATCCCAGACCTTAGGGTCAAGGTCAAGCTTGAACCTGACTAGGTCAAGCTTGAACCTGACTAGGTCAAGGTCGAGGTCAAACCTAACCTAGTCAAGTTCAAGGTCAACTTTGACCCCATAAGGTTGACTTTGACCTTATGGTCAAAAACCTCAGGTTCATAGTCTAGAATGCCAGGAAAGTGCTGGGAAGAAGTGGGAAATGGGGTAGAAGAGGAGGAAAATCCAGATCTAAGTTGAATATCCATTCAAGGCATTCGACATGAACCCAAACCACTTACTTAGAGGGCTAAATGCTCTTACCATGGAAGTTCTTCCATTTTAAGATGATACACAATGTTTTTTGGAATTTTGTACCTCATTTGCATCTTGGCCCTAAAGGTCTTCAACTCTAATGTTATATAATCTCTCAATGTACTCTTAGTGGAAGCCTTGTAAGTTATCTATGGCATGGTTGGAATGGATTTGAGCAAATCCAAATCTGATACTTTTCCAACTATATGAAGGTACATGTAAATGATCAAAGATCCAAACTTGAATATCTTGGTCTTGTCATGCTTGATTGCCTTGATGTTATCAATCAACTATGTGCGCAAGATCTCACACAGGTTGAACTCTCCATCTTCCTTCACAAGTCTAATGGCTACAAGAATTGTGCCTGTAGACACACTATTCACCCTATTGGTGTGATGAAACCTATATCCAAGTATCATGGACATCAATTTGATGTCTGCTTGCTCAATAGGCTCAATTGTCATCCTGTGCCTATCACTCCATGACTTACATGTTTGCTCAACAATTTTCCTGACACCCTTACCTTCTAGAAGGATGACATCTATCTTTGGGAGCCCTGTCATCTCATATATTAGTTAACTGGTAATTCTGACTGGCACATCACCTATCCAAAATAGGTCATCATGAATTTTGCTCAAAGGTATTTTAATCCATTCTATCTCATAGAATTCATATGTCGTTGCATACTCTACTATAGGGTGATCATTCCACTTTGCATATTCATCCAGGAAGGTTTTGTCTAGTTTTAGCATGGTTTCTATGTGCACCCTTAACCTATCCAATCCTACTGGTTCCTTCTTATAGTGAATGTAAGCCCTAATGATTTCCACATGCATAGTGCCCATAGGCATGTGAGAGAATGCTCCCTCTAAGTCATCTAGGGTAGACTTGAATGGATGCTTCTTAAAAACATATCTTTTCTTTTTTGCAACATCAAATACTATGGGAGTGGCCATGACTTACTTGTTTTATTGCTTTCAAAATGGTCTCCAAGATAATCCAAATATTTCTAAATCGGCACGATGAACTAGGGTTTCTTCAACTGATCAATTGTGTTGCTAATCACTGATAGATCAATCTCCAAGTCTTCACAATAACTTCTAAGGCTCTTTCTGCTCTTCAATTGCTCTGAATTCAAATGGAATGAGTAATCAAACAATTTTTTGTGTACTTAAAGTGAAAATTATGCCATTAATGCTTGCCACGTAAACCAGTCTGTCACTTCAAAATTTCCAACTTTTGTCCTGCTAACAATCAATATGTGCGCTCTTGCATGAAGGTTCCTTTATACTCCAAAAGCTTAAGTCCAAAGGTGCATACTATAAGAGTGAGTATACTAGCCACATGGGGGTCTAGAGCTAAATTAGCTCCCCCTATGACCCTGAGGGCCATTCATCTAGATGTAGAAGGTGCGTCCACTATGGATGCATCCAACACATACTCATTAGTCTTGTCCTTCTTTTTCTCTAACCAAATCAAGCTCACATCCTCTGAGGCTTTCACAAACTTGACTTCACCTTCAAGATCCAATACTGGTTCTTCGGCCTTTTTAGGGCTTTCCTCACCTTGCATCCTTGATCTACAGAATTTTGAGATATGTCTAGCCTTGTTACAAGAGTGATTGGAGGTCTTAAATTCCTTGGTGCATTGACATGAGTCACCATTTTACATTGTCTCACTGAGTGACCATTATAGTTACATATCTAATGTGTAACAATCATGTTATTTGGACTTGTGTTATCATGACTTCTTGTCATATTATTTTTACTTGTTAGAGTAGGACTTGCATTACTAGGACTTGTTATCATATATTACTTGGAATTTTTGTTAGAGTAGTACTTTGTTGTGTGATTATATATATCATGAGTTGATATGATGGACATTATGATACATATTATTCCAAGACTTGTTATGTTATTTATCTTATTCATGGACTTTTAATCTTATTTCATAGTTTTTTCAAATAGTGGTTTGAATGTAGATATATGACCTTATGTAATATAATCATTCAATATCAATTATAATTAAATATCAATTACATAATTCATCTTTAATAGTGATTATTTATTCATGTAATTGAAAAGAACAATATAGATGTTACAAGTAATATTGACTTTGAGTAACTATAAAAAAAACCATCTATCTAACAATGAGATCTATTAATTTGAAAAATAAATATAGGTGTACAAATAAATCTATCATAATCTAATTAGTTTGTAGTGTGCGTCAATTCCCACTAGTATTTTTACCTATTTGGTTTCCCGGTAATGAAAATATTGGTGTTGTGTTCAAGTGTTATTTCATTGTGTTTATGCTTTATGTTTAAGTATGCTTAATTGGATAAAGAATTGAAACTTATAGATAACTGATTCACCCACCCCCCTCCCCCCCCCACTCTTATTTATCTCTTGGGACTATTCCTAACAATTGGTATCAAAGACAAGTGCCTCAGAAAGAAATTTTAACAGCTTGAGGTTGATCAAATGGCATTCTTTAGAAAAGACAGTCCTAAGTTTGATGGAGAGAATTATCTTGATTGGAAGAATAAGATGATGACATATTTATAGTGTATTACTTTTGAAGTTTTTTAAGTGGCCATCAAAGAAGTTTAGATCCCCTCCCTAGCAGATCTTGCAAAGGAAGATGCTACTAGAAAGCATAAGGATTTACTCCATCAGAATGCAATAGCCAAAGAAGCCCTTATCAGTGCCCTATCTGATAGTGAGTTCTCCAAGATAAAGAAAGTAGACATAGCCTACAAGATATGGAAGCACCTAGAAGACATGTTGGAAGGAGATAAACAAGCAAAGGATGCACACAGAAAAACATAGAAGAAAAGATACAATGCATTCAATATGCTGCCTAAAGAAAACATCAGAGCTTACAACCAAAGGATTAATGAAGAAGTTGCACGAATCAGAAACAATGGTGGAGAGATCTCGGAGGAAGACATTATGGATAAATTGATGACTACTCTCATAGCAGAATATGAAAACAAGATCAACATGCTTGATGTGACCATGCAACTTACATCAAATTTCAAAAGAGAGACCTTGATCAACAAAATATCATCTTTTGAGATTTCAAGATTGAAAATAGAACCTAAAAGTGAGACATCCTTCAAAGCAATATTCCATGGTAAGAAATCTGCAAACACTTCTAGTAATTTTGATGATGACGATAAAGAGAAAGTACTAGATGATTTAATTTTTATGATTGCCAAAAGAGAAAAGAAAGGAAAAGGGAAATATGAAGGTCAATTACCATTCAAATTATTTTTATGTAATAAGATTGGTCACTTTGCATCTAAGTGTCCTACAAGAGCTAAAAAGTTCAAAAATGACTACAAGCCTAAGTACTCAAAGGAATGTTACTATGCTGGAGATGGAGTATCAGATGATGATTCATCTGAAGAAGAAATTGGATTCATTTATATTATAGAGAAAATGAATAATAAGATAGATCATGAAGATGAGGAAAAGGTACAAGAGCTATCATTGATTTCACAAGCTGACATAAGGACAGACTGGATTATAGATAGTGGTTGTTCACATCACATGACAGGTGATAAAGATAGATTTGTTCATCTAGACAAATACAATGGTGGCATGGTTAGATATGGAGATAACACTCCTAAACCAATCATTGTTAGAGGAGCTATCACATTGGATAGAAAGAATAACACTAATGATGTTCTCTATGTAGATGGTTTGAAACATAACCTTCTTAGTGTTGGGGAGTTACTAGAAAATGGTTACCAATTGGAGTTCAAAGACAACAAGTGCATCATTAACAACAAGGATGGTTTTATGATTGTATCAGGTTAAAAAACTAAAGGTAATGTTTTTCAACTTAATTCAGAAGCAAGTTATTTTGTTGCAAAAGTTGATGACAGTTGGCTATGGCATAAAAGACCATGTCATATCAATTTTGATAACATAGTAAAGATAAGTAATTTGAAGGATGTTAGAGACCTACCTTGCATATAAAAACTAGTTGATACTATTTGTAGGGAATGTGTGATGGGAAAGAATGTGAGGAATTCATTCAGAAGTGTTGGCACTAGTAAAATTTTCATAGGTTCTACCCCTTTTTATTCTGGTCTCTGTAGTGTTTTCTAGGTTTCTGGCTTAAAACCCTTGTTAATTTTCAAAATATAGCCGTTGGACATTTAAAAATTTCAAAATACCCTAGCCCTTTTCCATTTTGGTGTTTCTTTTTCATCCCACTTAAAAATTTTATCCGCATGTGCCTTTTAAAAGTTCACTTTACCTTGTGCATGGTTAGGTTTTTCATGTGTCAGGGGGGTCCTCTTTAATTTTTCCTATGTCCTCGGTTATTTTTTTCCTAAGTCTGCATGCCCAGTGGTGATTTAATTTTTCCCTAAGTCATGTTTTAATTTTTTCCTAAGTTCTCAACTTCATTATTTCCTTGGGCCCCTCTCTGACAGTATCTTCATCCAATGGTGGGCGTATCTTCTCATGAGATGTGTCAAAGGCTTGCGAACTTGAGACATCCATTGATTCATTTCCATGATGCAACCCTTTCAATGTAGGCGGGTCCATTACTAGGTAGGCTCATGTGGTGGTCTATCTTTCATCAAAATATCTTATAAGGCACGGTGGGCCTGGTATCTCAATCAGATGATTCTTGATCGATGGTTGGCGTATAAGCGCATAGAATCTTTGGAGCCTTTTAGATCTTGCACCAGCCATCCAATTTTCCTAGCGGTATAATGTTCATAGCGGGTCCACTTGACATGTCAGCACAAATGGCATTTTTTGATTGGTCCACAAGGAAATGCATTGGCAGTTGTTAGTGGGCCCTGGTTTCCAGATGTGTCAGTGGGTCCTGATCCTATCAGAGCATCAACGGTTGGCATATAATCTAAAGGGTCTTTTCTGGCACATGCGAAGATGAGATGACCGTCGATTCTCTTGTAAGCAGGCCTAGGTTTTGGTCTAAAGGTATAGCGGTCCTAACAAAATGTTTAGCAGATTGATAAATTTTTAGGGCATTCACTCATTCGCATGATAAATGGTGACATTCTAAAAAGTCTTAGCAATTCAGCGAACAATGTCACAGAGTCGCTAAATCATTTGGCAGAAGTAAAAAGTGTTTTGCGAACTGGTGAAAATACGTTTGTTGCCAGTTCACCAAATGTGACCAGGGTAAGTTTGTTTCCATTCAGTCACTAGTTCGCGAGGTTAAAGATGAGTTAAGAATTTTATTCTGTGAATAGAATTTCCTTTGTCACCTATTTGCTAGAGGGTAAACTTGTGGTGTCTAGTTGAGTTAAGAAATATGAGACCGTGAAAGGGAAGGATCCAACGGTTAGGACTTAAAGTTGACTGAGATTTGAATGAGGACCGCCAATTTTTCGTAGAAGCCATAAAGTGATCATTTATTTTCAAATTCAAATTTTTGCAGAGGGTTTGCAATGAAAGAAAGTACCAGAATTCAATTTTTGAGTGGCTAGAGTGGGTGGAAATGGTTGTCAACTATTGCAGTGTGGTCTAGGCTGCCATTGGTAGTTGCAGAGGAATTTTTTGCCATGGGAAAATAAATGAAGCAGTACTCAAGATGTGTTTTAGGGGTCATTTTGGCTGGATTTCTTGGGTTTTGTAATGATTTTGTACTTGGTACCGGTACAGGGCTAGATAGCTATTGAAATTGGATTGTTTGAGCTTATCGGCTGCGGCTTAGTCCCTGTCGTGTCTGTGTTAACTACTCTGTGGTGTTAGGTGGTTTTGAATTTTCAAAATTGGGAATGATCATTATGCTTGTACTGTTACCCTAGTATAAAGGGAATTTTTATGATCATTTGAGGTCATTGGGGAGTTAGGTATTCAAATCTTTTGGTTGTGAGTCTTCTTCTCAGTCTGAATTGTAATGATTTGTTTTAGTATAGGTTGACAATAGAAAGAAAGTTGTAGATCTAAGCTATAATTTGCAAGCATGGTTTTCTTAGATTGATTGTATACACTTGAGGATTCTTCATACTTAATGCAGATACATGATTCTTATCTCTCCTTTGTGTCAACACAGATAGATTTTGAACTATCTAATTCATTGCATATTAATTTATGTATGTGTCTTCGTTCTTGAGTTCTAATCCAGGATTAGATGAAATAATGCTCTAGATGGGACATAAATTTATCTCTTGTCTATGTAAGGATATTCTATAAGTAGTAAAGGATATTGTAAATATGTTTATGGCTTTGAATCTCAGATATACTCTAGTGTGTGTGTATAGTTTGTCTAGAAAACCCTGCCCAATGGATGAGGCACTGGCCTAGATGAGTACTTCTTTATCAACATATATTGATTGAGGTTGTTATGATTTGAATAGATAAATTAAGAGCCATTCCTAAGCTTTAAGTCTTTGGTTGAAATGTTCTACCCTATAGTAATGGAGAGTCAATGAATGTGAGGTTAGCATTTAGCACTTCCTTACTATTCAATCTATTGTTTAGACCTAGTCTTTGGTGTGTGAAGTATAATTTTGACTGGGTTAGGTGCACCTGCCTTGGTTTTGCAGAGTCTAAACCAGAAGAGGGAAGTCTTGTCCCTCCAGTTGGTCTAGTTACCCTAAGATCCCTATACATTTTGGAGCTAACCATTCTTAAAATCTATTTGAGGGTATATTGGCAGCCTAGGAGCATAAGCATCATTTTGAACACCAACAAGATGGCAACTCTGCTGGGAAAATGTTACACAAGTTTATTGTAACCAGTGGGTCATCATTGGAAGAAATAAGGTTATTCTTGTCCCTTGTCTTATCTATTTCATTTGGGTATTTTGTAAAGTGAGGAAGTTGTATTGTAATATTCCCAATATACTTGGGTGGTGACTCAAACATCTTTGCAGTAGTGCTAGTCAGTAGATTTATTTTATAAAATGAGTTATAGAGCTACTAGGTCTCAGAGGAAGGAGCATCCTGAAGATGTAATGGAAGAAGGTATTCCAAGCACTTCTAGGCCTAGTCAGACAAGGGGAGGAAAGAAGAGAATAAATGTCTCTCATACTTGGAGAAATAAGAAAGATACAAGACAAGGGACTCAAATCAAGCGTGGTCAAGAAGAAAATAATTCAGAATATGAAGAGGTTGTTGATTTGGGATTGAACCAGTATGAGGATGAAATTCAAGTGGGAGATGATGAGTCTGAGACTACTCTCTTGGAATCAGAAGAGATCTTTGAAGAGGTCTATGAATTGGAAAGAAGAGTCCAAGAACAACTTGCCATCAGGAAACAAAGAGAAAAAGATAAAGAAGATAAAGTAAGACAAGCCATGATAAGGGCTAATCAGCTAAAAAGGTAGTTGTTAGATTTGGAGGCAATTAACTTTGTCCCAGAGCCTGAAAGAGTAGAGGAACAGCCTATTGTGTATAAAACACATGAGATAACCAGGCCTAGAGATAAGGGCAAACAAAAAACTATTGGAGTGCAGATTAGTGAATAGATTCATGTGGAAAACCCATTAGATCAAGGGTTGAGATTAGATGCAAGCCTTGAGAGGGCTAGAAAAGAGAAAGAAATGTGGGCTAAAGAACTAGAGAAGGTAGAGTTGGAGGCTACTGCTGCAAAAATGAGGAAGAAGATTGATTTTCTCAAGCATATCTCAGGGCCTTCAAATGTTGCTACTTCTTTCTTGGGGCAAGGTGGAAATCATGGTGACCTTACAACTCAAACAAAGGGTATTCTAAGTGCTACTAAATTTATTGATGGTTCAAACACAAGGACATCTACATCTCAAGGAATGGATCTACCACATAGAGTTCCTATTCATGAAAGGTACAAACAACTTATCTTTCTTGGTATTCTTGGATATCCTAGTGTTATTCCTGATGAAATTAGAAAGAAACTCCCTAAGTTTACTAGAAACAATGTCATTACATGTGAAGAACATCTAAAATTTTTTATGGATGTAATAGATGACTATAATGTTGAGCCTGATGATGTTGTAATGAAGTTATTTGTACAATCTCTGACCGAGGATGCTAGGGATTGGTTTAGAGGATTTCCCCATGCTAGTATAGGATCTTGGAATGAATTCAATAATTATTTCAAGGAACATTATGGAGATAAAACAAATGAGGGTTTTATCTTGAATGAATTCAATAACATAAAGAAAAATTAGAATGAGGAGGTCCTTGAATTTAATATGAGATTCCAAAAGGCTATGTATAGGCTGCTACAAGTTATCAGGTTAGATGATAGGGTATGTCTTGTGACATACTTAAATGCCTTTGATGAAAATATGGGTTACCTCTTAAGGGATAAGAACCCTAGAAATATTGGGGAAGCTTACAAGTTGGCCATCAACATAGAAAGTAATAGAAGAATATCATGAAAAATAGGAAGAAGAGATGATTGTAGGCCTCAAATGAAAAATAAGAAAGAAATGGGAAGGTCTGCTAACTCTAAGCCCAAGGAGGATGAAAATCTAAAACAAATTTTGAAGGCTTTAGAAGGACTAAAGCCTGGTGAGAAAGGAAACAATAGGGCTGTGGCTATGGAGAGGTTAGTTCCAAGCAATTTTAGCAGATAGTCAAGAATGAAAAATTACCCATACAATACTCAATGGAAGGATGGCAGGCCCATTTTTCCAATTAAAAGGGATAGGTCTGATGATAGTATTCCTAATCCTTTGCAAAGAAATTCAGTTAATATGACTGATGATATCCCATGGTGTGCTATTTGTCAATCTCCTCATAGTCCATAGCATTTTTTTATTGCTTTGAATTTACCTGATAACCAAGTACAAGATGAACAATATGATAAAAGTGGTTGTGGAATGACTTCTTCACATGCATGGGATGAGGTTGACTTTACTAATGCTGAGGAGGAAGAATTTGATGATGTTGGATGTGGTGTAGTAAAATAAGAGGAACATGTTTCTTTAAGTAGACCCTTTGATGAGGAAATTGCATAAATCACTATAGATATGGTCACTCAAGCTAGGAGTAATTACAATTTGAGAAGCAAGATAGTTGGAGGTACAAGTGGTAAACCAGGTAGCATGTTTATCAAGAATTCTAAAAGGAACACACAACAACATGAGGAAAAGGAAAAGGGTGTTGGTGTTCTTAGTTAGGTTAAAATAAAAAGGAAGAATGGACCTACTGCAATACCTAAAGGTAAAGTAAAGACATCAAAAATAGTTGTCCCCATACCTCAAAAGGAAGATGAATTTGTACAAAAGAGTAACTCTGACTTGATTATCCAAAAGGATGATAAAGGTATCTCTAAGATTAAGTAAGATATGGGCAACCATTCTTATGTTCCCATTGATATAACTAAATTGATTTCACAAATAATTGTCAAAGTTCCATTGTTAGAAATGATGAGAATAGAAGAGCACAAGATCAAGGCCTTGGATAGGGTAAATGGTGCCTCTTCCATAAAGGTCCAAGGAATGAATAGAGGTGACAAGCATGTGGCTACTTTAGATGACACACCTAACATTAAAAATGAAGAAATTGTCTCTGAGATTCCTCTGAGGTATTTGGATGCAAACATTGTAAATACTGCATCAGGGATAGTTGATCCTTTTTTCTTGTCCCTTATGATAAATGGAAAATTATTGAAGAATTGCATGATTGATTCTGGAGCATCAAACACTGTCATGCCCGAAGAGATCATGAAGTCACTAGGACTAAAGGTTGATACACCTCATGGAAGATGACAAGCTATGGAATCAAGAGAGGTGCCAGTTATTGGTACCATTAAGGCTTTGCCTTATAAATTAGCCACATTTCCTGACAAATAATTAACTATGAGTGTTCTTGTAGTCGACATTCCCCCTCAATATGGAATGTTGTTATCTAGAAAGTGGAGTGCCTCCATGGGAGGAAGTATTCAATGTGAATTTTCCTTTGCAAATTTTAGCATTGAAGGTGAAAGTGTGAAAGTTTCAAGGGAAGCTAGAACTCCATATATGATTGAGGAGGATGAAGAGGACAATATGAATTGTTTTGTGGACACTGACATTGGTTCATTCCAAGTTCAGGAGAGAAAGATGTAGGAGAAGGTCAAGCCTATCCTTTTGACTGATGATGAGAGTAACATGGCAGAGGGTAATGTTTCATCGACCCTATATTTTGATGGAGCAAGTTCTAAGGAAGGTGCTCGAGCAGGAGTGCTATTGATATCCCCAAGTGGTAAGACTTTTAAATTTTCTTTCACTCTCTTGTTCCCTTGCACAAATAATGTTGCTGAATATGAGGCCCTACTGATTGGTTTGAGACAAGCATCAAAACATGGAATCAAACATCTTAGGGTGATTGGTGACTCTGAGTTAATAGTTTCTTAGATTAGATCAAAGTATGCATCAAAGAATCAAAGGTTGAAATAATATAGAAATGCTATTTGGGATGAAACTAAAGGTTTTAGTGCCTTTGGTATTAATTGGGTGGATAGAAGCCAAAACAAGATGGCTAACTTGTTAGCAAATATAGCTTTAAGGCTAGAAGATATTACCTTTGCAGGGATATCCAAAATTGAGCGTAAGTCCAGGCCTTCTATCCCAGATAATATTGAGAATTGGCAAGTATTTTCTGATGATCAAGACATATTAAGATTTTTGCAGTGTGAATCTCATTTCAATGGTCAGGAGATGGATTTTAGCACTTATGTTGACATCAGAGATGGAAAAGAAAATGTTCTTGGGAAGGAAGTTTTGCAACTAAAGTCAAATAGGGTCCCTAGGGGATTGGTTTCTCTTGAAAAGACATTTGATAATAAGGAGAGGGCTTGTGTTTCTAGAATTGCTGACAAGGTAAATGATTTGGAGGAAGTGAATATAGGAACAAGCCAAGAACCAAAAAATGTTTACATAGGTAAGTGTTTGTCCCCAAGAACTAGAAAGAATTTGATTGATCTTCTCAAAAAAATTAGACATGTTTTTGCATGGTCTTATGAGGATTTGAAGGCTTATAGAGAAGATTTATTCTAGCATGAAATACCATTGAAGGAAGGAACCAAACCTTTTAGGCAGAAATTAAGGCCTATGAACCCTACTTTGGCACCAAAAATGCAAGATGAACTTAAAAAGATGATGGATGCTGGCATTATTAAGCCTGTGAGACATTCTACTTGGGTATCAAATTTGGTTCCAATCAGAAGAAGGAATGGTGACATTAGATTATGTGTTGATTTCAAGAATTTGAATGTCAATTCTTTAAAGGATAATTATGGCTTGCCTAATATGGAGAACATGTTGCAAAAGGTTATAGGATCAGATTTAATGTCCATGATGGATGGTTTCTCTGGATATAATTAGGTCATGGTCAAGGAATCAAAACAATTTAAGACTGCATTCACTACCCCTTGGGGAACATATGTTTATGTTAGAATGCCTTTTGGTCTGACAAATGCAGGAGCTAATTTTTAGATAGCTATGGATGTGGCCTTTGCAGACTTCATAAACAAGTTCCTAGTGGTATATTAGGATGACCTCATAGCATATTCAGATAAGGAAGATCAGCATTGTGAACATCTTGAGAGGATTTTTATCAGGGCTTTGGAGTATGGGATTTCTTTGAATCCAAAGAAGTGTTCTTTTGGTGTTGTGGAAGGAAAGCTCTTAGGACATATTATGTCCAAAGATGGAGTAAGAATTGACCCTGAAAGGGTTATGGCTATAGATAAGCTCTCACCACCTAGAAATGTTGAAGGAATACAGTCCTTCTTTGGGCAGGTGAATTTTCTAAGGAGATTTGTTACAAATTTTGCAAAAATCAGTATCCCTATCTCTAGGATGTTGAAAAAAGAGGCAAAGATTGAATGGAATGAAGAAGAAAATGAATCTTTCAGAAGTATCAAAAAGGCCATCAAGGATGCTCTTTTTTTGAGAACATTGATTATGGTAAGCCCATGCAGATTTTTTCTTTTGCTTCTTGTCATACAATTACAGCAGTTTTATTGCAAAAGAATTTAGAGGGATATGAACAACCCATATCATGTTTTAGTAAATCCTTACAAGTAGTAGAATTGAAATATGATATTACTAAGAAAGAGGCTTATGCCTTAGTCAAAGTAGTCAAGGCTTTTAGATGTCATCTTATAGGAGCTAAGGTGGTTGCTTATGTTCCTAGTGCTGGAGTTAAGGATATATTGGTGCAACAAGAAGTTTCAGGAAAAAGGTGTAGATGGATCAATAGAATCCAAGAATTTAATATTGATATCCAAATTACAAAATTGGTAAGAGGCTTAGGTCTTGCAAAGTTGATGGCACAAAGCAATTTAGTTGCAAATCATGTGAATGTGTTAGAAGAGGAACAAAGGCCATACATTTGTGATGTGGATTATTGTGATTGGTACAAAGATGTTATTGGTTACTTACAAAAATTATTCCTTCCCCTTGAGATGGATGAAAATAGAAGAAGAACTGTCAAGTTGCAATCTGCAAGGTATTCTATTATACATGGTAAGTTATGGTGGAGAAGTAATGAAGGAGTATTGCTAAAATGCATAGACCATGAGAGGTCTAAGGCTCTATTAAAGGAAATGCACCAAGGTGTGTGTGGAGGACATTACATGGAAAAGACCACAGCCCACAAGATCCTTAGGTTTGGATTTTGGTGGCCTACAATTTTTAAAGATGCACATCAATTTGTAAGAAAATGTGATGCATGTTAGAGATTTGTTGGGAAGTTGAAATTCAATGGAAATTTGCCACTCAAACCTGTTGCAGTTCAAGCTCCTTTCCAGAAGTGGGGTATGGATTTCATTGGTGAAATTACAAATAGGTCTAGTGGTGGACATTCATACATACTAGTGGCAATAGACTATTTTACCAAGTGGGTTGAAGCTATCCCTATTAGAAAGGCCACTAGCAGGGTTGTGATTGATTTTGTGATGCAGAATATCCTCACTAGATCTGGTTGCCCAGAGAAAATTGTGGTTGATAATGCAATGTGTTTTAGATCACAAGAGTTTAGTGATTTTTGTCAGCAATATGGGATACACATTTCATTTTCTTCCCCATACCATCCACAAGGAAATGGCCAGGCTGAATCCAGTAATAAAAGTCTTATTAAAATTCTCAAAAGGGTGTTGGATAGAAATAAGAAAGCCTAGGACTCAAAGTTATGGTGGGCATTGTGGGATGACAGAGTAACTGTAAAGAAATCCATAAGTTGTGCCCCATTTGATCTAGTTTATGGAATAAGTGCTAGATTGCCTCAGAATAACTTATTACAGATGTATAGGTTTATTCAAGCATATGATGAAGATTTGAATGATGAGATGAGAGTGAGAATGGATGAACTAATCCAATTGGAAGAGGTAAGGAGGGATGCACATGAAAGAAATGAGGCATTACAGAGACAATGTAAGAACTTATTTGATAGAAGGACTACTCAAAGGAGTTTTGAGATTGATGACCTAGTCCTGATGTGGAATGCAAGGTTGGAAAATAAGGGGAAGCATGGAAAATTTGATCCAATTTAGTTGGGTTCTTATCTTATTGAAAACAAATGGGGGGCAGATTCTTATGTCTTGAAGGACTTAATTGGTGGTACTTTGGAATTGCCTATTCATGGACAATTTCTAAAGTTTTACTTCTCCTAAAGTATCTTTTCCATGAATAGTAGTTTAGGTTTTCCCCTATTTTCAGTTTGTCTGTGTTTTGTTTCTAGGTCAAAATTTTGAGTTGGTCTACTATCCTAGTGATTCTGAATCCTTTCCATGCCTACAAGAGGCATGCATCCCCTAGTATGAGCCACTGTTGGCACTGGTAAAATTTTCATAGGTTCTACCCCTTTTTATTCTGGTCTCTACAATATTTTCTAGGTTTTTGGCTTAAAACCCTTGTTAATTTTCAAAATATAGCTGTTGGACATTAAAAAATTTCAAAATACCCTAGCCCTTTTCTATTTCAGTGTTTCTTTTTCATCCCACTTAAAACTTTTATCCACATGTGCCTTTTAAAAGTTCACTTTACCTTGTGCGCGGTTAGGTTTTTCATGTGTCGGTGGGGTCCTCTTTAATTTTTCCTATGTCCTCGGTTATTTTTTTCCTAAGTTTGCATGCCAAGTGGTGATTTAATTTTTCCCTAAGTTATGTTTTAATTTTTTCCTAAGTTCTCAACTTCATTATTTCCTTGGGCCCCTATCTAACAGTATCTTCATCTAACGGTGGGCGTATCTTATCATGAGATGTGTCAGAGGCTTGCGAACTTGAGATGTCTGTTGATTCATTTCCATGACGTAACCCTTTCAATGTAGGTGGATCCACTGCTAGGTAGGCTCACATGGCGGTCTAGCATTCGTCAAAATATCCTATAAGCCACGGTGGGCCCGATATCTTAATTAGATGATTCCTGATCGATGGTTGGCGTATAAGTGCATAGAATCTTTGGAGCCTTTCAAATCTTGCACCAGCCATCCAATTTTCCTGGCAGTATAATGTTCTTGGCGGGTTCACTTGACATGTCAGCACAAATGGAATTTTGTGATTGGTCCATGAGGAAATGCATTGGCAGTTGTCAGTGGGACCTAGTTTCTGGATGTGTCAGTGGGTCCTGATCCTGTCAGAGCATTGACGGTTGGTGTATAATCTGAAGGGTCTTTTTTGACACATGCAAAGATGAGACGATCATCGATTCTCTTGTAAGCGGCCTAGGTTTTGGTCTAAAGGTATAGCGGTCCTGACAAAATGTTTAGCGGCCTAATAAATTTTCAGGGGGTTCGCTCATTCACATGATAAATGGTGACATTATAAAAAGTCTTAGCGATTCAACGAACAAGGTCGTGAAGTCACTAAATCATTTGGCAGAAGTAAAAAGTGTTCTACAAACTGGCAAAAATACATTTGTCGCTAGTTCACCAAATGTGATCGGGGTAAGTTTGATTCCCTTCAGTCACCAGTTTGCGGGGTTAAAGATGAGTTAAGATTTTTATTTTGTGAATAGAATTTCCTTTGTCACCTGTTCACTAGAGGGTAAACCCATGGTGTCTAGTTGAGTTAACAAATATGAGACCATGAAAGGGAAGGATCCGATGGTCAGGACTTAAAGTTGACTGAGATTTGAATAAGGACCGCCGATTTTCCACAGAAGCCATAAAGTGACCATTTATTTTCAAATTCAAATTTTTGCAGAGGGTTTGCAATGACAGAAAGTACCAGAATTCAATTTTTGAGTAGCTAGAGTGGGTGGAAATGGTTGTCAACTGTTGCAGTGTGGTCCAAGTTACCATGGGTAGTTGTAGAGGAATGTCTTGCCATGGGAAAATAAATGAAGTAGTACTCAAGATGTGTTGCAGGGGTCATTTTGGCTAGATTTCCTAGGTTTTGTGATGATTTTGTACTTGGGACCAGTACAGGGCTAGATAGCTATTGAAATTGGATTCTTTGAGCTTACCGGCTGTGGCTTGGTCCCTATCATGTCTGTGTTAACTCCTCTATGGTTTTAGGTGGTTTTGAATTTTCAAAATTGGGAATGATCATTATGCTTGTACTGTTACCCCAGTATAAAGGGAATTTTTATGATCATTTAAGGTCATTGGAGAGTTAGATATTCAAATCTTTTGGTTGTGAGTCTTTTCTCAGTCTGAATTGTAATGATTTGTTTTAGTATAGGTTGACAATAGAAAAAAAGTTGCAGATCTAAGCTATAATTTGCAAGCACAATTTTCTTAGATTGATTGTATACACTTGAGGATTCTTCATACTTAATGCAGATACATGATTCTTATCTCTCCTTTGTGTCAACATAGATAGATTTTGAACTATCTAGCTCATTGCATATTAATCTATGTATGTGTCTTCATTCTTGAGTTCTGATCCAGGATTAGATGAAATGATGCTCTAGATGGGACATAAATTTATCTCTTATCTGTGTAAGGATATTCTGTAAGTAGTAAAGGATATTGTAAATATGTTTATGGCTTTGAATCTCAGATATACTCTGGTGTGTGTGTATAGTTTGTCTAGAAAACCCTGCCCAATGGATGAGGCACTAGCCTAGATGAGTACTTCTTTATCAACATATATTGATTGAGGTTGTTATGATTCAAACACATAAATTAAGAGCCATTCCTAAGCTTTAAGTCTTTGGTTGAAATGTTCTACCCTGCAGTAATGGAGAGTCAATGAATGTGAGATTAGCATTTAGCACTTCCTTACTATTCAATCTTTTGTTTAGACCCAGTCTTTGGTGTGTGAAGTATAATTTTCACTAGGTTAGGTGCACCCACCTTGGTTTTTCAGAGCCTAAAGAAGAAGAGGGCAGTCTTGTCCCTATAGTTGGTCCAGCTACCCTAAGATCTCTATACATTTTGGAGCTAACCATTCCTAAAATCTATCTGAGGGTATATTGGTAGCCTAGGAGCATAAGCATCATTTTGAAGACCAACAAGAAGCAAGCACAATTCAAGAGAAAACAAGTTGGATGTGATTCATACAGACCTATGTGGACCAACTCAAACAAGGTCATACTATGGTGAAAGGTATTTCATTTTGTTTTTTGATGACTATACTAGAATGATGTGGGTTGCATTCTTAAAAGATAAGTCAGAAGCTTTTGAGAAGTTTAAAATATTCAAAGCTAAGGTTGAGAATGAATCTAGACTAAAGATAAAATGTTTAAGATTGGATAGAGGAGGAGAATTAACCTCTAATATATTCTATGAGTACTACAAATAACATGGCATAAAAAGGTAGTTGAGTGCATCTAGAACCCCTTAGCAGAATGCGATTATAGAGAGAAGGAATAGGATCATCCTAGATACAGTGTGCACTATCATGATTGAAGGAAAAGTTGCACATAACTATTAGAGATATGCAGTCAATACAACAGTATATAGTATCAATAGAATACAATTAAGTCCTAGCATGGATAGGATACCTTATGAGCTATGGTTTGGTAATGTTCCCATAGTAAAATACTTCAAAATATTTGGAAGCAAGTGCTACATCAAGAGGGATGAAGTAGTAGGCAAGTTTGATGCAAGAAGCGATGAAGGTATTTTTCTTGGTTACTCGACTAAAAGAAAAGCTTATAGATGTTTTAAATTAAGGTTAAAGAAGATCATTGAAAGTGCTCATGTTAAGATTGATGAAAATTTTATGGTTCAAGAAAGATATCATGATTACTCACCTATGATTGAAGAAGAACCTAGACCTTCCACTAGTGAGACAGTTGTTGAAGAGATGTTTGACAGCATTGATATATTATTCAATGACCCTGAAACAAGTGAAGAAGAAACTTAGAAGGAAGATGAGTCAACATCACATAAAGTTCCAAAGTATACATCTAGATACCATTCTAAGGATGACATCATTTGAGATCAGAATAAAAAAATCACAACATGAGCTAAAGCAAAGAGTTCAGCAAGGAATGAGGTGCTATGTTTACTATCTCAGTGTTAGCACTTGCAAAAAAATTTCATGGCTACATGTTCCTTCCCCTGGCCTCTGCAAGTGTTTTTCATGTTTTTGGCTAAAACCCTTACAAAAATTCAAAAACTAGCCATTGCCAGCTAAACCCTGTGTCTTTCCTTGGCCGAGTTCTTTTTTGACGTTACCTTTTTGGCTCACTTAAGCCCCTAATTTCCCATGTGCTTAAAGCCTTGTGACCTCTTCGCATGTGTAAACAGTTAGTCACATGATCACATAGACTATTTTCAGTCTATGCGACCATGCCATTAATATTTCTGTCGGGTCCCCTTTCCTAAAGTTCTTCCTAGGCCCAGTGGTAAATATTTCCTAAGTCACGAGCTTTAATTTTTCCTATGTTTCGGCTTGCTTTATTTCCTGGGCCCAGTCTCTAACCTATGCAAAATCAAGATGACCATTGATCTTATCTTTGTGACATGGTGTTTCAAATTGTGGGTCCAGGGTGACACCTAAGCACAGTTGGCGATTACATCTTTCGTTCAGTGATCTAGCGATGATGTTGTCATGCATTCTCTAGGTTTTTTGATAGTTTCAATTTTCATTCAGTGACCCAGCGACTGTGTGTCACGTGATCTCAGAAAGATTGGCAGTTATATGTTAACATCTAGCAATCCTTCAGGTGGTTTGTCATGCATTCACTTGATTCTAGAGGTTAGGTGGCTAACATTCAGCAACTTGGCTGGCAGTTTTCTTTGTTTCAGTCGCGTGGTCACGTAATGGTGGGCCCGATATTCTTAGGCAGAATGACAATGCAGAAGATCTATAGTTGTCACATGATCGTAAGGAATATTCCTCCCCTTTGCAATCATGTGACCATCGTCTGATCTTCCAAAGGGGTAAGGATTTTCTCAACATGGGTCCAGTGTTGGTGACTAGGCAGTTGCAACGAGTAGTGTGGCAATAGGTGGCACCATAGTTGTGCAGTTAGAGGTGGGGTTAGAGCTGTTTGGAAGTCCTGATAAATTTGTGGTGGCCTGACAAAATTTTCTTCTTATCGTCAGTTCACGAGATGGTTTGGTGGTTCCCCATTTCTTTTGGCGACTTGGTGAATGAGTGGTCATGGGGTCGCTAGAGTTTTTAGCTAAGGCAAGAATTATTCCGTGAATTGGTGAAAGTGACTTCAGTTGCTAGTTCACCAGATGACTTAAAAGGGGTTTTTTAACATGTGCAGTCATGTGTTCATTGGATCTAGTTGGGGTTTGGATTTTCATTCCATGAATGGGATTTTCCTTTGTCACATGTTCACTAAGTGTAACCCAAGGTGCCAATATGAGTTAGAGTTGCTGAGCCCGTGAAAGATAAAAGGGATCAACGACCTCGACTTATTGTTGATCTAATTTTGAATGAGAGCCACTGATTGGGGGGTAAAATAGTAAGGTAACCATTGGAATTCAAATTCAAATCTCTGAGATGTCTCCAGTGACTAAAAGGACTGAAATTGATGACACAAAAGGGGCAAAGTTGGTGAAACTGATCTTCTTCGCCATTCCAGTGTGCTCCAGGATGTGAGATGATTACAGAGGAGATGTTTCAACATGGAGAAATTAATGAAACAGTACCTTGAAGTGTATTGTAGAGGTCAAATGTGGCTAGTTTTCTTGAGGGTTTGATGATGACTTGGTACTTGGACAAGTATAGGGCTAGTTAGCTATTGAAATTAGGCTGTTTGAGCTTGCATGTTGCGGCTTGGTCCCTATCTTTTCTATGTTTACTCCTCAGTGGGGTTAGGTGGTTTTTAATTTTAAGTGGGAAATGATCATGTGCTTCCATTGTAACCTTGGTATAAGGGGATTTTTGTGATCATTTTCTAATTATTGGGAGTGAGATTTTCAAACTTTTCTGTTGTGAGTCTTTTGCCCAGTTGGGATTGTAACATTTTGGCATTTGGTACTTTGTTGATGATAGAGAAAAAGTTGCAGGTCTAAGCTGTAATTTGCAAGCTTGATTCCTCTGGTTTGATTGTTTATACTTAAGGATTCTTCATACTTAATGCAAATACATGACTCTTATCTCTCCTTTGTGTCAACTTGGATAGGTTCTAAATTTTCTAGTTCTTTGCATATTGTTTTATGTATATGTATCCATTCTTAAGTTCTAATCCAAGATTAGATGAAATGAGGCTTTAGATGGGACATAGATCTATCTGATTGTCTATGTAAGGATATATCATAAGCAGTAAAGGGGATTGTAGGTGTGTTTATGGCTTGGAATCTCAGCTATTGTCTGGTGTGTGTAGCATTCTTGTTTTAGGAGATCTTGCCCAATGGATGAGGCACTAGCCTAAATGAGTATCTCTTTGTCAACAAATACTGATTTTTGTTGTTATGATCCAAAAGCATAAATCAAGAACTATTCTTTAAATTCTCAGCATTTGGTTGTTTTTGGTTCTACCCTATAGCAATGGAGAGTCAATGAGTGTGTGGTTAACATTCAGTACTTTCTTGCTATCTTATTATCTATTATTCAAACCTAGTTCTTGGTGTATGAAGAGTATTTTATACTAGGTTAGGTGCACCTACCTTGGTTTTGCAGAGCTAGAAGCAGAAGAGGGCAGTCTTGTCCCTATAGTTGGTCCAGTCACCCTGAGACCCCATAGCAATTTTAGAGCTAACCATTCCTAAAATCCATATGAGGTTCTATTGGCAGCCTGTTAGAGCATAAGCATCATTTTGGACACCAACACTCAGATTGAACCCTTAAGTGTTGAAGATGTATGTAATGATTCTGATTGACATGAGGCTATGAAAGAAGAACTTCATCAGATTATTAAGAATGATACTTGGGAACTAGTCCCAAGACCTAGTAATAAGAATGTGATTGGAACAAAGTGGATATTTAGAAACAAGATGAATGGAGATGGCATAGTAGTAAGGAATAAAGAAAGGTTAGAATGTAAGGGATATGTGCAAAGAGAAGGTATTGATTATTTAGATACTTTTGCACCAGCAAGCAGATTAGAAGCCATTAAGCTGTTTTTAGCTTATGCAACAGTCAAAAACTTCAAAGTTTATCAGATGGATGTTAAGTCAACATTCTTGAATGGAGAACTAAAAGAGGAAGTTTACATTGAGTAGCCAGAATGATTCACCCTATCAAACAAGCCTGATATGGTATGCAGACTAAAGAAAGCCCTCTATGGACTCAAGCAAGCCCCTAGAGCTTGGTATGAGAGACTTGATGGATACTTGACAAAGATTGGATTCATGAAAGGAGCAATAGGTTGTAATCTATTCATAAGAGAGACATCTGAAGGTTTGTTACTTGTAGCTATATTTGTTGATGACATTATCTTTGGAGGTAATGACAAGCTTAGTGAAGAATTTGATAAGGAAATGCAAAGTGAATTTGAGATGAGCATGATTGGACCTATCAAATACATTTTAGGATTAAATGTGTAGTAGTTAGAGAAAGGTATTTTCATTAATCAGTCCAAGTATGTGAAAGAAATATTAAAGAAATTCAAGATGGTTGATTGCAAGCTAGTAGGGACACCTATGATAAATAGATGCAAGCTTACAAAAGAAGATTATTCACTAGTAGTAGATACAACTTTTTATAAGTATATGATTGGTAAACTCATATATCTTACCCAAACTAGACCAAATATTTCTAATATAGTTGGTATTGTTGAAAGATTTGTAGCAGAGCCTAAAAAAAGTCACCTCATGGCAGTAAAAAGAATATTTAGATATTTGTAGGGTACTATAGATTATGGTTTATGGTATCCTAATTCACAAAATGTTGAGCTTCATGTATATACTGATGCACATTGGGTAGGATGCGTTGATGATAGAAAGAGTACGTAAGGTAGAGCAGTATTTCTTGGAGACAGACTTGTCACTTGGACAACCAAGAATCAAAATTGTATCTCTCAGTCAACAATAGAAGCAAAGTATGTTGCAGTAGCCCTGAATTGTTCTACAATGGTTTGGATAAAGCAAATGATAAAGGATTTTGGAATTCATATTGATTATCCTATTATTATTCATTGTGATAACACTAGTACTATCAATATGTCAAAGAACACTGTGATGCTGTTGGATACAATTGTCTGAAGGACATTGTTGGATTAGCTATGTGTTGTCTTTGATGTCACACAAATGTCATATCAATTATCACTCTTAGTATCTACCGAGTTCAGTCGGTCAGCTAAGCGGTTCTCAGTATCTACCGAGTTCAGTCAGTCAGCTAAGCGGTTCTCAGTATCTACCGAGTTTAGTCGATCAACTAAGCGGTTCTCAGTATCTACCGAGCTCAGTCGGTCAGCTAAGCGGTTCTCAGTATCTACCGAGCTTAGTCGGTCAGCTAGGCAATTTTTAGTGTCTACCGAGTTCTCTCAGGTGTCTAAAGGAAACATGATAGGATAACAGTGTTAACCAAGCCTCCTCAGTTATAGAAGGAAAATTAGTGGTTACCGAGCTCTCTCGGTCTCCAAAGGATGTTGCAGAATTCATTGTGGTTACTGAGTTCTCTCGGTCACCGAAAGAAATCTTTTCAGGATTAATGTTTACCAAGCAAGGTCAGCCCTTTCAAAGAATTTTGTTATTACAGTTTGTTTATCCCAGCTGACTGTTATAATAATTATTAGTGCCGACTTGTCAATCTAATTGATTATGAAATGATATAGATATATAGAAGGTCAAATGGTGAATAAGATATATACAACATGCAAAAATCATTTTGAAGAAAGGTGTGTGCAAATTTTGAAGGATGGTCAGATATCCTTGAGGAGTAGCAAAGATTTAATTGATCAGTAAGGATCTAGTGAAATAGAACAGAGATCTATATTCAGCAATTTAGTTGCAGGTTATTTCATTGTTACTCTCTAGCAATTGTAGTAGTGATATCAAAATCTCTTAACCGAGTTGGTTTAACAACCATTTTGTAAATCCTCTAACAAGGTAATAGTTCTATTGAATTGTTTCAAGACCTCTTACAAGGCCACTCCTAGCAGGGTGATTAAATCCTCTAACAAGGTCACACCTAACAGTGTGTTTTGTAACCTTTTACCGGGTTGGCTTCTAACCGGGCATCACTTCAAAAAAGTGAAAAATAGTAACTAGTTACATTGGTGGTTTTTCCCATATTGGGTTTCCATGGTAAATCTAGTGTCTCTTGTTTTTATGTTATTTTCTTTATTCATGTAAGTTAATCAGTGATGAATGCTTAAGAACAATTTAATAATTACACACTTCAAGGATCAAGTTTTCAACATTTCTCTATATATTTACCGAATGGCATAGTAAATAATTTGTTAAGATATTTAAGGGATCAATGGTAATATTTTGTGGTTAACTGATTCACCCCCCCCCCTCTTAGTTACTGCATCTATATTTCCAACATGATGCATGCAAAGAGAAAATACATTGGATCAAGTATCACTTCCTAAGAGAGAAAGTGGTAGAGAAAGAAGTTAAGTTGGATTATGTGAGTACTAAAGATCAGTTAGAAGATATATTTATGAAACCCTTGCCAAAGGATACTTTTGAGTATCTTAGGGAGAAGTTGGGAGTAATTCCCTTCCTTGATTCTTCCTAGAAGAAAGAAGAAAAGGCATCAATCCTTAGGGACTAATGGAAGGTTGTCTACTCTACCTTAGGAGTAGTACCAGTGCTTAAAATGAATGGAAACCTTTTCCATTGATGTCAAAGGAGGAGTAATATATAGAGTCATGAAAAATAGAAGTAAAGAAGGAGTAACATACTAAGGGGGAGTAGTATTTAGTCATGGAAGAAGTTGATGAAATGAAGAATTTTATAAAAGAATTGCTCATTTGGATTGGTGGTGGTTTTTCATTCCATATGTTTCTATCAATGCCAAAGGGGGATATTGTTGGAGATTTGCTAGCAAGTCAGTGCTGACTGTATGTTTGTCATTCATGATAACATATGGTAAGTGTAATGCATGGTGGACTTATGTAGTAAGCCTTAAGTATATGAAGCATGGACATGTTATCATCATGATATCATGGATGTAAAGGTTAACTATTAGTACAGATAGCTATATAGCAGCTTGTGTCGGTAGTGTTCCTAACAGAGTTACAGGCAGTGTTCTATGAGTGATTGTCCATATAGATATCATGGATCCTTACATGTTTGGATATGTGATGAAGACATGTTAGTGATGTTACATTCATGGACATAGAGTCTAATGATTAGTAGAAGTAAATTTATGAAGTCATTATCCACCAATAGCAGTTTCCTATGTTTATCTAGAAGAGCCAACAGAGATTTTATTAGTATAGGATTTGTGCCTATCATTTTAGTATGAGCCCTTGGATTAGTGATCAAGGAAGAGTTAACCATGTTTGGTTAAGAGTGCATAATGTAATTTAGCTTAAGGAGAAAGATTCAGTCACTTTGGTAGAGCCGATAGTGTGTAGCGTGTGTCTACAATTATTAATATTAGACAGGTCCCAGATTGTGTTTCATGCTTAGTAGAGCTGACATAATTATTATTAGAGTATGTTATGGTTTGTCTAATATGATTTCAAGGTGGTTCTAATAGGCTGAATTGATTATATCATGTAGAGGAATGATATTTATAGGCAGTCATTTGTGATTGCTAAAGTGTGGTTTAGAGTTGATTGTAAAGAGTAAAGCAGAGTGTGCGAAGTGTTGAACCATCAAAAGAAGGTCTATGTGACTAAGTAAAGAGTTTATGCTATACATTGGAACTGATCCAAATAGTAGGTCAAAGTGTAGTTCACCAAGATCCAGATATAGTGTGTATCTATTAAACAGAAGGTTGTATCCTTCACCCCTTTGAGCAATGTGCTCTCGAACAATGCATCCTCACCCCTAACAGGGTTAATTGTAAAAGACTCCTATCAAGGTCTGACCCTTGACTAGTTCACTTTACTAAATGCATTGTAAAGACAACTCCTAATAGGTTTAAGGATCTTCTAAGAAGGATCATAATACACTAGTGCAAATTATTAGTGGGTGTCAATTCCCACCGGGGTTTTTACCTATTTGGGTTTCCCCGTAAGGAAAATATTGGTGTTGTGTTCAAGTGTTCTTTCATTGTGTTTATTCTTTATGTTTAAGTATACTTAATTGGATAAAGAATTGAAACTTGTAGATAACTGATTCACCCCCCTCCCCCCACCCCACCCCTCTTAGTTATCTATTGGGACTATTCCTAACACAATAACTATTCTAAATAATTCTAGAACTAACACATGTCATAAGTAATCTAACTAATTTTATCATTTTTTAGTGTCTTAAGGGGAGGTCTTAAGGGGATCTAGAATTAATATCATAAAAATTAACAAGTTAATTCACATAACTAATGGACAATAACTATTCTAACTCATTCTAGGACTAACACATGTCATAAGTAATCTAACTAATTTCATCATTTTTTAGTGTCTTAAGGAGATCTTTAACTAATAAGCAGTCTTAAGGGGATCTAGAATTAATATCATTAAAAATAAATAGTTAATACATGTAACTAATGGACAATAACTATTCTAGCTAATTCTAGAACTAACACATGTCATAAGTAATCTAACTAATTTCATCATTTTTTAGTGTCTTAAGGGGAGGTCTTAAGGGGATCTAGAATTAATATCATAAAAAATAACTAGTTAATACATGTAACTAATGGACAATAAATATTATAACTAATTTTAGAACTAACACATGTCATAAGTAATCTAACTAATTTCATCATTTTTTAGTGTCTTAAGGGGAGCTAGAAATCATAAGCATCATAAAAAGTATCATAAAAATCATTGAATAATCAATGCATACATAAAATATTTAACTAATATGCAATCTATAAAAATCATTGAATAATCCAAGTATGCATATAAATTTCTATATATTAAAACCATTGAACTATCAAATAGGTCCATCATATATCAAAAAATTATAGTCCATCATATGTTTAAATATATAAACAAAGTATAATGAAATTTAATCCAGAGATATCAAGTAGGTCCTAACACATGAAATAGGTATAGATATTATACTTTTTAGACCAACTCAAGTGCTTCAGACCTTTCATGGAGAACATGTAATATTCTCTCATGATCCTTGCTATCTAGTCTCTACTTACGACATCCACATTGAAGTTTAACAATATGGAGACAAATGGATGTGGCAACTACTAGGTGACTATATTGAAACACCTTATTGTCTAATTGGTAATCAAACAAGTGAATACCATGTTGAATTACTTTGATTTTCTTGAAATATGTTCCCCCAAAATAATTGAACCTGCAGGTCACAAATTTTAACAATATATAAATTTAAACAAACTAAATTTGAAATTTGTTCAAAGGTTGAAATTTAAAATTTACAAATTGAGTTTAATATATTGATGTAAAGCATGGACAAACCTATGGGGAACAACTTTCCATCACTTTCTTTAGGTTCAAGTAACTTCATCCTCTCCACAATACAATGCAATAAATAATAACCAACTCTTACATTTCCATGCTCAGTAATCACTACAAAGACATCTCCTACACAGTAAATTTATATATACATGTGTGAGATCTTAAAATTTACTTATTTCAATATATACATATATCTATCTATACATGCAGCTCAATGTAACATATAATGTGAAATATATATACTTACCGATTTTGACCAATCCTGAGACATGATTGTAATCAGTAGAAATCAAAGGGATATCATCAAATTTTTCATCTTCATCTCTATCAAATGTATCAGTAACAACTAGTGGCACTAGACTCCATGTGCCTACATATCCACGGTCTTGATTGATACATTCCTCATAATTGTCAGCAATGCAATGACAACAAAAGCATGAGTAGTCCCTAGTGTTCAACATCCAATTGCGATAATTCCTACTCATAACTGAATGCAAAGATCATGTCCTTTCTATCCTATTGCAACCATGCATAATTTTTCTATCCACACTTGACCATATGCATATATAATACATTCTATAAATATAATTTAAATAAAAAATATCATAAAAATTTTAAACACTTTCAAATAATTTAAAAATGTGTGCATACCTTTTATCTCCCAAAATTTTCTATGTGGCACTGCTTGAGTCAATCTTGATGACATGTCATTCTCATTTGGTGTGAAATGTGTCTTGCACCATTCAACTAGATCATGTGTATTTTTTATACGAACTTCTTTATAATTCATTTGATACTTTCCTATAGCAAATTTGATGCAAGCTCCCACACCATCATGTTCACCTTTTCCATGTCCACTCTTAAAGAAACTCCAGACATGTGGTATGTTTTCATTATGATGATATCTACATAGTGCATAAAATGGTCTTGATGAGTTGAATTGTGCAACACATCCATCTGAGAAAATATAAAGTTTACCAATTTTTATACCACTTTCTTTCAAATTTTCAAAAAACATCTTGAAGCAGTGTTCTACATAATGAATGTCATGCTCTCTATCATCACTTATATAAAAATGATATTCCTTCTTGATGACCTATGCTTCAAATATTCTTTGAATACCATCCAAATCTAATTGTGTGTGTCGATAACACACATGTACCATAATAGTAATTTTCTCTGAAAAAGAGTATTCTGATTGAATTTCCTTTTGATGAACAAATGAGCAATTTTCTACAAAATCAACAATTGATACAATAGTTCCTGTTGGAAATATTTAGGAATTAACCGAGTTACTGAGAGGGGAGGAGTGAATCAGTAACTCCAAATTTTCTTTGGATTTAACATGTGATTTACTTTTAACCTTTGCATACAGAAAGCATAAAACTTAAATGCATTCACAATAATGACACATAGATTTGGTTACCCAGAAACCTTCCAAAAAGAAAGTAAAACTGGGGTGGGGATGAAACCCACAAAGTTTTAATACTGCAGAATAAAGTTGGCCGGTTAAGGCTTACAATTTGATCACTTCTGATGATCTGCCCTGTTAGGAGCAATAAGGATTGCTAAATCCACCCTGTTAAAGGATTTACAAAACATACAATGAAGTATGCACTCGGTAAAGAGATTTTACAAAAGACTGTTAAGTCTACCCGGTTAAAGGATTTAGTACTGATTCACCTGTTAGGATGAAACAGTAGATCTCTGGCTTTGCAACTAGATTGCTGATTGAGATTCGCTGATGTACTGATCACCTTCTATGATGAATTTGTCTTTACTGTTCCTTATACTTCTGAAGCCCTTTGTAATTCGCTTATCTTTGCCTTTCTTTCTTTTTCACATATGCTTCTTACTTACTTTTTTTGACATTTTTACAACATTGTTTATATACATGTCTTAAATAATTAATTACAATTACAATTACAAAGTCGGCTTGACAAATAAACATAAGTGCTACTAAGTCGGCCCAAGTATGGTTACATGGTTCCTGCAAACTAACTCGATGACTTTCTGATACTTGGCGTCCACTGCATTACTCAGCATCATCATGCACTCGGTAGAAGTGAAGGCACGGTTCATACTGATCACTCGGTAGGTTTTGAACTCGGTAAATACTGGTGACTCGGTAGACATGATGTTACTCAGTTTACACTATTCTATTCAGTTTGTACTAACTTGCTCGGTTTACACTGTCTACTTGGTTTGCACTGTCTGAACGATTTGCACTGTCTGCTCGGTTTGCACCCAGAATGCAAATAAGTGTTGTCACTAGTGGCAATTCTATTTAATGCCAACAATCTCCCCCTTTGGCATTAGTGACAAAAACACTTATTGGCCAAAACTTATATACATGAATCATGTTGAGTTTTATTTGATTTTTCAAAATTTGTCTTTGTTATAGAGCTTTATACATTGTCTCCCCCTTTCAATGTGCTAACTACTAACTGTTTCTATACAAATCTTCTTCTATACATATATCTCCCTCTATACATATCTCCCCCTTTTTGACGATAATGCCAAAGGTGTATATACAAGTTATTTACAGAGAGAATCCAAAATTTGATAGAAAATTAGAATGTACCTTCATTATTAGTGCCAGGGTTCTGTCCCAACTTTCTTGCAGAATCTTACATGTTTGGATTGCAATTTGGACTTCTACAGAGAGTTCAATCATCTGATCTACTATAGAGAACTGATTGTCATGAATCAATGTTTTGGAATGTTCAATGTGCTTACACATTGTATTCATGATGGGAAGGATCATGTGTTGGATGTCTAGCAGTGTGGACCGGATCCTTGTGTCTTCTTTCAGTAGATTAGACTGCATGTTTGATAGGTGTGAGATTTTCATGTGATGAGCAAAGCTTGAACTTGGTTCAAGTTGCAGCTTCTGTATGCTAATCTTCATATCCTCATCCATTTTATTCATTTTATCCTTAACATCCTTTGTGAACTCGGCAATATTGCACAATCTGGCCAAAAGAGAGGTAGCATTCGAATAGATAGATTCAGTGTTTGACAAAACTGAAGACAATTCTACTTGGTTAATAGCTATGTGCTGAGCAATGTGCTCAAGCACTTTATTTTTGAATCTCTTCTCGGCTCTTTCAACTAACTTTTCTATCCCAGATGAATCCTCATTGTATTTATTAACTGCTTCTGCTAATTGTAGCAAAATATGTTGGGAGGAGTCTACTTTAATACCTAATGCATCAGATAAAATGTCCTTAGCATCCTTGATGATTTGATATTCCTTGTCTCTCTCCTCTTTAATCTTCTTTTGTTTTGCTTTCCTTTGGAGGATCTCACCTATATTTTGCATTTGGTCCGCTGATAGATTTGCAAAATCTAATGTAGGAATCTCTATCTCTTCATCTAAGTCTATATCCTCTACTACATTCTTACCCAAAAATTTTATACTCGGTAGAGCCTTAGGCTTATCTGTACTTAATGCCTTGGTAGTAGTGACAGTAGATAAAGTAGGGCTAGCTATAGAGACTGGTATACTTTCTACTGGAGAACTTAAAATATTTACACTTGAAGATTCAAAAACTGGTAAACTTACTGCTGGAAAACTTGATGATGCGGGAGACTGCAACTCGGTAGAAGAAATAATAGTTGCTTCTGTTGTTGCTATAGATGATTGGACAAATGTTGAAGTTGTCACAACCATGCTTGAAGGTGTCTCTGGGCTGGATGTAGAAACTTTTACTGGAGAGGTAGGAAGGGATGCAATGACCTCTGCTGCTATCCTCACCGTATCATCTATCTCAGTGTCTTCTTCTTGTTCATCACTGTCATCTTCAATATCTTTTATTATGACTGTTTCAATACTCGGTTGGTGAAGGTGGTATATGTTCTTCCATGTAGCATTTGCAGCCTTCACAACTGATTCAATATTGTTGATCAAAATCAAACAAGTATTGAACTTTAATGTCATCTTACTTTCATTTTCTTTTAATGCCTTCTTTACTTCATCATTTTTCAAGCTCGGCATTAACTTTCTCAGGGTTTGATCAAATATATCTATCACAGTTTGCTTTGCATTGCTCCATCTCATTTTTATTGGATTTAGTAGAACTGCTGGAACCTGTGGGGCTATTTCTTCAGGAGAGTATTTCCACTGTCCCATCTTTTCAATAACAGCATCTTCTATTTCCTTCTATTCTATTTCTGATTTGGTTTCATATCTAAAAGATTTTATGTTACTTACTCCAGATCCTGATCCGTCTCTAAAGAGTTTGATCTTTTCTTGAAAGTTTAGAGGAGGCCTTTTGAATGCTATGTCTTTATCTGCCTTGTCTGCCTTGCCTTTTGCATTTCTCCTTGTAAATACAGCAGTGGGAGGCTTAGGTGCCTTAGTGATGAATACCTTTCCTTTCTTCTTTGCAGGTTCTGGTTCCTCTATTTTTTCATCCTTTTCCTCTTCTTCTTCATCTTTTTCTTCTTTGTCCTCGGTTATCATTTGCATTTTGGCTATCCTCTTCTTTCCTTTGTTTACCACCTATGGAAGCTTTATGCTTAGTTCAATTCTTACCTTAGCTTCATCATATGTTCCAAAATATGGAGCTTTGGGATTGACAGGCTGATTAAGAAGAGCTTCAATGATATTCTTGGTTTCATCAATATTTACCTCATAAGGAAGAGGTTTTACATATACAGTCCTCGGTTTAGCTACTTGAATATATACATTATCACAATGCACCATAAAACAAATGTCATCTTTGTAATCTTCCACCAACTTCTGTGGAATCCAGAATCTGTCATTCATTTTCTCCTTGAAAGACTCAAAATAATTATCCATGACGCTTTCAAAATTTTCACCCATTTCTGAGATGTATTCATTTATTTCATAAAGGGCTAGCACATCTTTTCTCCATACAACTTTTCCTTTAGAAGGGAAGAATTTCTAAACATAGAAGAATAAACAGACCAATAAGGATCCAAACTTACATGGATTGTTTTTGGAAGTTTGAATGCTTTCCATGTTTTTGTTAAACTGCTTTAACAATAAGTCTGCTAGGTCAAATGTTAAGTTATTCTTGACCACTTTGTATGCTAGGTCGATAGCTTCATAGGAGACACTATTCTATTGACTAGAACTATAAATCTTATGGGCAATGATGTGTGTACCAAACTTCAGTTCAGCATCGGTAATGCTGCTAACTTTCATGCCTCTACCGTCCCACTCAGCTAGGGTTTTCTTCTCTAGTTCCGTCCGACCTAGGGTTTTGGTAGTTTTTGCTTTGTTCAACATGGGAAGACCGGTGATTTGATGAATCATCTTCTTTGTGATCTCTATGGGTTGCTCAAGCCAAATCTTGCCATCATGTACATGGCTGAGAATGTATCTAACCCATTTATCTCAAAAGTGTCGAGGTAGATGTGCAATGTGAACTAAGCCTTTATCTTCCAGATGTTTGTGCTCGGGTTTTAGAATACCATCCACACACAGTTCTTCACGCACAGTATCTAATTCTAGGTTCCCCATTTCATGAATTGAACAGTTGAAATGATTGCGAATATCGTTAATAAGTAGTACCTTAGGAGGAATCTGAGATTGAGCTCCGTTCGGATCTAGGGCTGCTACAATTACGGGCACGATTTTGAAATCTAGTGCTTTCCATTCCCCTTGGACTAACATATCAGATCCTTTCTTTGCTGAAGTGCTAGATGATGCCATGGTAGCTCACAGAAAATTCCTTTCACTAAAGTGTTGAATCGCTGGGTTGCTCTTGAAATTTTCTGCTCTCAAAGTGCTAAAGGTTCGCGGTGAAGAATGAGTTCGATACTTGCTTTTTGTTTATAACTTTGTCATTAATTGATGAAGGGTGCTCCCCTTAATGCCACAAACACAACAGAAATAGAGAAACAACAACAATAATATGCAAGAACAGAAAATTCAATTCTTATTATCTCCACAAATGTGGAATTACAAACTTTCAGAATTACAATATGCAAAGCCACATGGGCATTCCCTTACAATATTCTTTAGGACAAAGCCTCGAATCAATACCCAGATCTACTACCCAGAACTATTCTGAACTCCTAAGACAATAATACAGCCTTCCTTATATAGGCAATTTTTCCATCGCCTGGGAAGGTTCCAGAATTTTAGACAATAAGGCCGACCAAACTTAGAATTATTTTATTTTACATTTTATTACATCATAGTCGGCTCAAGATAACCTTTGAAACCCGAATAGAAATTTTGAAGAAAATTATTTTCCGCCATTTCGGGTGGCCCAACTTCCGAAGACCATAAGTCATCACCAGTTGACCCGATCGGCTATTATAACCCCATTTCAAAAATGCCACAAAGCGCTCTACAGGCTTAACTGGCGCGAGTGCCCATCACCCAAATTTTTGACCTCATCTGGGGCCTCTAAAGCCTTCAAAACTGAGTTCAAAGTTTCTGTACCCTGCTGCCAATACCGAAAATCTTCAATATCTTCCAATATACACTTGATCTGGCAATGAAACTTTGCTGGCAGACTTATATGACCAAAATGAACCTCCAAGAAAGAAATCAGATCATTCTGAGCACATACAAAAATTACCAAAAATAGTAACTTTCCATAAATAGTATCTCTGCACAAAATAGCCCTTATTGAAAAATAAA
Organism: Chamaecyparis obtusa; assembly: GCA_027943335.1. NCBI lineage: Eukaryota > Viridiplantae > Streptophyta > Pinopsida > Cupressales > Cupressaceae > Chamaecyparis > Chamaecyparis obtusa. The sequence continues at coordinate 71,041 of BSBK01006614.1, forward strand.
AACAAAAATATTTTTGGGTGATGCAAGATTGCTCTTACACCCAGGATGCTCCTGCATCAGACACCCGGGGTAATTTGAGAAGTGACCTTGTCATGACTCAGGTGTGCAGAGGAAAACCAAGACAGTTAACCTCCTCCTTTGTTATCCATGATGAATCTTCAATAGGTCATCCTTTCCATTTGACCAAATACTCTTCATATGTCCTATTCCTTGTGCTTTTGCCAACACGACTATCCAATATGTCTTCAATCTCCTTGATATCTGAACTGGTTGCTGGAATACTCCACTGTGCTGCTACAACCTCATCTCCAACACCTCCTTCATGAAACTCCGTCAAATCTGAAATGTTAAACACTGGTGAAATATTCAGCTCAGTAGGCAATTCTACCTCATTTGCATTTCCTGAATCATGTTTCTTCAGTATCTTACATGGCCCAAACTTCTTCATTTTCAGCTTGTTATATGTACCAACTGGAAACCGCTCCTTCCGCAAGTGAACCATGACTTCATCACCAACCTGAAATTCCTTATACCTCCTTTTCTCATCTGCCTTAGCCTTATACTGTGCATTCATCTTAGTAATATGCTTCCTCACCTCCTCATGGATGTTCTTCAAATGTTCTGCAAAATCCTCAGCTTCAGCACTACTTATTTCTCCTTTATCTGTCTTTCTCAATTCAGATGCATTTCTTGGACTACTTCCATATACAATCTAGAATGGTGATCTACCAGTGCTTCTATTGACAGAATTATTGTATGCAAATTCCGCCTGTGATAAAATTAAATCCCATCCTGTTGGCTTATCTCCAACCAAACATCTCAGCAAATTTTCCAAGCTCCTATTCACCACCTTTGTCTGTCCATCAGTCTGTGGATGATGTGATGAACTGAACTTCAAATCTATCTTCAACTTCTTCCACAATGTACGCCAAAAATATCCAACAAACTTAGTGTCCCGATCTGAAACTATGGTCTTTGGCAAACCATGAAGTCTCACTACTTCTCTGAAAAACAATTCTGCTACATGAACAACATCATTAGTCTTCTTGCAGGGAATAAAATGTACCATCTTTGAAAATCTGTCAACTACCACAAAAATTGAATCGTGTCCCTGCTGTGTCCTCGATAAACCAAGAACAAAGTCCATGCTGATATCCTCCCAAGGCTTCTCTGGTACAGGTAATGGCTGATACAACCCTGTATTCTGCTTCACTCCTTTTGCCATCTGACATACTCTGCAACTCTGTACAAACTTCTTCACATCTTGTTGCAACTGTGGCCAATAATAATTCTCACTAACCAAACCAAAGGTTTTGTCACGACCAAAATATCCAGCCAATCCTCCGCTATGCTTCTCCTTTATGAGATTCTCCCTCATAGAACTTCGTGGAATGCACAACTGACTCCCTCTGAATAGCATATCATCCTGGATGATGAAATCCAACCATTTGGTCCTGTCTAGAGTAACAGGTTCTGTACAAGCTTTCCAAGCTTCACCAAAATCAGGATCCTCTGGATACAAATTCTTGAGTTCCTTGAACCCAACCACTTCAATCTGCATTTCTGTCAGCAATAGTTGCCTTCTGATAAGAGCATCTGCAACCCTATTAGACTTTCCACTCTTGTGTTTCAAAACAAATGTATAGCTCTGCAAAAACTCAACCCATTTCAAATGCCTTTGATTCAATTTTCCTTGACTATTCAAATATTGCAAAGCTTGATGATCAGTATACAAAACAAACTCCTTAGGAAGCAGATAATGTCTCCACTTCTTTAATGCCTGAACTATAGCATAAAATTCCTGATCATAAATAGAATATCTCCTCTTGGCATCATTTAACTTCTCACTGAAATAAGCAACAGGTTTACCTTCTTGGCTCATAACAGCTCCTATTGCAGTACCACTAGCATCACAATCTACTTGAAACACCTTATTGAAATCTGGAAGTGCTAAAACAGGTTGTTCTGTAACTTTTTGTTTCAATAATTGAAAACTCTTTTCTGCTCCTTTAGTCCACTTAAACTCTTTTCTATCCCCTCTCATTGTTTCAGTCAAGGGTCCACAAATACTGCTAAAATTTCTGATAAACTTTCTGTAAAAACTAGCTAGACCATGAAAAGATCTTACCTCAGTAGCACTCCTTGGAGTAGGCCATTCAAGGATAGCCTGTACCTTCTCTGGGTCCATTTTTAGACCTTCTGCTGAAACTACAAATCCCAAATACACTAACTCTTTCTTCACAAAACTGCACTTCTTCAAATTAATCAACAATTTCTCTTCTCTCAACTTCTCAAATACCATGCGAATATGCATCATATGCTCATCCAATGTCTTACTAAAGATCAAAATATCATCTAGGTAAACAATGACAAACTTACCCAGAAATTCTTTCAGAACCTCATTCATGAGCCGCATGAAAGTGCTCGGTGCATTGGTTAGCCCAAAAAGCATGACTAACCACTCATATAGTCCTTCCTTTGTCTTGAAGGCAGTCTTCCATTCATCTCCTTCTCTGATCTGAATCTGGTGATGTCCACTCTTCAAATCTATCTTTGAGAAATACACAGCTCCACTCAAACAGTCCATAATATCATCCATTCGTGGCAATGGAAACCTATACTTGATTGTGATCTTGTTTATTGCTCTGGAATCTGTACACATCCTTCATTCTCCATTCTTCTTTGGTGCTAATACCGCTGGTACAGCACAGGGACTCAGACTCTCACGAATCAATCCTTTTTGTAACAGTTCATGTACTTGTCTGTTCAACTCCTCACTTTCTGCAGGTATCATTCTGTGTGCTGCCTTATTCAGAAAACTCACTCCTAGGATCAAGTCCATCTGATGACTGATCTTCCTGACTGGTGGTAATCCATCGGGCACATTATCGGATACAATATCCTGAAACTTATTCAACAAATCTGCAACTTCTACAGGAACATCTTCTACTTTCTCTTTACCAGCTTTTGGAATTAAAGCAAAACATACATGCTCATGCCTCATACCATCTAGGAAATTTCTTCCATCAAAAAAAGTTATCCTTGCATTACCACATACCTTTTCTTCAGTCTCCTTCAATGGTTTTAGCTTATGCCGCACTCCATCCTTTGTCAGGGAATAGGTATTCGCACGACCATCATGTACAGTACATCTGTCAAACTGTCATGGTCTACCCAACAACATATGACATACATCCATAGATATGATATCACACAATACCTCATCTTGGTATCCGCCAATCTTGAACTTCACCAGGCATTGTTCATTGACCATGACCTTGTGGTCATCCCGTACCCAGGCAATCCAATATGGATGTGGGTGTTTCTGTCTCTTGAGCTTCAACTTTATCACCATCTCTTCTGACACCAAATTGTCAGTGCTTCCACTATCAATGATCACATCACAACATTTACCTTCACACTTGCACCTAGTGTGAAACAGGCTCCTCCTTTGCTTAGATTCATTCTCACCACTCAACAGGACTCTTCTGTTAATCAATGTTTCTCCTTTTTCATTATATTCAGAATTTGATGATCTGGCATCTTCATCTACATGTGCAACTCTGGCCTGGCCTTCATTTCTTCTATCTGTTCTGCCTTGGCGCTGAGGACATTCAAATGCCCTATGACCTTCTTCTCCACAGTGAAAACATGTTCCACGGAAGCCTCCTCTTCCAGATCCTTGTCCCCTTCCTCTTCCTCTCTGATCTCTATTATTCTGATCCTGGAAGTGATTGGAATTATTTTCACACTGATTCTGACTGCTACTGGCCTCATCCTTCTTTTTCAGATCCTCATTTCGGCCACCATATGACCGTCCACCAGATCGTCCACCGCGACCTCTTCCGTTTTGTTTTCTCTCGAACTTCTTGTTCAGCTTTTCCTCTACTTTTAGGGCAAATTGGTATGCCTCCTCAATATTGCTCATTCGAACCAGATTCAACTCCTCCTAAATGCTTGGCCTTAACCCATTAAGGTATCGGGCAACTTTCTCCTTATCAGCTTCTGCATGGCCTGTTCTGATGAGGAGTCGATAGAACTCCTCTGTATACTCTTGAACAGATCTTCCTGCTTGCTTCAAACTTTGCATTTTCTTTAGTAGATCAAGCTCATAATCAACAGGAATGAACTGTCGCTTCAATTTATCCACCATCCGATCTCATCTTGTGATTTTATCTTTCCCTCTTCTATTTCACTCTAATTGAATTTCTTGCCACCAGATTTTTGCATGACCTTTCAGTCTGGCCTTCACAAATTTGACCCTATCAGGATCCTCAACATCTTCATACTCAAAATATTCCTCACATTCATTGATCCAGTCGATCAATTCCTCTGGGTTAAGATTTCCAGAAAATGTAGGAACCTCAATCTTAGGTCTTTTCCCAATCTTGGAAATCACCCGAAAAAGTCTTTCTTCCTCCTGGTTCACAATTTCAGCTTCTCCTTCTTGATATTCTTCTTCGGCTTCATCCTCGCTTTCATCTCTGACATTAAGATTCATTCCTCTACTAATTTTTTCTTGCAATGCTCGCACTTGTCTCTGCAACTCTCTAACCTCGGGTGTCACAACACCAGCTCTTCCGCCACGTTCCCTTCGTGGAGGCATTTTCGCGATGCACGCTGAAACCCTAGCCACGGTCCTGGTGCAAACTGCCTCACAATCGGTGATCTGTTTACACACTTAAGAACTCCTGCTTTGATACCACCTGATGAAGGGTGCTCCCCTTAATGCCACAAACACATAACAAAAATAGAGAAACAACAACAATAATATGCAAGAACAGAAAATTCAATTCTTATTATCTCCACAAATGTGGAATTACAAACTTTCAGAATTACAATATGCAAAGCCACATGGGCATTCCCTTACAATATTCTTTAGGACAAAGCCTCGAATCAATACCCAGATCTACTACCCAGAACTATTCTGAACTCCTAATACAATAATACAGCCTTCCTTATATAGGCAATTTTTCCAACGCCTGGGAAGGTTCCAGAATTTTAGCCAATAAGGCCGACCAAACTTAGAATTATTTTATTTTACATTTTATTACATCATAGTCGGCTCAAGATAACCTTTGAAACCCGAACAGAAATTTTGAAAAAAATTATTTTTCGCCATTTCAGGTGGCCCAACTTCTGAAGACCATAAGTCATCACCAGTTGACTCGATCGGCTATTATAACCCCATTTCAGAAACGCTACGAAGCGCTCTACAGGCTTGACCAGTGCAAGTGCCCGTCACCCAAATTTTTGACCTCATCCGGCGCCTCTAAAGCCTTCAAAACTGAGTTCAAAGTTTCTGTACCCTGCTGCCAATACCGAAAATCTTCAATATCTTCCAATATACACTTGATCTGGCAATGAAACTTTGATGGCAGACTTATATGACCAAAATGAACCTCCAAGAAAGAAATCAGATCATTCTGAGCACATACGAAAATTACCAAAAATAGTAACTTTCCATAAATAGTATCTCTGCACAAAATAGCCCTTATTGAAAAATAAAAACAAAAATATTTTTGGGTGATGCAAGATTGCTCTTACACCCAGGATGCTCCTGCATCATTAATGCTCAGTACAAATTAGGGTATGAATTCTGACAGACTGTCACCCACTAAGAATTAATTGCTCGGTAAAGACTTCGCAGCTCGGTGAACTAGAGAATTCATATTGCTCCGACCTCACTCGGTAAAGACGGGTACCGACCTTGCTCGGTGAAGACTGATACCGACCTCCCTGTGATCTTACTGCATCTTGTATGCTGATTTAGATCTTTCTTTTAATTCAGTTCTGGAACTGTTTGAGATCGGTCTATGAGAATACAGTTCCAGTGCTTTCTTGGAAATTTAGTTTGAGTCGGTAGAGCCATCCATTCCATTACTTGGACTGGATTGCTCGGTAGATTTAGGAATCCATTTTTGTCTCACCTGTTTCCTGAGCTTAGTTGCTTCATTCTTCTTTCCATCTTCAATTTCATTAGCATTCATGTAGTTTCTGGCTATGTGACCTAGTTTAGTGCATTTGAAGCATCTTACGGTAGTATCTCTTTTCCTTAGATGATATTTTATGCAATTCATGCCAATGTGTCCATATTCTCCACAGTAATGACATCTACACCAGGTGTTGTAGTCCCATCCAAACATTGCTTTCATAATTTGTTCTGCTGGATTAAATGTTTTGGATCTGCACTCGTATGCCTTGTGACCTTGTTTGTTGCACTTGTGACAATTACCTCTGAATCTTGATTTTTCCCTGCATTCATTTGCTTTGTGACCAGGTTGATTGCAGCTGTAACATTTTCCATTGAATTCTGCTTTTTCATTGTTCCAACATTTATTTGAAGTATGTCTAATTTTACCACAATGATTACAAGTAGGTTTTTGATTTTTTTGAGTACCTTGCTTAGAAGATCCGCCTTCTCCTTTGTATCCAAGTCCTGCTTTTCCTTTTTGCCTATGAAGATTTTGCTCATACAGCTGATTCAAGTCTTCTTGACTTTTCAACATTCCTTCATTGATTTGTTTTTCAGCGTTTAGGTCATCCACCAATCTTAGATTGATTTCCTTTTCAGATCTTAGTTCTTCTCTTGTGCTTTCTATTTCTGATCTTAGATTCAGAATTTCCTCATTTCTATGAGAGATCTGATCAATTAGGTTTTCTAGCTGAAGGGATTTATTTTGGACTTCAATGTTCCTTCCATCTAATTCATCTTTCAATTTGTTTCTTTGTTCCAAGATCTCACAGAATCTTGTAGAGTGTAGCTCTTGTTCTCTTTTTAATTTTCTCACTTCTTCCTGCAGAGACCCATTCTTTTCTAGGAGTTCTTTGACAGCGTTATTTGCTTCATCTGAGTTATTTAAGGGAAAAAGATCTTCAATCTTTTCTTCAATGTAATTCTGATCATTCATCTGATTTGCAAGTTCCTTCCTTCTTCTTAGGGATTGGGAAAGATGTTCTTTTGCTTCCTTGAGTTTAGCTATGGCCATTTCCAGATCTAGCTTTTCATTTTCAATCACCTTGTTCAGTTTGAATACCTCCATTGTCCTGGATCTTTGCTCAAGCTAGTTAAGGTTTATCTTGAGAACCAATGCTGCTCTGATACCAATTGTTGGAAATATTCAGGAATTAACCAAGTTACTGAGAGGGGAGGGGTGAATCAGTAACTCCAAATTTTCTTTGGATTTAACATGTGATTTACTTTTAACCTTTGCATACAGAAAGCATGAAACTTAAATGCATTCACAATAATGACACATAGATTTGGTTACCCAGAAACCTTCCAAAAAGAAAGTAAAACTGGGGTGGGGATGAAACCCACAAAGCTTTAATACTGCAGAATAAAGTTGGCCGGTTAAGGCTTACAATTTGGTCACTTCTGATGATCTACCCTGTTAGGAGCAATAAGGATTGCTAAATCCACCCTGTTAAAGGATTTACAAAACATACAATGAAGTATGCACTCGGTAAAGAGATTTTACAAAAGACTATTAAGTCTACCCGGTTAAAGGATTTAGTACTGATTCACCTGTTAGGATGAAACAGTAGATCTCTGGCTTTGCAACTGGATTGCTGATTGAGATTCGCTGATGTACTGATCACCTTTTGTGATGAATTTGTCTTTGTTGTTCCTTATACTTCTGAAGCCCTTTGTAATTCGCTTATCTCTGCCTTTTTTTGTTTTTCACATATGCTTCTTACTTACCTTTTTTGACATTTTTACAACATTGTTTATATACATGTCTTAAACAATTAATTACAATTACAATTACAAAGTCGGCTTGACAAATAAACATAAGTGCTACTAAGTCGGCCCAAGTATGGTTACATGGTTCTTGCAAACTAACTCGGTGACTTTCTGATACTTGGCGTCCATTGCATTACTCGGCATCATCATGCACTCGGTAGAAGTGAAGGCACGGTTCATACTGATCACTTGGTAGGTTTTGAACTCGGTAAATATTGGTGACTTGGTAGACATGATGTTACTCGGTTTACACTATTCTATTCAGTTTGTACTAACTTGCTCGGTTTGCACTGTCTGCTCGGTTTGCACTGTCTGCTCGGTTTGCACCCAGAATGCAAATAAGTGTTGTCACTAGTGGCAATTCTATTTAATGCCAACAAGTTCCAAGTGGGAAATTGTCTCTCAATTTTTGGAATTGTTGTGCTTGCCACTTTGCAAAAAAAGCATGATGAATGTAGAGTTGACTCAAATTTGTAAATTTTTCCATAAATAATCCAACATTTATATCCTCTTCAACATATTCTACATTTGGATTCTTTCCCAAATTTTGTTTCATTCTTTACATATTTGTAACTCTTGCAATTTATCATCTTTGTTACATCAATATTTTTATTTTTCAAAGGAAAAAGAGACAAATCAACACATGTTTGACATAATCCTTTTATGCAATTTATTTGTCCACTTATATCATCTCTTTTGTCACATAAAATGGATGAGATGAACTCACTTCATCTAGTAGGAGGAGCATTTTCAAAACAACAAGTGTCTTCTACAAACTTTCAAAAAACCTGATAGTGGAGATCAAATTCAATATGATAATGACAACAATAAGTTTCGAACACTTTCTTTGTCCTGATATAATATGGCTTCAATCTTTCAAACAATACTTTCCCAATCTTTATATTAGGATTTGAACTATAAAATGACACATACATTTCATGTTGTGTTGTGTACAACTAATGTTTCGTATGATATTCATAGTGATTAGTTGAAGATCTATGTCTGATAATATCTCTACTATTTGATGAAGGACATGTATTATCATTCCAAAATAATGTGACCTAATTTTTTATTCCTTCATCAATCCTATCAGAACTAGGAGCTCTACACATGATTTCCCAATTGCCTCCCAAGGTGCTATCATCCAAAAGTATTCTCCTATTAACATATCATGATATTGTTTTCCTATTAAAACCAAACCGAGATGAAACTGAAGATATCTATCTTTTTCATCCCATAGTGTTACCTACAATGGATGTCAACATAACTTTTCTTGTAATGGTCTTATATTTAGTTTGATATCGTTTCCCTAGTTGGTTCAAACCTTTCCTAAGATTTTCAATCATATCATTTTGCATGTCAACAAGTTTTCTCTTCTTTGATGTTGTGTGTATACCCAATAATTTTAATGCCCCTTCCAATTTTTTGTTTATAAGTACAACTGAAAGCAATTGAGCCTTTTCAAGTGACTCAAAAGTATCAAAGTTAACCAATATTTCTCTTACTATCATATTCATTCATCTCTTCTTAGCAAGACTTAAGGGCTGAACATTAACAAGTGATATCAAATTCTTCACATCCATTGTATGTAAATGATCTAAGTTTCTATATTTAATATTTCTCTTTACAGTTTGAGATAAATTTAAAATTTCATCCATACTTGTAGGAGCACATGATCTTGACCCTTCTCCAACATCAATTGTTTGAGCTTTCATAGGGAGTGATCTCGACCCTTCTTCAATATGCAAGTATTTGACTTGACTTGACCCTCCTACTTTAGCTTGTCTTTCAGCTTCTTTAGTTTTATGATAATATATCAATGCAGCTTCACGATTTCTTTGTTCATTGCTGGGTGACCTTTTTCTATAAGATTTACTTTTTCTTCCCTTCTTGTTCCCCATTTCTTCTCTCCATAAAATGTCTTTCACAAGATCACCAATAAAAATCATCTTCAAAAAATACTTTAATCTAATATTTCTCCTTTCTAAAATTATGCCTTTGAAAAAATAGAAATAGGAATCCTCCTCCAAAAGCTGACTTCAATAATAGAAAATGAAAATTTATTAATTGCAATTCGGTATAAAATAGAAACAAAATGTTTTAGTTTTATACTATTCTAAATTTTTTTTACAAAAACAATTCACTAGCCGACTTCTTTCAAAGTACACACTTCGCATGAAGTACTGAAGGAAAAATTCTAGCTGGGTGTTTCTTCACCGAACTTTTCACTTGAGAGGCTTTGTGTGAAGCATCTTCGCATGAATCCCCTCAAGTGTCTTCGGGCAAAGGGGGCCTTCACACAAAGACCCCAAAATTGAAAATTTTCCCTTAGAAAATAAGTGAACTTAAAAAAAATGGTCTTTCAACGCCTGGAACAAGGACCAAACAAGATGGGTTTTATGAACATACGATGTCAAATGATGCTATTTAGAACAAGATTTCTAATGAATATAATTTTAATACATATTGAGTTCATTATCACTTTTAAATATTACTTTAACTAAACATAGGTTGTTTGGTCATTCAACAACCTATCTCTTCAAGACTTTGGGAAAAATAGTAAATTATTAAAAAAAAAATTTATAAAAAATATGTAGGAAAAGCGTATTTGTGTTACCTTTCTATGAAAAGAAGTAAAAATAAATTTTGATATACACAGATCAAGTTAGTGCGATTCAAGTGACCTTATGTCTAAATTACAGTTATTATAACTTTAGAACTTAATAAAATATGAAATATTGATAAAAAATGAATAAAACCAATTTCATCCTTTAGATATTGAAGTTAAAAATATAATATCGAAAGAATTACATCATTATCATATTTTGAAAAAAAGTTATGCTAATCCAAGTGACAATAACTCCTTAAAAACATAGATTTTTCACGCAAACCACTTTTTGGAGGAGAAGGATAAATGAATTTAAATAAATTTTAATTTTTAAAAAATATATATATTTAGAAACTAGAAAGAAAATTCTAAAAGACTCTATTTTACGTCATTTGCAAATTCGTAATAGTTTTGCGGCAATAGGTGTTTGAAAGTAAAGTTTTTTCTTAGAATGTCGATCTCTATGTCAAAGTTGGCCAAAAAGTGGGACTCACTATTGTGGGACCACCCATGTATGTCATATAATTTATGATTATATTTGAATTATAAATCTTTAAACAAGATTTATTTGTGGATGTACTTAATTTTGTTTTGTAGGACATGTGTATACTATTATTGAACCTAAGGATAATGAAGAGAAGACTGAGTATTGGTTGGCTCAATGTGTATAACCTAATAAAAAGTTTATATCCCATCAAGTAGATGATGATATTTTTCATTATCCAATTGGGTCTATTATGGTAGTTGGTACATGGCTACGTAAATACCTAACAAGAAGGAATGGTTTACCAGCTTTTGAAGACTACCAATCAGAAAAGATGATGATGCACTATTCTCATGTGGTAGTGGAAACAAATATCAAATTAGAAATATACAAAGGGAGACCTTCTAATAAAATATTATGGACACTTTCAATGGAAGAGCATGATGCAATCATAGACGCATTGCAAAAAATAGAGGATGTTGATGGTGCATTAGGTTGAATCAAATTTATACATGTAAGTTTTTGGTCAATTTGTCTTATTTTTATATGTTTTTCTATATGTAGATGTCTTCTTTCAAGTGTCATAAATTATAATTTAGTGATAAATTTTAAATAAATTAAAATTAACTTCACATTTAAATACATGTATTTTCTAGCATTTAAACATTTATTTTTATGGTGCAGGACACCTAGAAGAACAGAGACATGAATTATTTATGCAGCTCAATGCACACTTGTATTCATCCAATTTTGGTTTTGCAAATAGTTCATGAGCTCACTTTTATTTATCTAGTTTTTTTAAAATATAAGTTCAATTCATAGTTGTATTTGCCTAATTTTGTTATAAATATTAAACTATGAAAATTGGTCAGATTATGTTCTTAAATAGATTTTCTACAGTTATTTTTACATCCATATTCATTGTTCAAATTATTAGATCTCATTGTTAGATAGATGTTTTTTTTATAATTAATCAAAGTCTTGATATTACTTCTTGTAGCATTGGGAAATGGAAGAACTTCCATTGAGGACTAGTTTAGCCCTCCAAGTAGGTGGTTTGGGGTCTTGTCAAACATCTTGAATAGGTCTCTGACTTGTTCCTGGCTTTTTCCATCTGTTCTGCCCTATTTTCCACTTATTTCTAGCCTATTTCTTGCACCTGACTCTGTGAATTTGAGATTCTTGCCCTCAGGGTCAAGGTCAACATTGACCCTCAGCTAGGTCATGGTCAACCTTGATCGTGATCTATGTCAGGATTGACTTCAACCCTAACCTAGGGTTTAAATTTTAGATTCCGAGGGTTTCTAGATGTTGGGTTTTAGAAAGATTTATTTCCTACTTCTGGGTAATATTTTGGCTTTGAAATAGTAAACTCTTAAATTATATTTAATTTAGGTCCATTTCTAGGGGTAAAGGCTTAAATGGGAATTTAATTCTCCTATGTAGGCCTCTCTAGAAGTTTGTGCCCTGGACTAGTATAAAAAGGAAGCTTTCTCTTCTCATTTCAATCATCAATCAAGTGTGCATCCCATATCTCAAGCATTCTCAATAAATCATCTACATTCAAGCATTGAAGTTCTCCATTGAAGATCAAGGATTCAAGCATTCAAGACTTTGAAGGGATTTGGTTCAAGCATTCGAGATTCATCATTCAAACCCTAGATCTATCCATCATGGTGGTGTGATCTTCCTTCATGATCCTTTTTTCATCTTCAAGATCTATTCATTCTCCCTTCAAAGTGGATTCTAAGCATACAATCATGGAGGTTTTTATTTACATTTATTATTGTTGAGTCCAAGCTTTCATATTAACATACTTTTTTACATTTCAAATACAATTGCATATCTATTAAATATCATAGCTTCATTGTTATATCTACTTCTACTACTTGCTAGCATTCTCTATTTCAATTCCATTTTAAGGTTGATTCCAAACAGGGGTTTTACCAAGGAAAACCCCTCATCCAAACAAAATAACCATTTTTATTGTAGGAACAAGTACATAACAACAAATTGTAGTGTAGATCTGGACACCCTTTTTGGAAAACTTTAGGGATCCATGAACAAAATATCTATCGGAGTAGCGCAGGTCAAGGTTGACCTTTCTACTAGGTCAAGGTCGACCTTTTCTAGAAAAGAAAAAAAAATTTAGGCTTTCTCTGTCTCTTTGTTTCAAGGTCAAATCAAGTTGCTGAATTTCCTAAAATTGAGCACAGACACCAGAAAATAGTGATTCCCAAATCTTCTTCTTTTCAAGATAAGTGTTTATGTTTTATTAATTTTTATATGTCCACAAAATTTTCCACACACCCAAACACATCTACAGATTAAAATACCACATAGATATAAAAATATATTTTTATATCTTACATTTTGGTGAACCCGTGATAGACAACTCTTTCTTTTTGGTGTTGGATTTTTTTCTTCCTTTCCTTAAGATTAGCTTTCTTTTATGCTCTTGTATTTTAACAATTCAAAAAAATAAATCTATATACTCTAAAAAATAAAAAGATATTTCTTGCATTTCATTTACTATGAAGATCTTTAAGATACATTGAGGTGTGATCATTTTCCTTATTATTCTCCTCTTAGCATCTCTTTATCGTGCTTATGATGTTTATGAGAGTATCATCCATTTTATTATGTTTGTCACTCTTCATGTTTCACTTTCTTATGCTATTGTGAGATTGACTAATACTATTCTTCCTACTTTCATTAAGGATTTGTGTGGTGGGCTTATTACTCTTTTGGACTATGTGAAGAATTTGGTAGATGATACACCATCTCCTAATCTTCCTAATCCTAATCCTATACTTCCTAATCTAGTTCCTAATCTTCCTAATCCTAATCCTAATCCTATCCTTGCTAATCTGATTCCTGACATTCCTAACATGCCTAATTCTCCATCTACTATTCCTAGTTCTTCCCACACTTATGATGAGGCTCAAACTATGGTTCATGATGCATATGTGCAAGAATTTATGGATTTATCTTCCCCTTCTTATTCGATCCATGATGATATTAAAGGGAAGAGAAAAAGAACCCTTGTAAACTTATTATTCCACCTTATACAACCTTTTCTCATGATCATAATAAACAATCACCTCCTGCAGAAGCTTTACAAGATATGTATACTACATGATACAATATGATGGCTAATTAACAAGGTTATAAGGGTTTAGGACTTGGTGTTAATGAACATGGTATTAAGTATCCAATTCATATATCCCATAAACAAGATATGCGTGGACTTGGCTTTCCACTATCTCAATTTAAGGTGGTTGATTTTGATCATCATCCTCCTCTTCATGTTCTCCTTCCAACACCTACCTTAGATTACCCTGATACTCCTCAAGATGTGGCTAAGAGGGTGTATGTTCAGTTAATGAATTCTAAGAAAGAAATATTTAAACCTATGCCAAAAGATGCTCTCTCTAAGTGCAAATGTCCTTTTCACTATAGTAATACACATTTACTTGCTGATTGTGTGAATTTCAAGTTGTATGTTATAGAAAGAGTTTCTTTAGGAATTATATCTCACTCTCGCATGGTTTTACAATTCCTACATAATTTTGATAAGGGATATCCCCTTCACTCTTCTATAATGTATATCTTTTCTCCTCTTATCTTTTGACTGGGGGGCAAGATGTATTTCTTCCATTTCTCTAGGATACATTATGCTCTTAGCATGTAATTTGTTTTGAGATTAATTGGTTATCCTTTCTATATTTTATCCCTATGGTTTTGTATTATGTTCATAATCATCCATAATTCTCTTTTATTATTCAAGATATCTTTTCTAAAAACATTTGTTTTTCAAAGGTCTCCCTTGCTTTCATCCCTAGGGGGCAAGGTTCTTCCTTATTTCTCTTTGTCTAGGGATCTACTTTCCCTAGCTTAGTGACATTTGTTTATTCTACAACATTATTTTATTATACTAACTAAGGTTTTTTCTATGGATATCCTTTTATGTGAGAGGTTCTTGTCGTAGGTCATCACTTCTTCTTTATTTTTAAAATTATGTTCTTTATCAATTCTTTCCCCTATTGTACGATTAGAGTTTGATTCCTTCATTCAAATATTCCTCTTCCTCTTGATCACAGGGGGCTTGATGATTGAATCTATGGCCCCTATTTGAAAGATGATATTTTATCTAAAGAACTCCTCTACGCTAGGGGTCTTGATAAGATCTCTTTCTCTTTGAGGTGTTAATCTATATTGAGCATTCAAAGTTGTCATTGGTATCAAAGGCTATCAAAGAGGTCGATCAGTCATTTACATTGAGCCAATCGGTAACATGAAGCTAGACAGGCCAGACGGTAAAATGACCAAGTACTAGAAGATATCGACACCGACAAATAGTAAACACCAAGCATCGTGGTATGCACCGATCAGTTTATACAATGTTTACCAAGGATCATAGGAAATGACATAGTAATTAAAAATGGCACATTCTTCTATGCAAATGGTTACAATGGTTTACAAAATGTTTTACCAAGATTGAGGAACATTTAATGTGATGATATTCATTAAATGCAATATATATTTTTTTGTAATAGTTGTTCTAGTTTATTATTGTACACCGTAGATCTTAGGGTCATGTTTATATTGTGTAACCTAACTTTTGTTAAAGAGGAAAAAATAGAACACTATATATTTGTGTGTTCACATAATTTTTGGAGTGAGCTAAGATATGAATCAAAGAGCACTTGAAGCAATTGCCTAACTTCAAGTCTATCAGTTAATAGAGAAGAACTGAGTACAGAGGAATTCAGATTGAGTAGAATCAGCAGAGGCTATAGAGCAGTTTAGAGAAGAGATTCATCACAGTTAAGGTGATATTGTATGAGCACTTATAGATCTATATCAGACAATTGAGTTGTCAAATAGCAGATAATTACCTATTGCTTTCTGACAATTGTAATAGAATTTTGGATAAAAATCTCTTAACAGAGTAGACTTAATAGTCTTATGTAAATCTCTTAACCGAATGCACACTTCATTAGTGTTGTTAAAATCCTATAACTAGGTAGATCTATCTGATCTAACATGTCACTCCTAATAGGGTGACATCATCAGAAGTGATCAACACTTGTAGCCTTAACAGGAAAACCTTCTCTATCTGCAGTAGTGAAGAATTTGTGGGTGTTATCCCCACCGTAGTTTTTACCTTCTAACAAGGGTTTTTGTGTTACCAAAATACTTGTGTTATGTGATTTTCATATTGATTTCATGTTGTTTACTTACATAAGTTAAATGGATGATTGATTCATGAAATTAGATTCAAGTTATTATTGGTTATCACTATTTACAATTTGAGATCTGAAAAGTTTATAAGTGAAGATTTAGAAGGCACTAATTCACCCCTCCCCTCTCAGTATCTATCTCTTCTAATTCCAACAATTGGTATCAAAGTGTAGTTCTCTTGTTGAATAGTTTAACCACTGAAGGGTAAAGATCTAAGTCATGGAGAGATACAAGCTTGACAACACTATTGAGAATCAGAAGATACATATGCAGATGTTTGTGGAACAATATAAACAATCTAGGGAAGAATTGAAGAAATTACTAGTAGAAAGGAAGAACCTTGCAATTCACAAAATGAAATCAGTTATCATGAAGAACCTATTGATGATATATTTGAGCATATTGGATCTAGTTTTGGAAGCATGTCTGATGGATCTAAAAGTATGATTATTGATTTATCTGAAAAGAATCAACATCTATCTGAACAAGTAAAAGCACTTCAAATCGGTCAAGAATCTTAGATGGTCAGAATGGTGGAAATCATGAACAATGCTAGACAAGCTGAACAAGATCAAAATCTAGCTATTGAAGACTGAAGACTGATGACTGAACAACTTCAAGCAAAAGAAAGTGAGATATAGAGACTCACCGATCGTCACTTCCAAGTATCAAATTAGATGATAACTCCTAATCAAGAAATGAATTGAATAAATGTAGAATTATCAAGAAGACTTGAAGATGTTGCAATACTCAGAGAAGACAATGAAAAACTAAGAAATGAGATAAAGATACAAAAGAAACATAATGAAATGATGAAGATAGCTGAGGATGGTTCTAAAAAGATTCATGACTTCCTGACTAATCAGAGAAGATTTGGAAGTAAAGCCGGTATAGGCTACACTGGTGAAGGAGAATCATCACAACAAACTAAAAAGGTCAACAACAATCAAAACCAAAGACCTAAAGTGTCAGAATGTTATCATTGTGTAAAATTAGGACATACATCTAATATGTGTAGAAGCAAATCACAAGGTAAATGTCCTGTCACTCCTAAGTTTAATGGATAATGTTACTACTATGGAAAGTATGGACATCCACCTTACGGGTGTAGAGCTAAAAAAAATGATATTGCTAACAATTATACTTTGGAAAAATATGTTATACTTGTAATAAGCATGGACACACTGCAAGAGAGTGCAAGGCAAAAATGAAACAAGTTTGGACACCTAAGGAGAAACCACAACACAGGCCATATCAACCAAAGAGACTAGGTAACTCTTATGTTTGGGATTATAATACATGGACTAATTGTGTTGCATGTGGTTGGTATGGGGACATTTCAGAAAATTGTTATAGAAAGAGTCGGATTGGACAATCAAGAAGCTGGAAAAACACTGGGATGGCTTGTATGCACTATTATAAGGTCGGTCATTTAAGAAAAAACTGTAGAGACAGAGCACTAGATGAAAACCATATATTTGAAAATGGATATACCATTGTAGATATCATGAAGTTAGTGAATACTATGTGGAAGAAGGCATCTAATGAGAATGCTGAGTCAAGTAACACTATCAGTGAAACCTCTTCCACTAGATTGGGTGACATCAGTACCTCCACTTAAGGTGAAATAGGTATGTATGGGACTGAAATTTCAAAAGATTGCATTTTACAAACAGCTCCCTATACATGATGTTCTTATTCCAAATCTACATGAATAAAGATGCACTATGGTTTATATATTACGAGCTAACAATGTTATAAAAGAAAGACCGAGAGTTGGTTACCTGTTGGTAATCACTATCTAAGGTTAACCAAGCACATGTATCAACCAAAAAAGAAATCCTATGTTAACCAAGTGGGTGAAAATTTTAGTTGTCACTGAGTTGACAGTTGTTGTGTACTGAAAGTTAGGTCAAGCATTTATTGCATGAAAGTTTGAGTGGGAGCATCAAAAAGTCTATAAGTACACAGGAATAGAGTTCATTTCTACAGTGTGATTTCAAAGAGTGGAGAATTCAAAGAGTAGAGTTCAAGCTAAAATTTTGTCAGAAGGATTCAAGGCTACGGTAGATCAAACCGATATTACTCTTCACTATAATGAGTAAGTTTATTTGCGATCAAACACTTCTTATCTTGTTGCTTGCTGAAACCCTAGAATTAATTTATGGCATCTACATCACCTCTGAGCAAAACTCAAAGTGTTGAGGAGGAAGTTAATCTAATTGTTAGGGAAAATTTTGAAGAACATAAGTTTAAGCCACATCCCAAAGTTGCAGCACAAATAGACACAATGGGCACTTTTTCAAGCACACCAGAGAGGATTTTTTTGATGGAAGACATAAGGTCTTATATTCATTGCAAAATTGGAGAAGTTGAAGATTTTGAAACCATTGTAGCATATCAACAACTATGTGGCCCCGATGGAAAAATGAAATCAAATTACAAGGGGATTGATGAATCAGGGTTATCATATTTTACACTCTTTTCATAATCAATTAAAATAGATTAGATCAAAATCATTTTGAGTAGGTATCACGATGACAAATTTTGGCTCAATAAATAGATTGAGGTCAACAAGAAAGTTATTAGTAGGGTTACTAGGCTCCCTAGAACTGACAAGGCTAAGGCTTTCCAAATTTCTTCATGACTGGATGTAGAGAAAAACATTGGAGCACAATGGGATGGTCGAGCATTGAAGATTTTGACAATCAAGGACCCAACAGTCAAATTTGCAGCACATGTGATCGGGTATAAGTTATTTCAATCAAGAAAACTCAACAGTGTACCTTGTAGCGCAGTAGACATGATGCACAAAATTATGGTAAAAGGTCACCAAGTTGATCTTTCCAAGGTACTATTTTATCAATTACAGGAGAATATGAAGACCATAAAGAAAAAGAGGTCTAACACATGTAAGTTCAGATCTCTACTTGCATGCATATTTTTCTATCTACAAAAGGAAGTACCTGGCATCAATAAAGTAACTTAGATACTAGATATACTGATAACAAAATAGATTAGTGAAATGATGAATAAGTTAGGAGATGATTTGAATAAAGAGTTTAATGCATACTTTAAAGAGTTTCAGTCTAAAATGTATAAACAGAGCAGAATTCCAAGGGAATTAGTTCAAAAATTTGAGAATGACATGTGTTTTGTAGTCAACATCGATTATACTTTGATAAAGGTAGATGAACCTAGGATCAAATGGTTGGCACTGATGGGATATGAAATAAATTATGATTTCTCTTTGAAATCTATTAATGCACTACTTGCATTACCGATAGACATCACTGCCACTAGGTTTAGAGTATATGAAGAAGCCAAATCTAGAATTTCAACAAATATTGAGATCGGTAAAATAACTAGAAAGGTAAAGAAGATGAAAAATCTCACTGCTAAGTATGGAGATGGGTCTGAGACATCTAAAGAGACATTGGTTGAATAGGAAACCAAAGGACAGTTACAGTTAGCTGACAAACCATATGATAGTGAGGAGACCAAGTTTGACAAAGAAGAAGATCCCACACCAGTTCCTCCACCTGAAATTCCTATAGAAAAGTAGTCACCTATACATGAAGGTATGAAGACATGATCATCAATAGAAGCACCACTTACCAATAAGGAAGAAGTAGAGAAAGAAACAAAATGGAGGGTAGCTACACTGACAAAGAAATATATTAAGAGAAAGAACAAGGTTGTAGCTGAAGCACCAAAGAAAAGAAGAAAACTGATAAGAAGTAAAGAAGATCTAGAGGAGACTGATAATGAAAATGACACTAATCAATTCAAAGTGGTTAGTAACAAAGAAAAGACAATAGACGACATTATTGAAGACATAATTGAACATGGAGATCTCACTGATCCTCTACTAGACAGATTTAACAAGATGTCAACAGAAGATCAAATCAAGACAGAAGAGGATGTCATTCAGATGATGATAAAATTCAAGAAAGTTCTAATGGAATTTGCCTATGCATTACCGAAGAAGTTAGATGATAAGATTACTGAAAAATGGGCTATTGCACTAGACACCGAGAAAAGAAAGAGAGAACACTGTCTAGTTTGGATTGCTACACATCTAAGCTTTGGAGAAGTTAATCAGTACTTAACCAAATACCAAGAAAAATTTATGATCAAGGATAGAGCCTTGATGATCTTGGATGAAAATGTTGTAGATATGGATATTGTCACTGATTCTGTATGGACATCAATTTTGAAGGTAGAAGAAAAAGCTGAACAACAAGCATTCTTGAACTTGTGTAAGAAGAGACACAATTCCAATGATAAAGGTATTTGCATTGATGAAGGAACAACAAAGAAATCAAAGACTATTGGTATATCAGCTATCGAGGTAATCGATATCACCGAGGAAAAGGAAGAAATAAGTCTTTCACAGGATGCACCAGACAAAGTTGAAATTCAACTACAGAAGAAAACTGATGATGATGTACTCATTGAGGACATCACAAATGGTGATCTTGATGATAATGATGATGAAGATGTAACTATTACATCTAATAAAGATGAAGCACTAGACACTGAATGTCTATTTACATCTCTACTAGGTGAACTTCCTATACTTGTAGAGGTAGCTAAAATACTTTCCCAAGTACCACTCGATGATTCACATCCTGAGAAAAACAAGGACACAATAGGGATTCAAGAACCTGAGCAACTTATAGGTACAAATGAGCCTAACAAAATAGAGGCATAGTCTACCAAAACCAAGGAAACACAAGAAACCAAGTCAACCAAGGTGAATCCACTTGACACTACATCTGAGGCTCCTACTCATTCAACCAAGACAATGGTCATGGAGGAGCAGAAGAAGGAAGAAACTATGTCAACCGAGAAGGATGCTCTGAAGGGTGGAGATAAATCAATTGTAATTGCTAAGAAGAAGTCACCTCTCACCCCAAAGAAGAAGAATAAAGGAAAAGGGTTGGTCACCTTAGATGAAGTGATTGTTATACCTGAATGTAACCCGTAGACCCTAAGCCCCAAGGAACTGAGTAGATATGGGGAGTTATGTTCAAGGAAGGTGGCACAAGAAAAATTGAAGCAAGAGCACAAACACAAAGAAGTGTTAACTGATGCAAGGGATATTCTACAATAGGTAGTACCTAAGGTAAATACTGATGCAAATACTCCCATCATAGATCAACTTGCTACACTTGCTAAGAAGATCAATTCCTTGAATATTGATACAGATAAACAGATTGAAGAAAGGGAAGAATCCAGAATATAGCTCAAATTGGTAGAGAAAATAAGCCTAGATGTGGCATTATAGAAGGTCAAATTATCTGAGGTAATTACTCAAATAAAAACTATCACCTAGTTAATTTGTCAATATTTATTGAAGCTTTGTACTTTAGACACCTTCAATGTAGAAGTCAGTGAAAAGATCAAAGGATTCGAAGCAGAAATATAGTTAAGTACAAATATAGCTATAACCATGCCAAATGCTTTCTTAAAGCACATTCACCGAGCTCAAGAACTCCAATGGTTGATAGGAAATTTGAAGAAACAAGAAGCGCATATAACAGATCAGGTTACTGAGTTGCAAACCGAACTCATTCCGTACCTAAATTTTTTTGAGGCACATATTTTTAAAGCCAAGCTCCTAGTTGTAGCACCAGATATTTTGGTGTTAGATAAAATCTTTGACATGCATGCACAATTCAGTCTTGAGCATATCGCTCTTACCAATTTGAAAGAGGAATGGGACAACCTCTTGGAGTCAGTAAAGAAAACCCACCAGCATATTTTTGACAAGTTGTAAGTATACTGTATTTTTGTAGTTGGCATTATTATCAAAAAGGGGGAAAACATGTATATGCCAAATAAGTATTTTTTTGCTACGTATACTACATACTACCAGGAGCATGCACCAAGGGGGAGTACTTAGTACTTAGAATTTTTTTTGTGGATATGTATATAAAAGAGATATAAGGTATTAAGAAAATAAAGTCTATATACATTAAAGAGTTTTGATACTAATGCCAAAGGGGGAGATTGTTAATCTCTATTGAGCATTCAAAGTTGTCATTAGTAACAAAGGCTATCAAAGAGGTCAGTCTGTCATTTACATTGAACCAATCGGTAACATGAAGCTAGACAAACCAGTCAGTAAAACATATATACCGAGCAACAAATAGTTTATCGAGTACTAGTAGATACCGACACCAATAGAGAGTAAACACCGAGCATCATAGCATACACTGATCAGTTTATATAGTGTTTATCAAGGATCACAGGAAATAGCATAGTAATAAAAAATGGCACATTCTTCTATGCAAATGGTTACAGTGGTTTACAAAACATTTTACCAAGATCAAGGAACATTTAATGTGATGATATTCATTAAATGCAATATATATATATTTTTTTAATAGTTGATCTAGGTTATTATTGCACACCGTAGATCTTAGGGTCATGTTTATATTGTGTAACCTAAATTTTGTCAAAGAGGCAAAAATAGAACACTATATATTTGTGTGTTCACATAATTTTTGGAGTGAGCTAAGATATGAATCATAGAGCACTTGAAGCAATTGCCTAACTTCAAGTCTATCAGTTAATAGAGCAGAACTGAGTACAGAGGAATTCAGATTGAGTAGAATCAGCAGAGGCTATTGAGTAGCTTAGAGAAAAGATTCATCTTAGTTTAGGTGATATTGTATGAGCACTTATAGATCTGTATCAAACAACTGAGTTGTCAAATAGTAAACAATTACCTATTGCTTTCTGACAATTGTAATAGAGTTTTGGATAAAAATATCTTAACAAAGTAGACTTAAAAGTCTTATGTAAATCTCTTCACTGAGTGCACACTTCATTAGTGTTGTTAAAATCCTATAACTAGATAGATCTAGCTGATCTAACATGTCACTCCTAATAGGGTGAGATCATCAGAAGTGATCAACACTTGTAGCCTTAACAGGTAAACCTTTTCTATCTACAGTAGTGAAGAATTTGTGGGTGTTATCCCCACCATAGTTTTTACCTTCTAACAAGGGTTTTTGCGTTACCAAAATACTTGTGTTATGTGATTGTTATATTGATTTCATGTTGTTTACTTACATAAGTTAAATGGATGATTGATTCATGAATTTAGATTCAAGTTATTATCGGTTATCACTGTTTACAATTTGAGATCTGAAAAGTTTATAAGTGAAGATTTAGAAGGCACTGATTCACCCCTCCCCTCTCAGTATCTATCTCTTCTAATTCCAACATGAGGATCATTTTTCCATAAGTGCCATATCCTTTTCATGATTATCTATTCTCTTAGATGAAAATATCAATACCCTTCACTAAGAATATAGTGTACATTGTTGTTAATAGGATATCTCCTCCTTGCTTTGTGAAGTAGGTATCATCCTTCTCTTCCTTATCATGTCTAGTGGATAGCCATGATGAATGGCCCTCAACTAAAGAGACAACAATAATTTCTAATATTTTCCATTTACTCAACTAAAGAGATAGTTATTTTAGCAATGTTTGATAGTATTGATGTATTGTTCAATGACGCTGAGACAAGTGAAGTAGAAACTCCTAAGGCTGATGATTTAGCATCACCCAAAGTTCCAAAGTTTACATCTAGAAACCATTCCAAGAAATACATCATTGGAGATCAGAGTGACAAAGTTTTAACAAGGTCACAAGCAAAGAATTTAGCTGGCAGTGAAGCAGTATGTTTACTATCTCAGATTGAGCCTTTAAGTGTTGAAGATGCTTGTAATGATTCAGATTGGCGGGATGCTATGAAAGAAGAACTTGATCAGATGATTAAGAATGACACTTGGGAACTAGTTCCAAGACCTAGTGACAAAAATTTGATTGGAACAAAGTGGATATTCAGAAACAAAATGAATGAAGATGGTACAATAGTAAGAAACAAAGCAAGATTAGTATGTAAAGGATATGCACAAAGAGAAGGCATTGATTATTCATACACCTTTGCACCTATGAGCAGATTAAAATCTATTAAGTTGTTTCTAGGTTATGCTATAGTTAAAAACTTCAAATTTTATCAGATGGATGTCAAGTCAGCATTCTTGAATGGAGATTTGAAAGAAGCAGTATACATTGAGCAGCCAAAAAGATTCACCTTATCAGATAGACCTGATATGGTATGTAGATTAAAGAAGGCCCTCTATGGACTTAAGCAAGCCCCTAGAACATGGTATGAAAGACTAGATGGATATCTAACAAACATTGGATTCAAGAAAGGAGAAACAGATTGTAATCTATTCATAAGAGAGAAATCTAAAGGTTTACTACTTGTAGCTATATTTGTTGATGACATTATGTTTGGAGGTAATGACAAACTTAGTGTTGAATTTGCTAAGGAGATGCAAAATGAATTTGAGATGAGTATGATTGGTCCTATCAAATACTTTTTGGGATTGAATGTGCAACAGACAGTGAAAATTATTTTCATTAATTAGTCTAAGTATGTGAAGGAAGTATTAAAGAAATTCAAGATGGAAGATTGCAAGCCAATAGGAACTCCCATGATTATTGGATGCAAGCTTACAAATGAAGATGACTCACCACCAGTAGAAATAACTTTGTACAAGTCTATGATTGGAAAACTCATTTATCTCACTCAAACTAGACCTAATATTTTAAATGCAGTTAGCACAGTTGGAAGATTTGCAGCAAAGCCTAAACAAAGTCACCTCATGGCAGTTAAAAGGATATTTAGATATTTGCAAGGCACTATAGACTATGGTCTATGGTATCCTAATTTAGAAAATGTTGAGCTTCATGTGTACAGAGATGCAAATTGGGTGGGATGTGTTGATGATGGAAAGAGTACATCAGGTGGAGAAGTGTTTCTTGGTGATAGGCTTGTCACTTGGACAAGAAAGAAACAAAATTATATCTCTCAGTCAACGGCAGAAGTGAAATATGTTGCAGTAGCCTTGAATTGTTCTAAAATTGTTTGGATCAAGTAGATGATAAAGGATTTTTGAATTCATATTGATTATCCTATTGTTATTCACTGTGATAACACTAGCACTATCAATATGTCGAAGAACCCTGTGATGCATGCAAAGACAAAGCACATTGAAATCAAGTATCACTTCCTAAGAGAGAAAGTGGCAGAGAAAGAAGTCAAGCTAGACTATGTGAGTACTAAAGATCATTTGGCAGACATATTCACAAAGCTCTTGCCAAAGGATACTTTTGAGTATCTCAGGGAGAAGTTGGGAGTAATTCCCTTCCTTGATTCTGCTTAGAAGAAAGAGGGAAAGGAATCAGTCCTCAGGGACTGATGGAAGGTCAACTACTCTACCTCAAGAGTAGTACCAGTGCTTGAAATGAATGGCACCCTTTTCCATTTATGTCGAAGGGGGAGTATTATAGAGTCATGAAAAACATAAGTAAAAAGGGGTAATATACTAAGGGGGAGTAGTATTCAGCAGTATAGTTGAGGAAATGGAAAATATTATAAATTATTGTAGGTGATGAAGGATTCATCTTTGGGAGAGTTTTAAATAGGAAATGGAGAATGTTATAAAAGAAATGTTCATTTGGGTTGGTGGTGGTTTTTCATTCCACATGTTTCAATCAATGCCAAAGGGGGAGATTGTTGGAGATTTGCCAACAAACCATTACTGACTATATGTTGGTCATTGATGACAACATATAGAAAGTAGCATGTGTGGAAGTCTTATATAGTAATTTTTTAGTATATGTAGCATGGACATGATATCAGCATGATATCATGGGCATAGAGGTGAACTGTTAGTACAAATAGTTATATAGAAACTTGTGTCAGCAGTGTTCCTAATAGAGTAACAGGCAGTGTTCTGTGGATGGTTATCCATAAAGCTATCATGGAGCCTTGCACGCTTGGATATATGTTGAAGACATGTTAGTGATGTTTTAGTTATGGATTCATAGTTTGATATTTAGTAGAAGTGAAGTTATGCAGACGCTATTCGCTAACAATAGTTTTGTGTGTTTATTCAGAAGAGCCAACAAAGATTTTGTTGGTTATGGAGTTGCACCCATTTTTAGGGTATGTGCCCTTGGATTTAAGCTTAGAGAATAGTTATTGATGTTTGGTTAAGAGAACATCAAGTAATTCAGCTTGAGGAGAAAGATCCAATTGTTTTGGTAGAGCCAATAGTGTGCAGCGTGCATCTACAATTATCTTATTTGGACAGGTCCCAAACTGTGTTGCATGCATATTAGTGCCAACCGAATGTTTATATAAGTTTTTTATGGTTTATCTAGTATGATTTCAAGATGGTTATAATAGGCTGACTTGATCATATCATTTAGAGAGAAGATATTTATAGGTAGTCATTTGTGATTGTTGGAGTGTGGTTCATGGTTGATTAAGAAGAGCAGAGTGTATGAGTTTTTGAACCATCAGAGAAAGGTCTATATGACCAAGTATAGTGTTTGTGCTATTCATTGGAATTGATCTAGATAGAAAGTCTAAGCGTAGTTCACCAAGATCCAAATATAGTGTGTATCTATTATTTAGAAGGTTGTAGCCTTCGCCCCTTTGAGCAGTGAGCTCTCGGACAGTGTGTCCTCTCCCCTAACAGGGACAATTGTAAAAGACTCCTAATAGGGTCCGACCCTTGACTAGGTCTACTATACTTAATACATTGTAAAGCTATTCTTAACAATGTAAGGGATCTTCTAACAAGGATCATAATACACTAGTACAGAATATTAGTGGGTGTCAATTCCCACCAGGGTTTTTACCTATTTGGGTTTCCCCATAACCCAAATATTGGTGTTGTGTTTATGTGTTCTTTCATTTTATTTATGCTTTATTTTTAAGTATACTTAATTGGATAAATAATTGAAACTTGTAAATAACTGATTCACCCCCCCCCCCACTCTCAATTATCTCTTGGGACTATTCCTAACAATTGGTGGTAGAGAAAGAAGTCAAGATGGACTATGTGAGTACTAAAGATCATTTGTAAGACATATTCACAAAGCGCTTGCCAAAGGACACTTTTGATTATCTCAGGGAGATGTTGGGAGTAATTCCCTTCCATGATTATGCTTAGAAAAAAGAAGGAAAGGCATCAATCCTCAAGGACTAATGGAAGGATAACTACTCTATCTCAGGAGTAGTACCAGTGCTTAAAATGAATGGCACCCTTTTCCATTGATGTCAAAGGGGGAGTAATATAGAGTCATAAAATATAGAATTAAAAAGGAATAATATACTAAGGGGGAGCAATATTGAGTTATGATAGTAGTACAGTTGAGGAAATGGATGTTGGAAATATTCAGGAATTAACCGAGTTACTGAGAGGGGAGAGGTGAATCAGTAACTCAAAATTTTCTTTCAATTTAACATGTAATTTAATTTTAACCTTTGCATACAGAAAGCATGAAACTTAAATGCATTCACAATAATGACACATAGATTTGGTTACCCAGAAACCTTCCAAAAAGAAAGTAAAACTGGGGTGGGGATGAAACCCACAAAGCTTTAATACTGCAGAATAAAGTTGGCCGGTTAAGGCTTACAATTTGATCACTTCTGATGATCTGCCTTGTTAGGAGCAATAAGGATTGCTAAATCCACCTTGTTAAAGGATTTACAAACATACAATGAAGTATGCACTCGGTAAAGAGATTTTACAAAAGACTGTTAAGTCTACCTGGTTAAAGGATTTAGTACTGATTCACCTGTTAGGATGAAACAGTAGATCTCTGGCTTCGCAACTGGATTGTTGATTGAGATTCGCTGATGTACTGATCACCTTCTGTGATGAATTTGTCTTTGCTGTTCCTTATACTGCTGAAGCCCTTTGTAATTCGCTTATCTCTGCCTTTCTTTTTTTTCACATATATGCTTCTTACATTTTTGACATTTTTACAACATTGTTTATATACAAGTCTTAAACAATTAATTACAATTACAATTACAAAGTCAGCTTGACAAATAAACATAAGTGCTACTAAGTCGGCCCAAGTATGGTTACACGGTTCCTGCAAACTAACTTGGTGACTTTCTGATACTCGGCGTCCACTGCATTACTCAGCATCATCATGCACTCGGTAGAAGTGAAGGCACGGTTCATACTGATCACTCAGTAGGTTTTGAACTCGGTAAATACTAGTGACTCGGTAGACATGATGTTACTCGGTTTACACTGTTATGTTCAGTTTATACTAACTTGCTCGGTTTGCACTGTCTGCTCGGTTTGCACTGAGAAAGCAAATAAGTGTTGTCACTAGTGGCAATTTTGCTTAATGCCAACAATCTCCCCCTTTGGCATTAGTGACAAAAACACTTATTGGCCAAAACTTATATACATGAATCATGCTGAGTTTTATTTTGATTTTTCAAAATTTGTCTTTGTTATAGAGCTTTATACATTGTCTCCCCCTTTCAATGTGCTAACTGTTTCTATACAAATCTTCTTCTATACATATATCTCCCTCTATACATATCTCCCCCTTTTTGATGATAATGCCAAAGGTGTATATACAAGTTATTTACAGAGAGAATCCAAAATTTGATAGAAAATCAGAATGTACCTTCATTATTAGTGCCAGGGTTCTGTCCCAACTTTCTTGCAGAATCTTACATGTTTGGATTGCAATTTGGACTTCTGCAGAGAGTTCAATCATGTGATCTGCTATAGAGAACTGATTGTTATGAATCAATGTTTTGGAATGTTCAATGTTCTTATACATTGTATTCATGATGGGAAGGATCATGTGTTGGATGTCTAGCAGTGTGGACCGGATCCTTGTGTCTTCTTTCAGTAGATCAGACTGCATGTTTGATAGGTGTGAGATTTTCATGTGATGAGCAGAGCTTGAACTTAGTTCAAGTTGCAGCCTCTGTATGCTAATCTTCATATCCTCATCCATTTTATTCATTTTATCCTTAACATCCTTTGTGAACTCGGCAATATTGCACAATCTGGCCAAAAGAGAGGTAGCATTCAAATAGATAGATTCAATGTTTGACAAAACTGAAGACAATTCTACTTGGTTAATAGCTATGTGCTGAGCAATGTGCTCAAGCACTTTATTGTTGAATCTCTTCTCGGCTCTTTCAACTAACTTTTCTATCCCAGATGAATCCTCATTTTATTTATTAACTGTTTCTGCTAATTGTAGCAAAATATGTTGGGAGGAGTCTACTTTAATACCTAATGCATCAGACAAAATGTCCTTAGCATCCTTGATGATTTGATATTCCTTGTCTCTCTCCTCTTTAAGCTTCTTTTGTTTTTCTTTCCTTTGGAGGATCTCACCTATATTTTGCATTTGGTCCGTTGATAGATTTGCAAAATCTAATGTAGGAATCTCTATCTCTTCATCTAGGTCTATATCCTCTACTACATTCTTACCCAAAAATTTTATACTCGGTAGAGCCTTAGGCTTATCTATACTTAATGCCTTGGTAGTAGTGACAGTAGATAAAGTAGGGCTAGCTATAGAGACTGGTATACTTTCTACTGGAGAACTTAAAATATTTACACTTGAAGATTCAAAAACTAGAAAACTTACTGCTGGAAAACTTGATGATGCGGGAGACTGCAACTCGGTAGAAGAAATGATAGTTGCTTCTGTTGTTGCTAAAGATGATTGGACAAATGTTGAAGTTGTCACAACCATGCTTGAAGGTGTCTCCGGGCTGGATGTAGAAACTTTTACTGGAGAGGTAGGAAGGGATGCAATGACTTCTGCTGCTATCCTCACAGTATCATCTACCTCAGTGTCTTCTTCTTGTTCATCACTGTCATCTTCAATATCTTTTATTATGACTGTTTCAATACTCAGTTGGTGAAGGTGGTATATGTTCTTCCATGTAGCATTTTCAGCCTTCACAACCGATTCAATATTGTTGATCAAAATCAAACAAGTATTGAACTTTAATGTCATCTTACTTTCATTTTCTTTTAATGCCTTCTTTACTTCATCATTTTTCAAGCTCGGCATTAACTGTCTCAGGGTTTGATCAAATATATCTATCACAGTTTGCTTTGCATTGCTCCATCTCATTTTTATTGGATTTAATAGAACTGCTGGAACCTGTGGGGCTATTTCTTCAGGAGAGTATTTCCACTATCCCATCTTTTCAATAACAGCATCTTCTATTTCCTTCTGTTCTGTTTCCAATCTGGTTTCATATCTAAAGGATTTTATGTTACTTACTCCAGATCCTGATCCATCTCTAAAGAGTTTGATCTTTTCTTGAAAGTTTAGAGGAGGCCTTTTGAATGCTATGTCTTTATCTGCCTTGTCTGCCTTGCCTCTTGCATTTCTCCTTGTAAATACAGTAGTGGGAGGCTTAGGTGCCTTAGTGATGAATACCTTTCCTTTCTTCTTTGCAGGTTCTGGTTCCTCTATTTTCTCATCCTTTTCCTCTTCTTCTTCATCTTTTTCTTCTTTGTCCTCGGTTATCATTTGCATTTTGGCTATCCTCTTCTTTCCTTTGTTTACCGCCTGTGGAAGCTTTATGCTTAGTTCAATTCTTACCTTAGCTTCATCATATGTTCCAAAATATGGAGCTTTGGGATTGACAGGCTGATTAAGAAGAGCTTCAATGATATTCTTGGTTTCATCAATATTTACCTCATAAGGAAGAGGTTTTACATATACAGTCCTCGGTTTAGCTGCTTGAATATATACATTATCACAATCCACCATAAAACAAATGTCATCTTTGTAATCTTCCACCAACTTCTGTGGAATCCGGAATTTGTCATTCATTTTCTCTTTGAAAGACTCAAAATAATTATCCATGATTCTTTCAAAATTTTCACCCATTTCTGAGATGTATTCATTTATTTCATAAAGGGCTGGCACATCTTTTCTCCATACAACTTTTCCTTTAGAAGGGAAGAATTTCTGAACATAGAAGAATAAACAGACCAATAAGGATCCAAACTTACATGGATTGTTTTTGGAAGTTTGAATGCTTTCCATGTTTTTGTTAAACTGCTTTAACAATAAGTCTGCTAGGTCAAATGTTAAGTTATTCTTGACCACTTTGTATGCTAGGTCGATAGCTTCACAGGAGACACTATTCTGTCGACTAGAACTATAAATCTTATGGGCAATGATGTGTGTACCAAACTTCAGTTCAGCATCGGTAATGCTGCTAACTTTCATGCCTCTACCGTCCCACTCGGCTAGGGTTTTCTTCTCTAGTTCCGTCCGACCTAGGGTTTTGGTAGTTTTTGCTTTGTTCAACGTGGGAAGACCAGTGATTTGATGAATCATCTTCTTTGTGATCTCTATGGGTTGCTCAAGCCAAATCTTGCCATCATGTACACGGCTGAGAATGTATCTAACCCATTTATCTCAAAAGTTTCGAGGTAGATGTGCAATGTGAACTAAACCTTTATCTTCTAGATGTTTGTGCTCGGGTTTCAGAATACCATCGACACATAGTTCTTCATGCACAGTATCTAATTCTAGGTTCCCCATTTCATGAATTGAACAGTTGAAATGATTGCGGATATCGTTAATAAGTAGTACCTTAGGAGGAATCTGAGATTGAGCTCCGTTCGGATCTAGGGCTGCTGTAATTGTGGGCACGATCTTGAAATCTGGTGCTTTCCATTCCCCTTGGACTAACATATCAGATCCTTTCTTCACTGAAGTACTGGATGATGCCATGGTAGCTCACAGAAAATTCCTTTCGCAAAAGTGTTGAATCGCTGGGTTGCTCTTGAAATTTTTTGCTCTCAAAGTGCTAAAGGTTCACAGTGAAGAATGAGTTCGATTACTTGCCTTTTTGTTTACAACTCTGTCATTAATGCTCAGTACAAATTAGGGTATGAATTCTGACAGACTGTCACCCACTAAGAATTAATTGCTCGGTAAAGACTTTGCAACTCGGTGAACTTGAGAATTCATATTTCTCCGACCTCGCTCGGTAAAGACTGATACCAACCTCCCTGTGATCTTACTGCATCTTGTACGCTGATTTAGATCTTTCTATTAATTCAGTTCTGGAACTGCTTGAGATTGGTCTATGAGAATACAGTTCCAGTGCTTTCTTGGAAATTTAGTTTGAGTCGGTAGAGCCATCCATTCCATTACTTGGACTGGATTGCTCGGTAGATTTAGGAATCCATTTTTGTCTCACTTGTTTCCTGACCTTAGTTGCTTCATTCTTCTTTCCATCTTCAACTTCACTAGCATTCATGCAGTTTCTGGCTATGTGACCTAGTTTAGTGCATTTGAAGCATCTTACGGTAGTATCTCTTTTCCTTAGATGATGTTTTATGCAATTCATGCCAATGTGTCCATATTCTCCATAGTAATGACATCTACACCAGGTGTTGTAGTCCCATCCAAACATTGCTTTCATAATTTGTTCTGCTGGATTAAATGTCTTGGATCTGCACTCGGATGCCTTGTGACCTTGTTTGTTGCACTTGTGACAATTACCTCTGAATCTTGGTTTTTCCCTGCATTCATTTTCTTTGTGACCAGGTTGATTGCAGCTGTAACATTTTCCATTCAATTCTACTTTTTCATTGTTCCAACATTTATTTGAAGTATGTCCTATTTTACCACAATGATTACAAGTAGTTTTTTGATTTCTTTGAGTACCTTGCTTAGAAGATTCGCCTTCTCCTTTGTATCCAAGTCTTGCTTTTCCTTTTTGCCTATGAAGATTTTGCTCATACAGCTGATTCAAGTCTTCTTGACTTTTCAACATTCCTTCATTGATTTGTTTTTCAGCGTTTAGGTCATCCACCAATCTTAGATTGATTTCCTTTTCAGATCTTAGTTCTTCTCTTGTGCTTTCTATTTCTGATCTTAGATTCAGAATTTCCTCATTTCTATGAGAGATCTGATCAATTAGGTTTTCTAGCTGAAGGGATTTATTTTGGACTTCAATGTTCCTTCCATCTAATTCATCTTTCAATTTGTTTCTTTGTTCCAAGATCTCACAGAATCTTGTAGAGTGTAGCTCTTGTTCTCTTTTTAATTTTCTCACTTCTTCCTACAGAGACCCATTCTTTTCTAGGAGTTCTTTGACAGCGTTATTTGCTTCATCTGAGTTATTTAAGGGAAAAAGATCTTCAATCTTTTCTTCAATGTAATTCTGATCATTCATCTGATTTGCAAGTTCCTTCCTTCTTCTTAGGGATTGGGAAAGATGTTCTTTTGCTTCCTTGAGTTTAGCTATGGCCATTTCCAGATCTAGCTTTTCATTTTCAATCACCTTGTTCAGTTTGAATACCTCCATTGTCCTGGATCTTTGCTCAAGCTAGTTAAGCTTTATCTTGAGAACCAATGCTGCTCTGATACCAATTGTTGGAAATATTCAGGAATTAACCGAGTTACTGAGAGGGGAGGGGTGAATCAGTAACTCCAAATTTTCTTTGGATTTAACATGTGATTTACTTTTAACCTTTGCATACATAAAGCATGAAACTTAAATGCATTCACAATAATGACACATAGATTTGGTTACCCAGAAACCTTCCAAAAAGAAAGTAAAACTGGGGTGGGGATGAAACCCACAAAGCTTTAATACTGCAGAATAAAGTTGGCCGGTTAAGGCTTACAATTTGATCACTTCTGATGATCTGCCCTATTAGGAGCAATAAGGATTGCTAAATCCACCTTGTTAAAGGATTTACAAACATACAATGAAGTATGCACTTGGTAAAGAGATTTTACAAAAGATTGTTAAGTCTACCCGGTTAAAGTATTTAGTACTGATTCACCTGTTAGGATGAAACAGTAGATCTCTGGCTTTGCAACTGGATTGCTGATTGAGATTCGCTGATGTACTGATCACCTTCTGTGATGAATTTGTCTTTGCTGTTCCTTATACTGCTGAAGCCCTTTGTAATTCGCTTATCTCTGCCTTTCTTTTTTTTCACATATATGCTTCTTACATTTTTGACATTTTTACAACATTTTTTATATACAAGTCTTAAACAATTAATTACAATTACAATTACAAAGTCAGCTTGACAAATAAACATAAGTGCTACTAAGCCGGCCCAAGTATGGTTACACAGTTCCTGCAAACTAACTCGGTGACTTTCTGATACTCGGCGTCCACTGCATTACTCGGCATCGTCATGCACTCGGTAGAAGTGAAGGCACGGTTCATACTGATCACTCGATAGGTTTTGAACTCGATAAATACTGGTGACTCGGTAGACATGATGTTACTCGGTTTACACTGTCCTATTTAGTTTATACTAACTTGCTCGGTTTGCACTGTCTGCTCGGTTTGCACTGTCTACTCGGTTTGTACTGTCTACTCGATTTGCACTATCTGCTCGGTTTGTATTGAGAAAGCAAATAAGTGTTGTCACTAGTGGCAATTCTACTTAATGCCAACAATGGAGAATATTAGAAATTATTGCAATAGATGAAGGATTCATCTTTGGGGGATTTTTGAAGAGGAAATGGAGAATGTTATAAAATAAATGTTCATTTGGGTTGGTGGTGGTTTTTTATTCCACATGTTGCCATCAATGCCAAAGGGGGAGATTGCTGGATATTTTTCAGCAGGCTAGTACTGACTGTGTGTTTGTCATTGATGACAACATATGGAAAGTAGCATGCGTCGAAGTCTTATGTGGTAAGATTTTAATATATGTAGCATGGACATGATATCAACATGATATCATGGGCATAGATGTTAACTGTTAGTATAGATAGTTATACAATAGGTTATGTCAGCAGTGTTCCTAATAGAGTAACAGGCAGTGTTCTATGTATGGTTGTTAGTACACTTATCATGGAGACTTGCGCGCTTGGATAAATGTTGAAGACATATTAGTGATGTTTCAGTCATGGATGCATAGTTTGATATTTAGTAGAAGTGAAGCTATGCAGTCACTATTCACCAGTAGTATTTTCCTATGTTTATTCAGAAGAGCCGACAGAGATTTTATTGGTTCTTGAGTTGTGCCCATCTTTGGAGTTAAGCTTAGAGAAGAGTTATTGATGTTCTTTTAAGAGTGCATGAAGTAAATCAGCCTAAGAAGAAAGATCCAGTTGTTGTGGTAGAGCTGATAGTGTGTAGTGTGCATTTATAATTATCTTATTTGGACAGGTCCCAGAATGTGTTGCGTGCATACTAGAGCTGACATAATGTTTATATAAGTTTGTTATGGTTTCCCTAATATGATTTCAAGGTGTTTCTAATAGGCCAACTTGACTATATCATTTAGAGAGAAGATATTTATAAGTAGTCATTTGTGATTTTTGAAGTGTGGTTCATGGTTGATTAAGTAGAGAAGAGCAGAGTGTGGGAGTTTTAGAACCATCTGAGGAAGGTCTATGTGACCAAATAGAGTGTTTGTGATATTCATTGTAACTGATCCAGACAATAGGTGTAAGAGTAGTTCACCAAGATCCAGATATAGTGTGTATCTATTATTCAAAAGGTTGTAGCCTTCACCCCTTTGAGAAGTGAGCTCTCAGATAGTGCATCCTCTCCCCTAATAGGGACAACTGTAAAAGAATCCTAATAGGCTCTGACCCTTGACTAGGTGTATTGTACTTAATGCATTGTAAAGCTACTCCTAACAGGGTAAAGGATCTTCTAACAAGGAACATAATACACTAGTACAGAATATTAGTGGGTGTCAATTCCCACCAGGGTTTTTACCTATTTGGGTTTCCCTGTAACCAAAATATTGGTGTTGTGTTCATATGTTCTTTCATTATGTTTATGCTTTATGTTTAAGTATACTTAATTGGATAAAAAAATAAAACTTTTAGATAACTGATTCACCCCCCCTCTCAGTTATCTCTTAGGACTATTCCTAACAATTGGTATCAGAACCAAGTGCATCGGAAAGAAATTTTAACAACTTGAGGTTGATCAGATGAAATTCTTCAGAAAAGAAAGTCCTAAGTTTGATGGAGAGAATTATCTTGATTGGAAGAACAAGATGGTGACACATTTGCAATGCATCGCTTTTGAAGTTTTTAATGTAACCATCAAAGTAGCTAAGATCCCTACCTTAGAAGACCTTGCTAAGGATGATGCTACTGAAGAGAAAAAATAATTATTTCATCAAAATGCAATAGCCAAAGAAGCCCTTATCAGTGCCCTCTCTGATAGTGAATTTTTAGAGATAAAGAAAGTAGACACCACCCATAAGATAAGGAAGCACCTAGAAGAGATGTTTGAAGGTGACAAACAAGCAAAGGATGCATGCAGAAAAACATGGAAGAAAAGATAAAATGCACTAGAGATGCTACCTAAAGAAAACATTAGAGCTTATAATCAAAGGATCAATGAAGCAGTTGCTGGAATCAGGAACAATGGTGGAGAGATATCAGAGGAAGATATTATGGACAAATTGATGACTACTCTTACTCTAGAATATGAAAACAAGATCAGCATTCTTGATGGGACCATGTAGCTTACATTTAATTTAAAAAGAGAGACCTTGATTAGAAAAATCTCAACTTATGAGATTTCAAGATTGAAGACAGAACCTAAGAGTGAAATAGCCTTCAAAGCAACAATTCATGGTAAGAAACCTACAAAAACCTCTAGTAATTTTGATGATGATGATGAAGAAAGAACTTTAGATGATTTTATTGCTATTATTTCCAAAAGAGAAAAGAAAGGAAAAGGAAAATATGAAGTTCAATTACCATTTAAGTTCTTTTCATGTAATAAGATCGGTCACTTTGCATCTAAGTGTCCTACTAGAGCTAGAAAGTTCAATAAGGATTAAAAACCTAAGTACTCTAAGGAATGTTACTATGCTAGAGATGGAGTTTTAGATGATGAATCAGGTGAAGAAGACATTGGATTCATTTCTATAACTGATCATGAAGATAAGAAAGAGGAACAAGAGCTAGCACTAATCTCACAAGTTGATATAAGGACAGACTGGATCATAGATAGTGGATGTTCACATCACACCACAGGGGATAAAGATAGATTTGTCCATCTAGACAAATACAATGGTGGCATGGTTAGATTTGGAGACAACACTCCTAAACCCATAGTTGGTAGAGGAGCCCTCACCTTGGATGGAAAGAAAAATACTAATGATGTTCTCTATGTTGATGGTGTTGGGTATATTTTAGATTTTCTAAGATCTTTTCTCTTGGTTTTGTTTCAATGTCCTAGCTTATTGTAAATATTTGGTTTAGGGTTTTAGAACTCCTTAAAAAAATTTATACTTGTGTTTTAAAACCCTTGCCTTAGACATTTTTTCCTTGAAATGGTTATTTCTCTGGTTTATGTGAGTGTGCCCTAGTTTCTTCTATTCGCTTGTTTACTTTTCGGGTCACTTAAGCCTTCCAAATATGCACGTGGTCATTTTTCCTTCTCTTCTCTGAATCACACAATATTCTTTCCTATTTTTAAGTCTTCCAACAAATTAGCAACCATAATGAATCCATTGTTAAGTCTCCTTTAGTCACTGAATCTCCCAGTCTTTGTCATGGTTAATTTTAACATCTAGCAACTCAATGACTATGTGGTCTCCTATTTATTTGATTCTTTGTGGTTTCTTTGAAACATTCAACGACTTGGCATGGCAATTATCTCTTGTTCTCCAAGGTTAATAGCTAAATCTAAAGTTTTCTAGTGTCCAGTGAATCTCATTGATCATCTTTGCAATTGGTGGTTAGGTTTTAATCTATTGACAAATGGGTCCTACACCATGTTATCCAGTGATCTGGCAACTGAGTCTTGTTCTTGTATCCTCTAAGTTGGCGGCTCTAACAAAGTATTTTGGTGAAGGATAAAGTTTCCCTTTGTCATTTTCTCTCAAGAAAGGTGGTAATTCTCTAAATTATTCAGTGATTAAGTGAGTAAAGTGTTCACGAGATCTCAAAATTAGTTAGTAAGGCACCAAATCTTTCAGCGACTTGGTGAATGAAGAAAAATTGAGATGTGTCTTCTTGTCTTGCATATTCTTAGAATAAAAAGATAAATGGTTTAATGAATTGTGTGACTCAGCAACTACCATTGATTCTTTATAAGATCTACAGCCAATGTGAGATCTAAAGTTTTAACCTAAGGTATGAAAAGCATTCAGTGAATTGGAGATTTGGGTTGTTCACTCAATCTTCAAGCCTGACCATGGTTGAGCATTTCTTTCTGAGATTAAGAGATTTAGCTTGTTCACTGATTCTCCAAATATGATTGTGGTTAAGGCATTTTCTTCCATGGCTTAAAATATCCTTTGTTCCCTGATTCTCCAAGTGTTTGAATGAGTCAAGGAAAAGGTTTTGAGAATTGGCGAAGTCTTTGGTTGCTTATTCTCTAAGTTTAACCATGATTGAATTAAGTGTTTCAAGAATGTGAGATTGCCTTCAGTCACCAAATCTTTGATTGAGGTGGGGTCATGGTAAGCTTTAAAGGGTAATCTAATGACCTTTGATCATCTCTAAGATCAACGGTGATCATTGAATCTCCAAATAAGGTCATGAGTTAAGATTTCATTATGAGATTTTGCGAATGGCTTGGTCACTAGATTTCTAAACTTAACCTTGGGTGAGCTTTTCTTTTGTAGATCACGATTTCCTTTGTCTGCTAGATCTCTGAACCATGTCTGCTTAAGTTTCTATGCCATTAGTGTTATGAGCCATTGCAACATGGAAAAGGATACTTTACCAGGCTAGAAAAAGTAGAAAGTTGTCCAATCAGGTTTTAACGAGGGTTTACATCAGTAATTAAAGGTTTTAATGCAAAAATTGATGATCATTTCTCTTGCACCCTATTTTTTATTTTTTAAATCATCCTTTCAGCATCCACACCATAGCTAGCTATGATTTGAAGTTTGGTAATATGAAGAATTAAATGCAGAAGTGACTTAGGCCAGATTTGCTATGATTTGGCAATCATAAGCACATAATTCTTGAAGTATATAGATAGGACTACATTGTTTTTTGTGCTCAAAGTTATTCTGAGGAAAATTGAGATTATTGGCACTATAGAAGAGAGTGAGTAGCATGAAAGTTGTAGAATTAGGAAGTCCCTATTCTTTCAAGATGAGTCATCTAGCGGTGAGTGTAGGATCATCCAGCGAGGTTGCAAAAGAATAGAGTGGAGAGGATAAAGGAAAGTTGAATTACTCAGATGAATTTGTCAGGCTACTTCCTTGTTCAAATCAAAACAAGAAGGCCATTGGCATGGCATTTGAAGATATCATGGACAAATGTAGGGACCCTATTACTCCTTCAGGTTCAGGCTTTACCATATTCTCATACTTTTATAATAATAGGAGTAAAGCTATACCTATTTGTAATGCTTGGATGTTGGGAATGGAAAAGATAATTGTGCCTAATGTGTTTTTAGACGTTGATTTAATCATTGAGTTGGCTAGGTTGTATGATCCCATTTCTAGATGCATTAGGTGTGAAGACCAATCGGTGTTTATTTCCTTGGATAGGGGGTCTTTCATGAAAGCTTTCAATTTCTATTCCTCCTCCACTAAAATTGACTTAAAAAAGGAGAGGGATAAATATGCCAATAATAAAGGGTCATTAAAGAGCCAAATAGTCAATCATATGCCCAAGCAAGATAAGTACATAGCCCCTCTCCTGGCAAGTATGAATTCCCCTTATCTATTTTCATCCCTCAATCGTTATATGAAATTCTTGTGTCATTGGTTGTTTAGGGTTCTTGGGATAGATGGGGATGATGAGAAGTTTCCTACTGAGCTTTTAATGATAATCCTAGACATTCAAAATTCTCACACCAACACTGATTATGATTACATCCAGTATGTAATTGATAGGATGCATGAAGGGTTTATGTCTGTCAAGGAGAGTAAAAGACCTATCAGATTCATGCACTAGTCCCTTCTTATGCATTTAATTTTGTACCATCATGTTAATAATTTTGATGCAAGAATGTTGAATATAAGGACTCATTTTGAGGACATTCCCAACCTAGTGCAGTATTGGTTGAGAGTTTGGAATATCACATCTAATGAGTGTAACTTCTCCATTTTTTAGAACTACTTTGTCTATCCAATTCTTGAAATGTTAGGAACAAATTTTGTGAGGTTGTCAACTAAGGTCTTAAGGGTTTTAAGACCAATGCAGTATGAAGACAAATGGCCATGGAACCACAATTGGGGATATTTCTACCTCGGGAACAATTTCATAGTTATTAGAGTTTATGGCTGCCCCCAACCTCCACACTTGCTTCCAAAATATGCACCTCCTAGGATTGCTATGATGGAATTCATTTGGCAATTAATGTGGACTGACAAAGAGCACCTAGGACCTCATAGGAAGGGTAATTTCACACCAAGGAAATTTAGAATTGGTAGCTTCTTGATTGGAAAAAGAGCATTAGACCAGGTCAGTAGCTTGCTCAATCATTTGAAGATGACTACAGGTACTTGCCGATATGTTGATTCTGAGGATTTCATCAGAATTGCTAGGATGACCTTGATTCCTAACATTGAAACAAATAGAGAACATGAAGTCCTGGATGAGGAGGATGTGATAAGAAATTTATTGGATTTGGATGAAGCAGGCAGAAGGTGGACTAAATATTTTGATTTGCTAGACATAGAGGCTAAATTGAAGAAGGCAGGTATTCCTTTTGATGGCTATTTCCCTGAGATCCCATATCTGCAAAGAATGGAAAAAATGATAGAAATGCATGGCACCCTGTCCAACCAGTTGGAAGGGTTCCTTAAGGAAAAGTTAGAAGTACCAATGAAGTATTCTACCTCTAAGCCTTAGGAATTTATTAATGAATCACAAGAAGGCAGTAGTCCACCTCTAGTAGGGGAGGGACCAATAATTGACTTAACTCAAGATACAACAAAGGTGGAGGGTACTTCAGAGCCACCATTGAAGAAAAAGAGGCTTGAAGTAGGTGAGCCTTTTGAGAAGAAGAAGAAAAAAAAGGTGTTGGGTAGTGCTTTAGTTCTCGTGCCTGGTAAAAGAGCCTACCACCATCAATTGAGAAAGGATATCAGAGAAGGAAAGAAAGTTGTGTCAAAAGAAGATGGGGATTTACCCTTGATATTAGGCAAGGATGAAAGAGAACTATACAAAGAAGAGTTTCTCAGTGATGACTAGCTCATCCAAAGAAAGGAATTCAGGGATTTCCTTATATGGAGGAAACATGAGGAAGTGAATAAGTCCCTTCTTGAAGGTATGGAACCAAGTGAAGAGACTTTAAGGGCTCTAACATCATATGATCCCAGCCTTGAGAGGATCATTGTGGAGGAAGCAAGAGAAATGGTTAAATCAAGTGGCATGCTTCTAACTCCTGGATGGGATTTGACTTCTACCTTTATCATTAGCCAAATTAGAAAGTAGCTAGAGGGAATCTTGTCATATGAGGTGCAGATTGATGACATGATCAAAGGGAGTGGTTATGACTCCAAGTCACAAGCTTTTGTGCTTTGGTCTTTAGCCCCTAGAACTTAGAAGCCATCTCTAGTAAGCATTGAGGATAAGATGGAAGGTAATAATATTGTCTGGACTGTCCAAAACACCACTAATCTTGAGGTGTCTAATGTAGTAACAGACCTAGATCACCTCAATGAAGCCAAAACTATCCAATTTTCAGAGAGGTATGACAAATTGTTTGAAAACTCAATGAGGGTTGCTAAAGATAGGGATTTAAAACTCATGATGATCAAGAAAATGGAGGGTGAATTGGAGGAGTTAAGGGAAAAGCTTGAAGAAGTAGTTAAGGTAGTGCCTCCTCCTCCTTTTCAGATTAAGGCCCCTCCTCAACCTAAAGTAGAGGTTCATGACCGGCCAGTGGAAGATATAGAGAAAGTGAGGCTAGAGGCAGCCTTGAAAACTATGGCAGAAATTGTGCAACATATACAAGATAAAATAAAAGAGAAGATGGAGTCAGTCCATCAGTCTATCATCATTTTACACAAGACAAATGATAAAATAAATGAGTCACTAGCTACTTTGGAGCCACTTCACAACATTTGGTCTAGGAGGAGTTTATTATTTGAAAAACTTGATGGTTTGCAGGAGTATAGGCCTAATATCCCTGAAGTGGTGACAAAGGTTTATGAAAAGATTGGACTAGTGGTTTCTATTTCAAAGTTTTTCAAAGGGAAGTCCAATAAAGTGAAGGCCAAGTTGGCCATGTTTGAC
The DNA here is from genome assembly GCA_027943335.1 of Chamaecyparis obtusa. Classification (NCBI taxonomy): domain Eukaryota; kingdom Viridiplantae; phylum Streptophyta; class Pinopsida; order Cupressales; family Cupressaceae; genus Chamaecyparis; species Chamaecyparis obtusa. Next base: position 113,200 of record BSBK01006614.1, read on the forward strand.
AAGGATTACAGTAAGTTTGTTCCCTCTATTTTTAATAATAATGGAAGTTTGGTAAATTTTTATGAATAGAGGTCATCAATGGATTGATTGGTAATCAGACAAGAGGCCTTCCTCAAAGGAGACAATGTTTTAGACATGGATGGGTGCAATGGTATAATTGACAATTTGTTCAAAGTTGAAGGTGATTGCACACGGTTTGTTATAGAGGTTAAAAGTATAACTGATTCCAAGTGGGACCTACAAATCAAATCACTACAGGAGCTACAGAGTTTCAATTGGCCATCTGATGATGATGTGGTAGCCTAGGACAAAATGACAAAGAAAAAGAAGAAGAAGCTAGTTGTCTAGGGGCTAGAGGCAGAGGAAGAAGAATAAAGTACACATGGCACCTGATCTAGAATTCAAGGGAGAGAATGTTTCAAACAAAGGATGATGTAAGTTATCTTGTATTGGTAGTCATCATTCATGCAACAAATCAAAGTAACTACTCTAAAATATCTCCAGACAAAGGTGCCACCTATGAAGGTGCTAGTTGTTGTAACTACTTTCTGTTGTTCTAATCATTATCTTTTTGGTTTGTACCGTTTTGTCTTTATTGCAAGTCCTTTTCCTAGCCATATGAAGCTTGTTGCATCCTTTTGAGGATTCCAAGATGGCTAGAGGTCTATATAGAAAGTTTTTCTCTTTTTGTAGGGGTGGTTGAAGTTTTTGTAAAGAAAAACTAAATATAGAATCTAACTTCTTTGAAGTTTTTGTTGAAATTGTAATGGATAGAATTGAAGATTAATAAAAATATACTAGAATTTTTCTACTATATTTAGTTGTCTTTGTGTATGAATACTTTGAATTTCTTATGCAGTAATTAGTGAGGCTCTTTAATGTGTTGTTCACAAGGTGAATATAGGGGTTGAACTCACGTTTCTCTCAAGGAGAGTGTTAGTCCATTTTCCTGTCATAGCAAAATCCTATGAAAATGGCCTCTTCCCTACAAATGTTTTTGTAAAAGTTCCATTAGCCCCATGTTCTTCATTGTGTCACCTTTCTCTAGTCCAATTTGCACATGCTGAATCAAAAAATCCAGGAAGATATTCAAGTTCTAAGGTCTGCAGGAAAATAATTTCAAAATCTGCTTAAGTGTCGAAAACCCACAATGTTTTTGAAAATTGATGATGTTTTTGGTCTGTGTGAAAACCTTCATTGTTTTTGACCTTATGCCTTCTCACTTTGTGCACTTGTCTTCTGGTATTAAAAACCCTATGTGTTTTTGATATCATAATTTCCTGTTTGCTCATTTTCCCTAACTGCGCAAGTGCGATGGATGGTGGGGCCCAATCCTTCCAGGGTTTCATGTCACCGATTCTCTAGGTCTTCTAGTGGTTATATCTTCTATTTGGTGACCTAGCAACTATGTTGTCACATGATCTTTTGATGCTTGGTGGTTAGCGCCTAACCTGCAGTGACCTGGTGGGCGGTCTATTTCTCTTTAGTCGCATGATCGCAGAATGTCTGGCGGTCATCGCACCGTCTCTTATTTATGGTAGTTAGGTGCCTAACATTCAATGATTTGGTGACTTTGTTGTCACATGATCTTTTCATATGTGGCAGTTAGTGGCTAGCATCCAGCAACTCGATGGGTGGTTAGTCACGTAGTCGCTAAATGCTTGACAGTGTAGTGGGACCGATCTGCTCGGTGGCACTAATGTGTCAATTTTCTATTGGTTTCCTGAGATGACTTGGATTTTATGTTAGTAGGGCTTGTGTTAGAGATTTGAGATCTATGGTCGGTGTGTGATCACATGGAATATTCTTTCCCCATGTGATCATGCACCCACCATCTGATTGAATGTAGGGTAGTGATGTGGGCCCAGTGCAGAAGAGAAGCAGGAGCACATGTTCTTATTGGTTGTCGCATGGCTGCATATCAGACTTTTTTGACATGCAATCATGGGATCACTTGCCACCTATCCACGCGGGTCCCAGTCTTCTACGGTGTTCAGTTACTTGGTGGTTAAGTTTTCATTCCGTGACCTAGCGACTAATGGTTATCTCCTTGTCGCTTGATCCTGGTGGTTAAGCGGCTAGCATTCAATGACTTGGCTGGTGGTTTGTTCTACTTTAGTCACAAAGTCATGTGATGGTGGGCCCAATATTTCTTAGGTGGAATGACAATGCAAAGGAGATCTATGGTGGCCGCATGATCATGAGGAATTTTCCTCCCCTTTGCGATCATGTGACCACCATCTGATCTTCCCAAAGGGGTAAGGCTTTTCCAGGTGGTGGGTCCATTTTCTAGGAGATGCTGATGTGCGTGATTTTCATTGGCCAATAGGTGCTAAGGTGGATACAAGTGGTGGGTCTGATTCTTAAGGGCAGGCAGTAGTTGCAGTGTTGGTAGGTTGTCGCATGTTCGCATAGCCCGTCTCCATGCTATGCGATCATGCAACAAATTATTGTGCATCGCCATTGCAGAGTTAACTTGAGATGTCTAGATGGGTTCAAAACATAAAGCTCATGAGGGGAGATTAATCATACGGCTGCGTCTTAAAGTTGGTAAGGGTTTAAATTTTGTCTGTCATTTCTCTGCAGGTGCCAAAGATGTGACCATTGGGATTTGAATTCAAACTTGGAGAGAGTTTTTGCAACAGGAAGGACTGGTTTTAAATGTTTTAGCAGCCTGACTGGATTGGTTTGGTTGTTGTGAAGTGGTCCAGGGGCTTTGTGGTTGATTTCATGATGACTTTTGTACCTGGTGGAGTATGTTTTTGAGCTCGAGGTGTATTTGTAGGTGGGTGAAGGGACTATTTGGCTTCACAAATTCTTGGCCCTTGGTACATTTTCAGAGGATTGGCATAAATGAAGATCATTCTAGGATTTGTTTTTCCATGATTGCTTGGTTTCCTACCCCTGCAGTAAATTATTGTTTGGTTATGATTGGTTGGGTAGTTGAAACCCTAACCCTTACCCTAGCTATCCAAAGCTTGTTGCATCCTAACCTGTTTAGGATTCCAAGGCAGCTAGAGTATAAATGGTGGAAGTTTTTGACTTTGTAAGGGTTCTGAATTTTGTCAGTTCCAAGGGTTCTAGCTTAGAGTTCCTTTCTAGTTCCATAGAAGGGTCCTTTTCCTGTAGATTTCTCCTCTCTGCATATAGGGTGTTCTTCTTTCCTTGTTGGTTCTGAGAACATAATGCATATTGTAAGTGATTTGTCTTATGTGTGAGGATTTAATATATTCTTACTGTTACCAAACTATCTCCATTTGAGCTTTGAATTCATTGATCATACATTAAGGGTGTTTGATTTGTCTGCTTGTATTGCCTATGTGTTTGCAAGTGGAGTTGTCTTTGCAGAGACAACTAGTTTAGGGTTAGTGTTCATGTATGTATGAGCTGAAATATCAAGGATACGTCATGCTTATCTTCCAATGGATGCTGGTTAATGTATTTTTTGATTCATGGGTCTCTTCTAAGGGGAGGGTTAAAATCCTTTGAATGGATAATAACATGCTTGAGTGCACAAGTGGGTGTTAAGTTGAGGTTTGGTCATGGTGTGTGATTGATGTAAGGCATCAATGCATTGGGCATATTATTTTCTTGTTTCATAGCTATCATTTGCAATAGGGTATTTGACTCTATGGCCCAATGGACAAGGCACTAGTCTATGAGAGACTTAGGGCATCTCAGGGGTCCTTTCAATCCATTCAAATTATTTCCTTTTAGTTCCACCTTTTCCCTTTCATGTTGTTAGTGTAGGTCTCTGGTTTTCATACTCACTCCATGCAAGTTGGGATATTTCATGAGATCTTGGTTTCATTAAGGTACAGGATACCTAGAAGAGTTTGAGAACCATTTCATAGTCAGTTACCTACAGGCCTATAGTGTGACACAAGTTAATATGTGTGTGCGGATGAGGTATACCTGCCTGAGTGATGTAGAGCTCAAAGTGTAGAAGGATCTCTCTTTGATCCTTGTCAGTTGGCCCTTTTTCCTATCAGATTTAGAGTGTTGAGTGAATGTGACACTAGCCCTATCAATCCTAATGCCAAGCTGACCTTTGGGGAAAAAGAAGCACCAAAAGAGAGAGTAAACCTTTAGGGAAGTCTCTGGGATTTGAATATCAATGAATAAATTTGATGGCAGGGTTGGTAATTGGGATAGTGAATTGTTAGGCAATTTATTTGAATTTTAGTATCTTTGTGTTAATAGGACTCCATAGATGTTAAATTTTGACTCTAGCCCAATAAATAAGGCACTGGTTTAGTTTGATTTGCATCTATTCACCACCATTTTATTAAAAGATTATCTCCTTTTAATTTTATTTGTATGTTTGTGAGCTGCATTGGCTATGTCAAGTACATAGATCAATTTTATGATGTTTTGTAGAAGCAATTAAAAGGTAAACCTGCCTGAGTTTTACACTCAAAGTGAAGAAGGCTTAAAGCCTTAGTACCTTAGCATTTAAATTGTGCTAGATGCAACTATTGGGAATGCACAAGTCATAAGTTCAGTAAGTCTTCTAAATATTTCAACCATCTGCAAGTTTAAGTGCTAATAGATGGTTTGAAACATAACCTTCTCAGTGTTGGATAGTTACTTGGAAAAGGCTATCAGTTGGAGTTCAAAGATGACAAATTCATCATTAAAAAAAAGGATGGTGTTATGATTGCATCAGGCTCAAAGACTAGAGGTAATGTTTTCCAACTTAATTTAGAAGCAAGTTGTTTTGTTTCTAAAGTTGATGATAGTTGGTTGTGGCATAAAAGACTATGTCATATCAATTTTGATAACATAGTAAAGATAAGCAATGTAAAGGCAGTAAGAGATCTACCTAGCATAGAAAAGCCAATTGATACTATATGCAGGGAATGTGTGATGGGAAAGCATGTGAGAAATTCATTTAGGAGCAAGCATAATTTAGCAGAGAACAAGTTGGATCTGATTCATATAGACCTATGTGGTCCAACTCAAACAAGATCATACTATGGTGAAAGGTACTTCATTTTGTTTATTGATGACTATAATAGGATGATGTGGGTTGTGTTCTTGAAAGACAAGTCAACAACATTTGAGAAGTTCAAAATATTCAAAGCTAAGGTCGAAAATGAATCTAGACTAAAGATAAAATGTTTGAGATCGAACAGAGAAGGAGAATTCACCTCTGACAGATTCTATGAGTACTGCAAAGAACATGGCATAAAGAGACAATTGAGTGCATCTAGAGCCTCTGAATAGAATATAATTATAGAGAGAAGGAATAGGATCATCCTTGATACAGCGCACACCATTATGATAGAAGGAAAAGTTGCACACACCTATTGGAGAGATGCAGTCAATACAATAGTCTATACCATCAATAGAATACAATTAAGACCTGGGAATGACAAAACACCCTATGAGCTATGGTTTGGTAATGTTCCCATAGTAAAATACTTTAGAATCTTTGGAAACAAGTGCTACATCAAGAGGGATGAAGCAGTGGGAAAGTTTGATGCAAGAAGTGATGAAGGTATTTTCCTTGGTTACTCTACTAAAAGTAAAGCTTATAGATGTTTCAATTTAAGATTGAAAAAGATCATTGAAAGTGATCATGTTAAGATTGATGAAAATCTCATGGTTCAATAAATATATCATGATTACTCACCCATGATTGAAGAAGAACCCAAACCCTCCACTAATGAGATAGTTATTGAAGAAAGTTTGATAGTATTGATGTTTTGCTCAATGACCCTGAGACAAGTGAAGAAGAAACTCCTAAGGCTGATGAGTCAACATCACCTAAAGTTCCAAAGTTTACATCTAGAAACCATTCCAAGAAAGACATCATTGGAGATCAAAGCTTGAAAGTCCTAAAAATGTCACAAGCAAAGAACTCAGCTAGCAGTGAAGTAGTATGTTTACTATCTCAGATTGAGCCTTTAAGTGTTGAAGATTCTTATAAAGATTCAGACTAGCATGATGCTATGAAAGAAGAACTTGATCAAATTATTAAGAATGACACTTGGGAACTAGTCCCAAGACCTAGTGACAAGAATTTGATTGGAACAAAGTGTTTATTTAGAAACAAGATGAATGAAGATGGTACAGTAGTAAGAAACAAATCAAGATTACTATGTAAAGGATATGCACAAAGAGAAGGCATTGATTATTCAAACACCTTTGCACCTGTGAGCAGATTAGAAGCTATTAAGTTGTTTCTAGCTTATGCTATAGTTAAAAACTTAAAATTTTATCAGATGGATGTCAAATTAGTATTCCTAAATGGAGATTTGAAAGAAGTGTACATTAAGTAGCTAGAAGGATTCACCTTATCAGACAAAACTGGTATGGTATGCAGATTAAAAAAGGCCCTTTATGGACTTAAGCAAGCCCCTAGAGCATGGTATGAAAGACTAGATGGATATCTAACAAAGATTGGATTCAAGAAAGGAGCAACAAATTGTAATCTATTCATAAGAGAGACATCTAAAGGTTTACTACTTGTAGCTATATTTGTTGATGACATTATCTTTGGAGGTAATGAAAAACTTAGTGGTGAATTTTCTAATGAAATGAAAAATGAATTTGAGATGAGTATGATTGGTCCTATCAAATACTTTTTGGGATTGAATGTGCAACAGACAGACAAATGTATTTTCATTAATCAGTCCAAGTATGTGAAGGAAATATTAAAGAAATTCAAGATGGATTATTGCAAGCGAGTAGGAACTCCCATGATTAATGGATGCAAGCTTACAAAAGAAGATGAATCACCAGTAGTAGACATAACTTTGTATAAGAAAATGATTGGAAAACTCATTTATCTCACTCAAACTAGACCTCATATTTCCAATGCAGTTCACATAGTTGGAAGATTTGCAGCAGAGCATAAACAAAGTCACCTCATGGTAGTGAAAAGGATATTCAGATATCTACAAGGCACTATAGACTATGGTCTATCATATCCTAATTCTAAAAATGTTGAGCTTTAGGTGTACACAGATGCAGATTGGGTAGGATGTGTTGATGAAAAAAAGAGTACATCAGGTGGAGCAGTGTTTCTTGGTGATATACTTGTTACTTGGACAAGAAAGAAACAAAATTGTATCTCTTAGTGAATAGAAAAAGTAGAATATGTTGCAGTAGCCCTAAATTTTCTACAATTGTTTGTATCAAGAAGATGATAAAGGATTTTGGAATTCAGATTGATTATCCTATTTTTATTCACTATGATAACACTAGCACTATTAATATGTCAAAGAACCCTGTGATGCATGCAAAGACAAACAAAATTGAAATAAAGTATCACTTCCTAAGAGAGAAAGTGGTAGAGAAAGAAGTCAAGCTAGACTATGTGAGTACTAAAGATTAGTTGGCAGACATATTCACAAAGGCCTTTCCAAAGGATACTTTTGAGTATCGTAGGGAGAAGTTGGGAGTAATTCCCTTCCCTAATTCTATTTAGAAGAAAGAAGGAAAGGCATCAGTCCTCAGTGACAAATGGAAGGTTGACTACTCTACCTTAGGAGTAGTACCGATGCTTAAAATGAATGGCACCCTTTCTTTTTGATGTCAAAGGGAGAGTAATATAGTGTCATGAAAAACATAAGTAAAAAGTAGTAATATACTAAGTGGGAGCAGTATTTAGTTATAACAACAACACAGTTGAGAAAATGGAGAATATAAGAAATTATTGCAGTAGATGAAGGATTCATCTTTGGGGGAGTTTTGAAGAGGAAATGGACAATGCTATAAAAGAAATGTTCATTTGGGTTGGTGGTGGTTTTTCATTCCACATGTTGCAATCAATTCCAAAGGGGAAGATTGTTGGAGATTTTCCAGCAGGCCAGTACTGACTATGTGTTTGTCATTGATGAAAAAATATGGAAAGTAGCATGCGTGAAAGTCTTATGTAGTAAGATTTTAGTATATGTAGCATAGACATGATATCAAAATGATATCATGGGCATAGAGGTTAACTGTTAGTACAGACAGTTATACAACTTATGTCAGCAGTGTTCCTAATAGAGTAACAGGTAGTGTTTTGTGTATGGTTATTCGTACAGTTATCATGGAGCCTTGCGTGCTTGGATATATGTTGATGACATATTAGTGATGTCTTAGTCATGGATGCATAGTTTGATATTCAATAGAAGTGAAGCTATGTAGTCGCTATTTGCTAGTAGTAGATTCCTATGTTTATTCAGAAGAGCTGACAGATATTTTATTGGTTCTTGAGTTGCACCCATCTTTGGATTATGTGCCATTGGAGTTAAGCTTAAAGAAGAGTTATTGATGTTCAGTTAAGAGCACATGAAATAAATCATCCTAAGAAGAAAGATCCAATTGTTTTGGTAGAGCCGACAGTGTGTAGCATGTGTCTACAATTATCTTATTTGGGCAAGTCCCATAATGTGTTGTGTGTATAGTAGAGCAGATAGAATGTTTATATAAGTTTTTTATGGTTTCTCTAATATAATTTCAAGGTGGTTCTAATAGGTCAACTTGACTATATCATTTAGAGAGAAGATATTTATAGGCAGCCATTTGTGATTGCTGAAGTGTGGTTCATAGTTGATTAAGAAGAGAAGAGAAGAGTGTGCAAGTTGTAGAACCATTAGAGGAAGGTTTATGTGATGAGGTAGAGTTTTCATAATATTCATTGGAACTGATCTAGATAAGAGGTCTAAGCATATTTCAGCAAGATCCAGATATAGTGTCTATCTATTATTCAGAAGGTTGTAGCCTTCACCCCTTTGAGTAGTGAGCTCTCAAATAGTGCATCCTCTCCCCTAACAGGGACAATTTTAAAAGACTCCTAATAGGGTTCAACCCTTGACCAGGTCTATTTTTCTTAATGTATTGTAAAGCTACTCCTAACGGGGTAAAGGATCTTCTAACAAGGATCATAATACACTAGTATAGAATATTAGTGGGTGTCAATTCCCACCAAGGTTTTTACCTATTTGGGTTTCCCCGTAACCAAAATATTGGTGTTGTGTTCATATGTTCTTTCATTGTGTTTATGCTTTATGTTTAAGTATACTTAATTGGATAAATAATTGAAACTTGTAGATAACTGATTCACCCCCCCCCCCTCTCTATTATCTCTTCGGACTATTCCTAATAGTTGTTAACATGATATCTCCTTTCTTCTTGAAGTAGGTATCCTCCTCTTCCTTATCATATCTAGTAGATAGCCATGATAAGGAGGGGGCCATATATAGGTCCTCCCTTATGCTATAGTTTTCAATTTCAAATATGATAAATCCTCAGAAGGTAACACACATAAGTTGCTAAATCCTAAAGAAACACGCATTTTTCAATCTCAATATGATAAATGCTCAGAAGGTAACACACATAAGTTGATAAATCCTCAAGAGACATGCATTTTTCAATTTTCAAATATGCTAAATCCTCTAAAGGTAACACACATAGTTGCTAAATCCTAAAGAGACATGAATTTTATATTCATAGTGATATAAGAATGTGGATCTATGGGTATTTCAAAAGCCATCAAAAGACACATTACAACTACAAGGCACAATTTTTTGGTGAACTATCAGGTTTTTCTACCTTTTGAGCTCTCCCTCCTTGGTGATTCGTCATAAGGTGGGCATCTTACTGGGTGAGGTAATCACTCTCTTTTTCTCTCTTTTTAGTTTCATGCTAGTAGGATTAGATAATGAAGTTGTGTTATTTATAGTGTTTCTCTTGTCTTTCTTATGTAATCATGTATGCTTTTATGATAGCTTTCCAAATATGATATTAGTATAGGAAGCATTTCTTAGCAAGGTTTCTTTGGCTAGTTGATTTGGGTTTGTTTTTGCACTAACCCTTCTTTTTCTATCTTTAAATTTGTCTTTGTTTTCACACACTCATACATGTATGTTGAGTTATAATCCTTGTCTTGAGGGATCATGTCATCAACTAAGTCATATTCTACTATGTTGCAAATCTACTAGGATCTTTCTTCTCCTTTACCATGAGTTTACATTGAATCCATACTATTGCTAAAGTGAGAGCTAAATGTAGAGTCAAAAAATAGAAGCCATTCTATTTAGGACTGGTTTAGCCCTCTGAGTAGGTTGTTTGGGGTCATGTCAAACACCTTGAATAGGTCTTTGACTTGTTCATGGCTTTTTGCCCCTATTCTACCCTATTTTCCACTTATTTCCAACCTATTTCTGGCACCTGGCTCTATGAATTTGAGGTTCTTGAACTTAGGGTCAAGGTCAACCTTCTAGGTCAAGGTTGACCTTGACCCTGACCTAGGGTTTAAATTTCAAATTCCAAGGGTTTCTGGATGTCAGTTTTTGAAAAGATTTATTTCCCACATTTGGGTCGATTGTTTCAGGATTCAAAATGGTAAACTCTTAAATTTTATTTAATTTAGGTCCATTTCTAGGGGTAAATGGTTAAATAGGAATTTAATTCTCTTCTGTAGGCCTCTCTAGAAGTTTGTGCCCTAGACTAGTATAAAAATGAAGCTTTCTCTTCTCATTTCAATCATCAATCAAGTGTGCAAGCCATCTCTCAAGCATTATCAAGAAATCATCTACATTCAAGTATTCAAGTTCTCCATTGAAGATCAAGGATTCAAGCATTCAAGCCTTTGAAGGGATTTGGTTCAAGCATTCAATATTCATCATTCAAACCCTAGATCTATTCATCATGGTGGTGTGATCTTCCTTCAAGATCCTTTGTTCATCTTCAAGATCTATTCATTCTCCCTTCAAGGTGGATTCCTAGAATAAAATCATGGAGGTTTTATTTATATTTATTCATGTTGAGTCCAAGATTCCATACTAACATAAATGTTTACATTTTAAATACAAGTACATATCTATTGAATTTCATAGCTTCATTGTTAGATCAACTTCTACTACTTGATAGCATTCTCTATTTCAATTCTATTTTATGGTCAATTCCAAAATGGGGTTGTACTAAGGAAAACCCCTCATCTTAACAATAAAACATTTTTTCTTGAAGGAATTGGTACGAAACAATAAATTAGAGTGTAGATCTAGACACCCTTTTTGGAAAACTTTTGGGATCTGCAAATAGAATTTCTATCAGAGTAGGGTAGGTCAAGGTCGACATAAAGGAGTCAAGGTTGACCTTTTTCATAAAATAAAAAGGTTTCTAGGTTTTCTCTATCTCTGTATTTCCAAGCTAGGTTAGATTGCAGAATTTTTTGAAACTAAATACAAACACGAGAAAAAAGTGATTTCCAAATCTGCTACCTTTCAAGATAAGTGTTTATGTTTATTAAGTTTTATATGTCTACAACATTTTCCACACACCCAAACACATCTACACGTTAAAATACCACATAGATATAAAAATATATTTTTATATCTTACACTTCTAACATCTATATTCATCCAATTTTGGTTTTGTAAATAGTTCATGAGCTCACTTTTATTCACCCAATCTGGTTTAAAAAATATAAGTTGAATTCATAGTTGTATTCACCTAATTTTCTTCTAAATATTAACTATTTACATTGGTTTTACTTGCCAATTCAATCTGAACATGGCAAGAGCTAAAGGAGGCACTCTTGGGGAAGTTCAGATTGCCTATCATCCCTACTGAATTGTATAGGCAATTTATTGAGATAAGAAGACAAGAGCATGAACCTATTGGTGCCTTCAACAATAGATTTTAGAAGGCCTACTCTCATTTGTGTGATCCTTTCCACATAAATGATGATGTTGCAAGACCTATTTACTATGAAGCCTTGGATTGTTTCACTTCCATGTTCATCCAAAAGACCCATCTGGCCCCTGCTAATTTAATCCAAGCATATGCTGAGGCTGAGAAGATTAGTCTACAGTCATTAGCAACTGTTGTTGGAGCACCTAGTTACTTTGGAAATACTAACACATTGAATCAAGGGATGTTGAACTATGCTCATACTTTCAATCCTATTCCTACTCCTTCTAATCAACTAGTGCCACATCTAGGAGCTCTGATATCTCACACAGCACCCGCACAACCTATCTACCTTTAGGATACAACCACTTCCACAAGGACTCAAGAAGAACAAGATGAAATGAAAGACTTAATAAAACAAGTCAAGAAGTTTTATACTAGGGTTACTTACCTCAGAAATCAGAATAATCAATTATAGAAATCACAAAGGAATTATCAATCACATCAAGGAAATAACCAAGGGTATCAAGGAAATCCTCCAGATCACCATGAGAATCATCAAGATAATAATCAAGGATACCAGAACAATAATCTAGGTTATCAAGAAAATAATTCTGGGTATCGAAATAATAATCAAGGGTATCATAAAAGATCATGGAATACAAATCCAAATAATGGCATAGTTCCTTCACCATTGGACAATCCACAAACTTCTGAAAGCCAACCTGCTCACAAAGTTTTCCTAATAGAAGCAACATTGCCTGGATGGTGTAGACTGCATGAGACTAATCAACATTCTAAGTTACAATGCCAAGAGTTTCAAAGAGCAGCTAATATCTTCAAAGGAGAAGTAAGAAAAACTACTACACCTAAAAATCCTCCACCTACAGGCTATGAGATAGTGCCTGCTCCTAGATATGACTAGGCATTGGTCTCTGATGATTTCAAGTTTCCACCTCCTGATTCTCAAGATTACATGCCTATACAAACTAATAAGAAATTCCCACCCACATCAGCAAATGGTCCCATGGAGGCACCATGATATCAAGTTCTACTAGAGAATCACCCTCCACCTATTTCCCCAAATGAGCCACTGCAGAGGGACATATTTATTTTCCCTCCACTTTACAATAGTGTCCTAGTGGAAGGAGTAAGTGAAGTTCAAGCTTTTCAACAAACATCTAGAAATGCTTTATTGAGGACTTATCAAAGAAATTATAGAAATCATGAGCCATTGAAAATGTCAACTCCTCCAAACAACTTTACAACTCCTCCACATCCCAATGCTAGTAATACTCCAAGTCTGCTCAGGGATTCATCCAAGCATTGATAGCCAAGTAGTACATGAGAAGAAAGAGGTCAGTCTATTGTGACCAATACTCCACAAAATCAGAAAGGGCATCTTGTGTTGCATTCTACTACATAGAATGGAGGACAAAAGAAAAATCAAGAACAAGGGAAGAAATAAAATCCTCCTAGGGAGGAATTCAAGAGGCTAAGCTCTTGAGTACTAGAAGAATTCAAGAAGATAAAAGTAAGTCTACCACTGTATGAACTAATGAAAATTCATGAGATAAGGGATGCATTGTTGGGAAGTCTGAATGATGTACCTCCAAAGATCATCTTGCAGAATGCTTCATACCCACCTAGAGGTCCTGATAACAATCATCAATCTAGTTTTGTACAAAACATGAATGTTGTTGATGTAAATGAAAGTGTACCCGATGTCTCACAAAGTTCAAGCTTCATTGGGATGGTGCAAAACTATTTTGAGGAAGGATTCTTGCAAAATGATTCTTCATTTCAAGGAGAAGAAACAATGAGAAATCTCACCACTCTTGTAGAACAAAAAAGTTATATTCAGAATGGGAGCAACACCCAACATAATGTGAACAATGAGGAATTCAACCCTAGAGCACAAAAACCTATGGTTTTCTACCAAGGAAAAAAAGAGTTCACCCCTTTCCTTGTGTCAGTTTGAATTTTTGGAAAAATGTTGCACAACTATCTAATTGACTCTGGAGCATCAAGTAATGTAATGCCCCTTGATATATGTAGAAAATTGGGATTAGTCCCATTACAAACAGACAAGAAGGTGACTCAGCTAGATAAAACAAAAGTTCTATTTGTAGGAGAACTAAATAATATTCATATGCAATTGGCTTCAGATCCATGAGTTCAAAGTTGTATTGACATATCTGTTGTGGACATTATAGAAGGATATGGAATGCTTTTAAGTAGAGAATGGGCAAGGAAATTGAATGGATATATAGTGACTAAATTTTCACACATGTGGCTCCCATGGAGAGGAATCCCAAATCAGATAAGAATAGAGAGCATACCAAAGCTCTAATTGTTGATAACTGAATATGGAGAAGATAATGAGATTTTGTTCATGGAAACAAGTATGGGATCTTATGCACCTAAAACTAGGGAAATTTTGATGTTACAAGGTTACAACCAAGGAGGATGCCCAGATATGATGCCCAAGTTTGCAGGGGCACCAACTGATAATAATTCAGAACCATCAATGACAGAAGGAATGTTTGAATATTTCAAGAATTTTGTCTTGAAAAGTGTTAAACAAGAAGTTGAGCTGGGGAAAGGTGCTCATATTCAAAATTTGTTAGTTCCTAATTGGTGTAGAATACATAATGCTTTTTGTTCTGAAATATCATGCATGATGTGCAGAGCTACGGTTGCACAAGTTTCAAAGATGGTCCCACAAGTATCAGTGGCACAAAATTTTGAAGTTGTCAATGTGGAAATCCAAGTCAAGTAGCCACCTCAGAACCACAATATAAAGAAGTTAAAAGGGATGAGAAGAAATTTTTTCAAGAATAACATAAGAAACAAGTCAAGCAATCAAAGGGTGAATCTTCCAGTACTCAAGTCAATGATTAAGTCTAGACTTTATCATTTGATGGGTCGAAATCAAAGAAAGGAAGTGGAGCTGGTGTTGAACTCGTTAGCCCAATAGGGGAAGCCTATCTCATAGAACACAAATTATAGTTTCCTTCCACAAATAATGTGGATAAGTATGAATCACTAGTTATTGGTTTTCTCCTCACCATCCTAAAAGGTGCCAAGATCTTGTATGTGTGTGGAGATTTAGACATAGTAGTAGGACAAGTTTGAAAACAATATGCATGTCATCATAAAAGATTGGGTTGGTATCACAACAGAGTTTGGGATTTGATTGAAAGCTTTGATGCCTTCAACATTAAAAGAATAAATCAAATGTGCAATCCGGTTGCAAATTCATTAGCTCAATCTGCAAGTTCTTTGGAACCATTAGCCATGGATTGTATGAAGAAGCTCATAGTTGAATTGACTTCGGTTCCATATGTTCTAGACAACATAACAAACTTCCAAGTATTTGAAGATGATAAGCATATCCTTGATTTCCTGACAATATCAAGGGTCTTTGAAGCACAATTCATCGATGAGGGAGAACCACAACAAGCTTAGTTCGAAATAGATGAGATAATGAATTTGAGGACAAATACTATTCCTAAGGGGATGATTGAGCTAGAAAGAATTTTTGATTCAGACAGATTGAGTGCCCTCAAATATCAAACAACTGAAGGAGGGGAATGTGAAAAAGTGAACTTACGGACTAAGGAGAATGTCAAGAATGTTTTTATTGGTAAAGTTTGTACTCCTTGGGCAAAAGAAAATATTCTCAAGCTTATGAGGGAATTCCTAGATGTGATTGCATGGGGATATGAAGATTTGAAAACTTATGATACCTCCCTCATCACACACACAATCCCAATAAAGTCAAATAGTAAACCATTCTAACAAACACAAAGATGGATAAATCCCTTATTAGAGCCACTAATCCATCAAGAAGTGAAGAAATTAATTTCTACCAGAATAATTTTTCTAGTCTGACACTCGACATGGGTCACCAACTAGGTTCTTGTTAGAAAAAAGAGTGGAGAAATAAGATTGTGTGTGGATTTTCATAATCTTAACAAAGCTTCAGAAAAAGACAATTATCTAGTACCATTGCTAGATAAAGTTATACAAGTTGTGAATGGATCCCAATTGATGTCATCCTTAGATGGTTATTTTGGATATAACCAGGTGATGGTCGAAGAAGAAGAAAGATTGAAAACTACATCCACCACTAAGTTAGGCACATTTTCATATGGGAGAATTCCCTTTGGTTTGATTAATGCTAGAGCCACCTTTTAGAGAGCCATGGACTATGCTTTCAAGGATTTGGTTGGTAAATGCATTATTATATACATGGATGATTTCACTGCATTTTCTTAGCACAGAGAGGATCATATGACTAATTCAAAGAGAATCTTTCAGAGATGCAGAAGGTATGGAATTTCATTGAACCCAAATAAGTGCATGTTCATAGTTACCGAGGGAAAATTATTGGGACATGTAATTTTAGAGCATGGAATCTCAATCGATCCTGAGCACACCAAAGCAATTTCAAAGTTGGGGCTGCCAGCTAGTTAGAAAGAGTTAAAGTCATTCTTTGGAAAAATTAACTTCGTAAGGAAGTTCATATCGAGATTTGCAGAAATAGTCAAGCCACTAAATGACATGTTGAAGAAGGGTGCAAAGATAGATTGGACACCTGTAGCAAAGAGGGCTTTCAAGGAGATAAAGAAATAAATTATGGATGCTCTTGTTTTGATCAGTCCAGATTACACTAGGCCATTCTACATCTATTCATTTGCATTAGAGCATACATGTGCAACTATCCTTACTTAGAGGATGGAGGAGAAAGATGAACATCCTATTGCCTTTATGAGCTCAACATTGAAGGATGCAAAATTCAAATATCCAAACATAGAGAAGAAAGCCTATTCTTTGGTAAAGGCAATCAAGAAATTTTGACATTATATTTTGTGAAGCAAGGTTTTTGCAATTGTCCTAGATGTGACAGTGAAGACACTATTGATGCAGAATGAATTGGGAAAAAGAAGAGGAAAATGGATATCTATAATTCAAGAATATGACATGGAGATACAACCTATGAAGCTAGTTCGAGGATAATCTTTGACACAAACAATCACAACAACTGGTCCTGGATTGGTTCAACAAGTATATGTGATGGAAGAAGTATGCTCGGATGAATAGTATGATGAAATTGTTTACTACCTCCTAAATCAAAAGTCTCCTACACACCTAAATTCTATCCAAAAGTGGGCCTTGAGAATGAAGAGTCAACAATTTATGCTTCAAGGAGTAGTTCTATATAGAAATAATCATGACAGAGTCTATTTGAGATGTACCAAAAAAGAAGAAGCAAAGCAGATACTTGAACTTTTGCATAGAAAGTATGGGACCAATCACGGAAGTAGTCTCTCTATGGCCCACTAGACTTCAAGGGTAGGATATTACTGGCCTATATGTTTAAAGATGCCTAGGAACATGTAGAAACCTGTCACACTTGTCAAGTAGTGGCAACATGTGAGAGAAATCCTACAATGCCTTTGCAACCTATTATTGAAGTAAGACCTTTTGCAAAGTGGGGGTTAGAATTTATTGGTCCAATTAATCCACCCTCTTTAGGACAACATAGGTACATCCTAGCTACTACTGATTATTGCACTCACCAATCAGAAGCTCAAGAACTAAAGAATTGCACGAAGGAGGTTGTTATGAAGTTCCTTGAATAAAATATTGTCACAAGATTCAAATGTCCACATGCTCTTGTATGCGACAATGGTATTGCATTTAAATCTCTGAAGTTTTCAAACTAGGCATTTGATTATGGGTTCACCCTAAAGTTTTCATCAAATTACTATCCATAAGGGAATGGGTTAGCTGAGTCAACAAATAAGAATCTGTTAAGTGCTATTAAGAAGTTGTTGGAGAAAAATCCTAGGGACTGGCACACAAAGCTGAGATTTTCACTTTGGGTAAACAAGATAAGAATCAAGAGCTCTATAGGGACATCTCCCTATCATTTGGTTTATGGACAAGATCCAATTTTTCCCATTCAGTTGAGGATCCCAACATTGTAGTTTATGCAATAATACATGGAAGGAGAAGACATAGCACATACACGATTGACACAATTGCTTCTCCTAGAAGAGAAAAGAGATCAGGCATTGGAAAAGTTTGCAAAACATTAAGTTGTGGTAAAAAGATGGTTTGATAGAGTGGCCAAAGTTAAGGATTTTTGAATTTTAGATTTGGTACTTTGATGGGATAAGGCCCATGAAAAGAGAGGAGATCATGACAAGTTTGATAATCTATCGATGGGGCCTTTTCAAATTTTTGAGATACTAGGAGATAATGCATTCAAGCTGAGAACTCTAACAAAAAAGGAAGTCTCATTGCCCATCAATGGGAAATTCCTCAAGCATTATTTTTGCCTATAGGTTTACCTCTAGAAGCCTACCCTATATATAGTTAGTCTAGGTTTTCCCTTCCATTCTTTCATTTTGGTTTCCCTCTTTTGTTGGTTTTCTTCTAGTTTAGAGGGGATTTTGGTTTTCCTTCCCCTATTTCCTTTCTCGTTGTTTCTTTCCCGTTGGTGGGATTTTGGCTTTTTGTAGTTTAGGTTGTTAGTTTAGGGCTTTTGTTTCCCCCTAAGCTTGGTTTTCTTAGGTGGTTTTGGTTTTCTTGTGTTTTGGGTTTCAATTTTGGTTTTGCCAAGTGGCCTAGAAGTTTGGGTGTTCCCATTTGTGTGGGGGGCTTTGTGTGATTTCAAAATTCAATTGAAGATTCCACCAAGTCTTGTTTATCTCATTTCCTAGATAACTATTTATGAAGATCCCTAGAAACTAAGGTTGTGTTTCTTATGTTCATCATTAGGTTGGAACATAGACTTGACTTGGGAGGTTAATCATGCACTATATCTTGACACTTGAACTCTGAGATTGCTATATTTTTTACGCCTAACTATTTCTCTGAGTCCATCTTAGTTTCTTTAGGAGAGGTCATGGCTTGTGAAAATTTTAAAATCTTGCTTCAGCGCCACTGTAATTCCTAAATCCATAGTGAGCTTCACTACTCATGAGCCAAAAGAAAAGAAAGAAATGTGATATCAACTAAAAAGGATAAAAGAGAAAATAAAAGAAAAGATGAAGTAATTGTCTTTTGGGGGTACATGAAAATCTCCATAGGTGTTCAAAAGTATAAATCACCGAAAGTGGAGCAATCTTCATTGGTTTTATAGTGACAACTCTGTCAGGGCTATAGATGCCTAACTGGTAGTGGGGCAATGTCCAGGATGCTTTTGGAGTTAAGAAGAATATATAGCTTGCCATGGCCAATCTTAGGGTTTCCAAGCACAGTTTTGTTGAGTGGGAATTAACGCATTTTGCACACACATAGGTAATTGAAGGATGATAGTGTCTTGATCCAATATATGATTCTCCTCCTCTTTTGAGTTATGTTTTCTCTCTTTATGATAGCATAAGTTTGTTAGCCAAGGAATTTGGGTTCCAAGTAAATTTTTATCCTTGAAATGTTTTCAACATTTCACCTAGTGGAGTCACCAGATGTTGTGACATTTGTCACAACTCCCCCCCATGATCCCATCTGCAATGGGACCCCTGCTTTTTCCTTGCCGGCTAGGCCCTCTTTTTTGTTTGGTCTCGGTTGCTCTGTCAGTAAGGGTTCCCTTTGAAAAGAAGTTTGGATCTACAGGAAATATAGGATGTGCCTGACTCATCTACATGACAATTAAACAAGGTGCTATTTTGAAAAGAAAATCCATGTGAGCTCCCCATATGTGCCTATGGAGCAATTTTCTATTTGTAAGGGATGCAGAGATGTCTCCCATGGAGATGAAGAGAGAGTCCATGGTGGAAGGTAATGTGCGCTCAGAGAAAAAAGCAATAGCAGTCGTGGAGTCTCCAAAATGAAAAATCCTTAACTCACATAAAACTACACTCACAACACAAAATAAAGGTAGTAAAGGAATGTGAGACAAAGAAAATTCCTAGACCCCACCCAATGTGTGCTCAAAGCACATTCTGGAGGTAGTCACAGAATCCTCCAAAATAAAAATCCTTGACTCCATGCAATATGCGCTCATGACGCAAAAGGGGAGTAGTGAAGGATTGTTCAAAATGAAAAAATCCCCAACTCATGTTAAAGTGCACTCACAGCACAAAGTGGAGCTAGTCACGGAATGTGACACTAGGAAAAATCCCCAACGCATTGCAAGATGCACCCATAGCACAAAATGAGCCCAGTCCCAGAAGCGTCCAAAAAGGAAAGTCCTTCACTCTACACAAAGTGCACTCAAGGTGCAAAATAACAACAGTGAAGGATTGTTTAAAATGAAAATTCCCCAACTCATGGCAATATGCACTCATTGTGCAAAATGAAGATAGTCATGGAATCCTCCAAAATAAAAATCTTGGACCCTACACAATGTGCACCGCGAGTGCAAAACTGATGTAGTCACAAAAAATGGAGAAAATGGAAATCCTTAGCTCATGCCAAAGTACGCTCGGAGTGTAGAAAAATAGCAATGAAGGAATGTTAGAAAATGGAAAATCCTTTACTCAAGTCAAAGATCGCTCAAAATTCAAATTATATGAAGTTGTGGATTCCAAATCATCAAAATTTTGGAGAATTATGAAAATCCTGAAAAGTCTTGAAATTTCCATGGCATGGAGAAAAAATGAATTTTTTGAAATTTGGGGAAAAAGAAAGAAAAATTTGATTTTGGGATTCAAAATTTTAATTTTAATTGAATATTAAATTTTTATAAATATTTAATTAAAACAAAAAAAAATCAATAAAAGCAATAAAAAATAAAAACTCTTGAAAATGGAAATTGCTTTAAATGTTTTTTGATTTTTTTTGTTTTAAAATTTGAAATTAATTGAATATTGATTTTATTGATATTTAATTAATTAACCTTAGAAAAAATAAAAAATTCAAAAAAATTGCTTTTGGATTTAAAATCTTGAATTAATTAAATATTGGTTTAATATTTAATTAATATTTTAAAGCAATAAAAAGCAACAGAAAAGGGGAAACTTCTCCATGAAGACAAAAGCTCTTAAATTAATAGATTCTAAAAAGCTGGGAAAAACAATGACAAATGGAAAGGAATCTCTTTGAAAACTAGGAATCTACTAAGTTTAGTGTCTCATTTTAAAGCAACTTTCCAGGGTTCCCAAGTCTATAAAAGAGACCCTCTCCCAATTCATTTCTCACAAGCAAATTTTGAAGAGCAAGCTAAGAAGAGAGAGAAAGAATCATGAATTTTCTTGGGAAGTGTGGAAGTTATTTTTGAGAAAAGGGGATTAATTTTTAGTAAGTGGGAAGGATTGTACAAATTCTTGGGAGAAAGAAATTTCCTATTCCAGACGAAAATCCAAAAACTTCAAAAATTCTGAAATCTCCTTTTTTAGAGAAATTATTTTAGTTTATGTTTTCCTGCATGCTCTTATGTCTGTTTATTTTCTATTTTGTAGGAGAATGAGATGGCAAAACCTAGGGGAACAAACATGACTAGGAGGCAACTAATAAAGAATGAGAAAAGTAGATTCTATCCCGAGTCCAGGATCATGTCAAAATTGTCAAAAGTCAGGGATACCAACCTTGGAGGACTGGACCTAAATGAATTCCATAGGAGAATGTTTGGGTATAAAGAACATCATCCAACACACCTAGCTAGTTGGATTGTGAATAGTGGCATGGTGGTTATAGCTAGATTCCCTCCTACCTTCTAGCATCTTGAATTGATCATGGAGTGTGCAAGGCACTACCATGTGAGAGATAGAACAATCAAGGATGCTGATGGAAACTTGCTTGCAGACCTTTCTCCACTAGCAATTTCAAAAGCCTTCAGAATTCCTTCCTCTTAGAGATTGGTGATGAAATCTAAGGACCAAGCAGAAAGAGTCTTCACTACCAGAGTCCATTATTGTGAAGAGATCATCAATAACAAGTGGTTGAGAAAGAATAGATCTCATTTTTACAAGTTACCCAAAGAGCTAGTATGGCTTGATTTCCACCGTCAGTATAGTGACATGATAATGATGTTGAGTAGGATATTTGACATACCTTAGTCTTATCTCTTCGAGAGTTGGATGTGGTACTTTATGAAGTAGGTAGTGGAAGACCATAATCATGTGGACTGGGTAGGGTTGATTAGTGACAACCTGAGTGAGTAGCTAGAAAGCTTGGAGCAAACAAAAAAATTCTACATGAGTTCATACCTCATCTACATGCTGGCACGAGAAACAAGATATGAAGGACTAAGATGCAAGGGAGTAATCAGGAGTAGAACTCAATGGTTGAAAGTATATGATTTCTATCCTCAGTTGCATCTGCATGCAATTGATGATTATGCCTGAGTCAATGATGCATTTGCAATGCGTATTGTGCGAACTTTACAAAAGAAGCTACAAGTGAGACGGTTAGTGGCTGGGATCAAATATCAACATATGGCACACCTTGAGGATTTTTGGGCAAATGATGCAGATGAGCATGAAGTGAAGAAAAGGATGCACTACAAATTGCCACTAAATTTGATTAGGGTGTGTAATACTTTTCATATTCTTGACTAGATGGAGGAAGGATTAAATGTGGTCCAGAAAGGATACTGCCCCAAAAAAAGAGAAATTAGTGCCTATGATTGGTCAAGAAAAGAAGTTCTAGACCTTGACACTTTGTCTAGACCAGTCTTGGATTTCACGAGGTACTGGATTGGGAGGTAATTGAGATAGGTGGCCATACCAAAAGAACAATGGACATACTAGCTGATGGTCATCAAGAACTAAGGTATGAAAGACCGAGGTAGCCACAAGGAAGAGCAATGGAAGAGGGACAAATTCCATCAGGTAGTAAAGAACTCAAAAAAGATAAGGGTGTTTCTCAGGAAATACTTGAAAAAAGGAAGTTGGACCTCCATAATGAAGAGCCACAATAGAAAAGGCAGAGGTCTATAGATGTTCCATCCTCACCTAGTTGGACTCCTAGTGTGCAAGAGATAGGAACTTTCACCAGAGAGGAAATAGATATCACCAGGAGATTAATGGAGCGGGACCACATAAATAGGTCAGTTCAGGATAGGCCGAGTATCAATTCTAACGATGGTTTCCACAAAGAAGGGGTGGAGAATAGGATATCACCACTACAGAGAGTCTCGATACATTGCTAGAAAGAGAAATGATGGAAGAGGAAGTTCCAAAAATAGTGACAGAGGTCCCTATAGCAGAAGAAGGATCTCCTACAATGGAAGCTATAGTGCCTATGGAAATGAAAAAAATTCCAAGGGCTGAGGAAGAAATTGATATTAGGATAGTCCAAGGACAAGAACAATTGGTGGTGCAGAAAGATCAGGACACAGATGTTCTAGAATGGCTGAGATAGAGGATTCAAAGGAGCCAGTAAAAGGAGATTGACCTAGAGGTTGAATTGAAGGAAATCCTAGATCGATTCAACCAATCAAATGAAAAGGGAAAGGAAAAGAAGTTCACAAAGATTATCTGAGGAGAATCTGGAGCTAGGATCTTATAGGTTGCAACACCAATGGTAGATAAAGAAAAGGATCAGATAGCTCCTGAAGAATACAATGTAACTGAGGTTGACTTAGGTCATGCATCTAGGGCACAGGTCATGGAGGATTTTGATGAATCCATGCAGGTAGTAAAAGACAAAATGAAGAGGCTTAAGGAGAAGTATCAGAGGCAGAAAGGTGAAATTAAAGCCCTATGTGACTACATAAGAAGCCTCTCGCATCCAGTCAGTGACAAAGATCCATCATTCATTCCTCCAATTGTCCCTATAGATTTTGTTGAAGGAATAGACAAAATCAGGTGGAGTGCACAAGGAGAAGAGGTTTGGATGGAGGACATCCAGAATGAGGCCTACAAACATGCTAAGGATTTGATAAAGATACATAATAGAGCACTTGCCATCATTTCTCAAATCTAGTGTATGGAGGGATCTTGGGAGGATGAACACATCTATAGAGATGAGGTAATCATAGAGTTGCATGAGCTAATGGAGACACCTAACAAGAAACTAATTGATGGAGGGGTTGTTAGAGAGGGTGAAGCATATGACTTTTCTAGATAGTATAAAGCATTTTTTTTGGCCAAGGAAATGTTTGAGTATTTCATTAAGGAATCCACTCGACTGAAGGAATTGCCTAATAATATTTGGAAGGAATTTTCCAACAATGTTGCCTCTATTTTATCACAAAGGCTTACTAAAGAAGAGATAACTCTAGGCAACCTGAAAAGAAAGTTGGAGGAGTCCTTTCAGTTGATATTTTTTGTAGGAGATTCTTCATTAACGGGGGGATATCATGTCTCCAACTATCCTTCTTATGGGGGGATAATTATTTGTATATACATGATGTATGTAGTTTTTGGGGGGTCTTGAGCACTCCATCCATCCATGCATCTTGTTTTCTTCTCTCTTTTTGGGGGAGGGTTTTTCCCATGAGGTTTTCCCTCTTTCTCCACTTTATGAGAGTTATGCATTTCATGTATTGCATTGTTTACATGGGTACCTAGCATGGCCTAGTTGTCAGGACCCATCTTCCATTGTGATTTTAAGTGCATTTCCCTAAGTTGCACTTAAGGGGGGGTGTTGGTGTAATTAAATATTTCTAATTATACTTTACTTAATCATACTTAGGATAATGCATTGCATAGTAGTTTGTGATTGACACACCTAGGAGTGTGCACACCTCATTAAGCACATGGTGTAAGAGAATTTTCACTTTAGGTGTGATAGTTGTCATCACATACCTCTTTGTGTGTGAGATCCACCTTTCATGCTCTTATCACATTATCATCCTAATCCATTGCACATACTTTATTGCATAATGGATGATGATCCACATTTTGTGGACATGTGATTACACCTAGCATAGGTAATAGCTTATCAGCTCCTTATCATTGTCTCTTATCTCCTTTTGTATATAAGGAGGCCTATTATGTACATTTTAATCATGTCCATGATCAATAATATCATTCTTGCATGTTAATGCAATTGTCTTGCCAATCTCTTTTGGAAGTTATCTTGGTCTTGCATTCGATCCTAGGGGTGTTGTAGAGTCACCTAGAACTCTAACATGGTATCAAAGCTCTCAAGGTGTGAAGACCTCTTCTCAAGAAGTGAAATCTTGGCTTGATTCAATTGTGGGTGTAGAATAAAGGTATTTGGACATCACCATTGCATAGTCTATTTGGAGAAAATTTGAGGTTTTGTATTTTGTGGCTTTCTATTGCAGGTCAATATTGGTGCTTGCTGGTGCAAATCAGAGGTTGGCATCATATTAAGGAGGTCCAAAAACCCCTAAATCAAATTTTATTTCATCCAAATCGGACACCTAAGGCCAAATCTAGAGCTATTTGAATTTTGGAAATGCGGTGGCGACGATTCAAAAAAAATAATTTGAAAGGCGATTTTCAAACAGTGATATCTCAGTCATTTGGACTCCTTTTTTCGAGCAATTTTTTTTGTTTTGGGGTAGAATTTCATGATCTACACAATGGTTCAAGTGGTTTATGATCTCTATTCCTGAATTATTCTAAAAGTCACAAATCTTATTTTTTGCAACTTCCAAGGCCTCATTTGAGCTCATATGAACTCCTTTTTAGGTGCAATTTTTTTCTATATTTTCTAGATCTAGAATCAAATTTTAGTTATTGTGACCAAAAAATGTACTTTTATAAATTGGATTAATTTTTTCATTTGTAATGCATAAGCCTTAGCTTGGTCTTTTGCATAATGATCTAAGTCTATTATAGCCTAATTTTGGAGTGTAATAATTTGTTGATCTCAATTTTTAATGAGAGAAGTGTATCATTAATGTAATCATGGGTTATGAAACACATCCTGTAGTAGTACTTTTGACTAAGGATAATTATGAGTCATGGGAAAAAGGAATCATCACACATTGTAGATGGCTTAATCTCTTGCCTCATCTTTATGGAATCATTCCTGAGCCAAAGTCAAGGGGGAAGCAATATGTTTGGGGAGGAAAGAATGCTCGTATTATAAATATGATTATTGGTAGCATTAGTTTGTGTCTCTTCTATGACATCCACCACAAATTTAGAGGTGTTCAATGTCCACACATAATTTGGACAATCATTTGGGAGATTTTTTGTGATCCACATGTTCCTCCATTCTTAGATGATCTTGCTTCAGATTGCCTCATTCTTGTTGATGATGCAGATAATATTCCCTATGATGATTATACTTTAGATGCAATTAAATAATTTGCAGCAATTGATCGTGAGGATGATCCAGTGGCTCCTCTTGTAGCTCCTACTTCTCTAGTTGAGATCACACAATCATCTCTTGTTGGTGGTTCCAGTGAGTCATTGCAAGAGATATCTATTTGTCTTCCTGATTGGGATTCTTATTTGCCAGATATTGGTGCATTTTTTGTGGAGTCTCACATTGTAGATTTGGGAGACATACTTGAGGGGGTTTCTCTTCTCTTTGATGATAGTTTAATCACAGTTGGAGATACTTCTTCACATTCTTTGGAGATTGACATACTTGATTCTTCTTCTTCACTTGGTTTGTCACATGATGTGATAGATTTTTTGAGCTTGCAGATTCCTATTCAGTCTTCAAAGATGCATATTTGGAGATCTTCCTCTTTATTTCATTTAGATATGGATTGGTTCATGGCATCATCATCATACTTCATTTGGATTCCACTTCCTAGTTCCTATCCACAATGGGAAGCATTCCTACATTTGTACTTGGTATATCTTCTTCCCAAGGGGAGAAATGTTGTTTGTAGTCATTGGAATATACTTTGTCTTCAAACACTCACCATTTTTGTAGAGATTCTTCATTATGGGGGGGATATCATGTCTCCAACTATCCTTCTTATGGGGGGATAATTATTTGTATATACATGATGTATGTAGTTCTTGGGGGGTCTTGAGCACTCCATCCATCCATGCATCTTGTTTTCTTCTCTCTTTTTGGGGGAGGATTTTTCCCATGAGGTTTTCCCTCTTTCTCCGCTTTATGAGAGTTATGAATTTCATGTATTCCATTTTGTACATGGGTACCTAACATGGCCTAGTTGTCGGGACCCATCTTGCATTGTGATTTTAAGTGCATTTCCCTAAGTTGCACTTAAGGGAGGGTGTTGGTGTAATTAAATATTCCTAATTACACTTTACTTAATCTTACTTAAGATAATGCATTGCATAGTAGTTTGTGATTGACACACCTAGGAGTGTGCACACCTCATTAAGCACATGGTGTAGGATAATTTCCACTTTAGGTGTGATAGTTGTCATCACATACCTCTTTGTGTGTGAGATCCACCTTTCGTGCTCTTATCACATTATCATCCTAATCCATTGCACATACTTTATTGCATAATGGAGGATGGTCCACATTTGGTGGACATGTGATTACACCTAGTATAGGTAATAACTTGCCAGCTCCTTATCATTGTCTCTTATCTCCTTTCCTATATAAGTAGGCCTATTATGTACATTTTAATCATGTCCATGATCAATAATATCAGTCTTGCATCTTAATGCAATTGTCTTGCCAATCTCTTGTGGAAGTTATCTTGGTCTTGCATTCGATCCTGGGGGTGTTGTAGAGTCACCTAAAACTCTAACACTCTTCTTCTCAATTGTAAAGGAGCAAATTTTGAGATTGTTGCTTATGAGCTATTGAGACAATAAAATTTTCATTGAAGTTGGGTGATCATTTGGTGTGTCTCAATGCTTGCTTGGTTTTATTATTCTCTCAATTAGATTAAATTTAATAGATAAAGTGTAATGAATGTTTTGGAGAATATGAAGATGTTTTGATGAGTTTCTTTGGTTCATACTTTTGACATTTTAGTGATTCTAAAGCATTGTGCAAAGTTAGCCTAAACCCTTATCCATGTGCCTAAATTTGATCATTTGCACAAACCTTTGAAGATTGCACTAGTTTATGTGTAGTTGTAGCTTGACTTGGCAAAGCGAGACTTGGTAATTAAGGAACTCATCCATCAACATACTTTCCTTGGCTATCATTACCCTTAGGATTATATTAGAATCTTTGAACCCTAAACCCTTTTCATTTCTACATATCTGGTGAAAACCCCCAAAAATAGTACTTAATTGAAAATATTTTGATAGGACCCATATTCATCATGACATAAAGGATTGAAAACGTAAGGCCAGTTGTGATCATTAACAAATCACATCAACACTAAGCATATCCACAAGTCGAGGAACATTGGAGTTATCGTATGATATTTTTGCAATCTTAGCATACACGGTACTTTGATTAAGAGAGGATAGGATATTTTGGTATTTTGTTATACTATTTGGTGAGTCATAAAACATGCATCAATAGGTTCCTTTTCTAACTTAGCTTTAATAACATATTAAGTTTTAATAGACTAGTTGTTGGTACTTGAACATTCAACTCTACCACTGAATTACTAGCTGTATCAGACTAGCCATCTTTGATTCAAACATGACATTTAAAAAAAAAGAAACCTTTGGATACAAAGAAACCTGAAAATGCTAGTTATATTTAAAACAAAGATGAGGATATGTGTAGGAATGTGTTGTCTGCCCTTTTGGTGAGGGGCAGGTAAGAAAATGTCATCATGGGTATGAAGCCACTGGTTACTTGAATGACATAGATTGCATAGGTATGACCTTCATAGTCCTTTTAAATAATACCATACTTATTATCAACATTTGTTCTTTTCATATCTTGTTTCAGCCATTTGGGAAAAAAAGGTTTAAAGCGAAAGAAAAATTAAATTCATAAATCTCCAATCATGTTGTTAATCTAGGCAACATGGATATTTGAAGATTATCTTTCTTTCTTGGATAATAGTTTATATTATTTGATTATATGCAGACATTAATGAATGCAGTGATAAAAGTTTGATTGAGTGTGTTGAAAAATCCAAGGGAGGTGAATGCTTTTATTTTCCATGTTCTTACCAAAAACATTTTTATCGATAAAAAGGTTATTGTTAGAATAATATATCAGAAATAAGTAATTCAAAAATATATATAAGAGAGCTAACTAAAAATAATAATATAAGTATGAGGATTATAACAGAAAATTTGAGATAAGCACATATCTAAAAAAAATGAAAAGCCCACTTAAAAAATAAAAATTAGAATCAGCTAAAGGACCTAATCACTCAGATCAAAATGAGTGATCAGAAAGTTCAAAACAAAAATGATTCAAGTTAATAAATCTAGTTTCTAAACAACAAAAAGGGGTGACTACTACCCAACATATGAATAAATACTATGGCTCCTAAAAAATTCTCCTACCTTGGATTCCTTAAGGAAAATCTAGCTGTTGAGCTACATCCACAGTGACCTCTTCCCAATCTGCCCAAACCAGCATCTATTGCCCTCTCATTGAAGACTACTGATCGACCTCTTTAATATGTGATTCTTCTTAATTCCTTTGGGCTTGTCAATGAAACTTATTCTACTATCTAATCTGAATCCCAATCTTCAACATCTTGAGGTGGAAGTTGCTACGAATAAAAAATAGTTAAAAGCCTAGCATCCATATTGCACAGTGTCAAGGCCCCTTCATTCTCAGACACCGTGCTCTCTTCTATGAGGAAATCACTAATCCAAGTTGGCCGTTCATTATGTATGAGTTTATAAAGGTTCATCAAGAAGTCAATCTTCTTTCTTATACCAAATCTCCTATTTTTGAAAACTTTGTGATCTTTAATATCCAAAGTTAGATATCTCTTCGGGGGATGACTATTTGTGATTAGTAAATTATAGAATTTTTTCCTAAGAATCGTGAGGTTCTCATCTATATTTTTTTAGGATTCTTGTCATTTCCTCTATGAAATCCTTATGAAACATGTTACAACTAAATTTTTCTACACTTGCTTTTTTGAAACCCTCATGCAATATAATGACTAGAAAAACTATTGGGATATTAGGGTTAATTCTATATTTGTGGTCAATTGTGATAAAGTCCCTTTCTAGAATACCTAGAATAATTTGTACTAGCCTGATGTGTGATTCTTCAAAGATTTATTGCACCCTTTGCTAGGTCACTATCCCTAGAAAAGTTACTTTTCTTTTGGTTTTCTTAACCTTGAAGAGAATGAGAGACTCCATTATCAGTTATGAATAAAATCAACTGCTCCCTATCCCTCGAAAATCCCTATAAATCATTTCTTTTAGCCTATCTACTAAGCATAAAATGATCAAAAAATCCTTCTCCTTTCACCGCTTTATTGCTATCAGAATCCTTCACCTTTTCCCTCTCTACAACTTGATGTCTAAAATCATATGAGTGTCTAGCCATTTGTTTAAGCAAACAATACATAGAAAGGCGAAGTGAGAATGAAAAGAAGGGATTTTAAAAAATGCATAAAAATGATTGTGGATTAACATAAAATCTACTCTTCCTCACAAATTTTAATTATACGAACTTCTCAATTATTTTTTAGCTAAAAAAAATCATCACTACATTTCCATTACTTTTTGCATACATCTTGTTGTACTAAATTTAGTTTGGTCATACTAAATCAAAAGATGTCACATGTTTTCTTTTAAGGATGGCATTGAAATTTGAAATACCATTTAGAGAATTTTCTGAGACACTCTTATTTCTTACTCAACTTCTTTGCATTCAATGCATGAGAAATTATTTCATGAATTAAATGCTTTCTAATTTAAATATCCTACTCTGCTAAAAAAAAGGGTAAAAAATTACAGCAAATTTATTTGAAAGGATCAAAGTGGATCCTACCAACTGTAATCCAAACTATCCACTAAATCTCTGCTAAAACACTCCAGACTCGTTTCTTGACAACTCCTTTAGTCGCTTATTTATTGCGACATAGAAATGGGTATTGAGTTGCATATGTGGATTTTTGTTAAAAAAATGCTTCTGTAAAAAAGAATAAACTTTCCACCTACCACAACTCCCCTCCTTTTTAAAAATGCATAAAAATGCTTTCAATTTTTAAAAGACATCATTATGGTGCTCTTTCTTCCCATTAAGAAATTGCTTACTTTTGTTCCTTCATAAATATAGATCCTTGATTTTTCAAATTTAAATTGACACCACTCTTTTCATCTATGTCTACCTATTTTATTTGTTGGCATAAAATAAGCAAGCCATCATCATGTCTCCTTCTGGCATCCACTTCCTTCAGCACAATAACCTATCAATAATCCTTCTAATGAACTCATTATTCTTCTATTTTCTAATTTAATTTAATCCTAACTTGGAATTTGTATTGATGGATCCTTCAAACATTTTTCTATTAACTCATCCAAAATATCCAAAATATTTTATGTCTAATTGATTCACTAAAATTATTTTGATTCCATACATGTGGTTCCTTTATCCTACTACAATTATAATATTTCTCTGAGACCTACTATTACATCCTTAATGATAAACACATTTTCTGTCTGATTGGATTATACTTATTTTGACATTAAATATCCTCTAACCTTTTGGGATGAATGCCAAGTCCCTATATGGCATTTCTAAATCTTAGATTTTGAACAATAACACCTAGGTTTTCCAATTTATTGTGAGGTTCTTACAATTGTTCATGTGAAAGGAGTTAAAAGGGAGATGGGCTTAGAAACTATTCGAGGTGCGAGTCAAAAAGCTCAAACAAAAGTGTCATGTTTGAAACTATAGGAGATTATGCATTGCATCTAATTCATCAGTACTTCAGTCTCTTATTTAAACATATTTATTCATGGCATAATTACTAACAAGTTTTGAAGGGTGTTTAGTCATGTTCAGTTTCTATATTTGTTGAAGCTCCTTTAGGAATGTGTGAATTGGTTTAGTCTCTGAGAATGCATTACCGAAAATATGTAAGGGATGAGTACTTCCAATGCAACAAAGGTTTTTTGCTAGAGAGAATAGTAACAAAAAAGGGAAAAGAAATCAAGGGGAAATTTTTTGAAATTTTTTTTGAAAGTGAGTTCAAAAAGGCCTCCAAAGATATTGTAATAATTAATAAATCTAATCATTAAAAAACAAATTGTTCCAATTTAAAAATTATATGAAATAATTTGATTTTTGTACTATCTAAATCATGCATCTTGGTCTAGCATACTTCATTTAATATGGTATTTTTAGTTTTATAATGGCCCTAGCGAACTTTAGCCTAGAATTTTATGTCTCTATTGGAGTTTTGGCAATAGGCAATCATGGAACCTTCAAACAAATGACCTTGAAAATTCATTCCAAAGGTGTTTCACAATGTACCACCTTAAATACTTCTAGTGTTATTTTGAATTTACAAGATTTTGATAACACTTGTGACTAGCTAGAAAAGTATAATTTGATTGAATAATTGTGGGGTGGGTTCCACCTAAAAGAAGGTTACATGATTGGGTTGTCAAAGCCTAGGTGACTCATGGGGTCTGACTTGATGGCATCTAGAATCTCCCAAAAGATTTATTTGTGTTCTACTTTTCCAACCTGTCCCATGTTGAGGGTATCCTAAAAAATGGGCGATAGTTTGTCCACTTTTCTTTGTTGGTATTATAGCCATGGTTGTGAGACTTTACTATCTGAAATGAGAAAATCTTAAAGTCCATGTTTGGATATATATTCAGTTTTACACTTGCAGTATTGGTCCTTCCTACAAACTATTGCCCAAACCCTTGGTAGGGCGGTTTGCATGGAGCTGTGTCATTTTTTTTACGATTGTCACTAAAAAAGGGTTTATGTTCAAGTCTATTTATTTTGTGATCTCAAAGAGACAATTGATATCTAGGTGGGCAGTCAATATTTTTCTCAGCAACTAATTTATTTGAGATTTTCCAACACCTACTATCGATGTAAATTATTTGAGTATAAGATCAAGGGTTCTCCTCTTGCTTCTCCCAGGATAAATTCTCCATAGAAAGAAACAAATCCTCCTTGATCTTTGAAGGGTGCTAAAATAAATGAAGGATGGACAAAGGTGGTTTGTAAGAGAAAACATATCTTGGCTTTTACCTAGAAGTAGTTAAATGTGGTTGTTTCACAACTGGAAGTACAAGAAAGGGCTTTGTTTAATCTACAAACAAAGACACAAGATGACTTTGGGCTTTCAAACATTAAGGTTTAGGGGAAAATTGTGGCTCAGAGTGACTCCTTTTCTATGTTGGTTTGCACTCCTCAAGAATCTTTAGTGGTATCCACTCAACCTTCTTCTTTATGACACTCTTGTTGCTCTCCAAGGTGAGAAGATTTTGGTGATGGAGGTACAAAAAAAGGTCTGGTGATTACAAGGGAATCCCTATTTTTTAGTTGGCCTTACATTTTTAGTAGAATAGGTTCTCCTCTTAGGGATGAGGATGGTATGCATGCATTTGACTCATTAATTACATGCCATTGAATGTAAGAGGTCTGACTAATCTCACTAGGAAGCATTCTGTTAGGGATACTCATATGATATTTCATAATATTGATGTTTTTTTATCTTCAAGAAGTTAAGATTGCGGCATTGATGTTAATTGTTTCATGTTGTGTTATTTGGATGAATTTCCTTATTTCTTCTTCTCAACATGAATTTGATAAAGGAGGTGTTGTTATTCCTATTTCTCCTCAATGAAATTCTTTTATTGTTGATCATGGGTCAGACCCAATGTAGAGAGCAGTCTGTGTCTTCATTTCAATTGACAATTATTTTTTGGGGATCATTAATATTTATGCTCTCAATGATGTTGTTGAAAGATCTCAGTTGTGGCAATGGGTAGTTGATTCATTGCCAGCTTCAACTTGCATTATGTATGAGGATTTCAATATGGTTAAGTTGGCCTCTAACAAAGAAGCCATCCTACCATTTTGATGGATAATCAGAAAGGAGAATGTGAGGCCTAATTTTACATGTGCATTAAATTAAGCCTCTTCAAACTCAATGCCAATTGTTGTTATTCCCATTATTTATAGAACACCTAGTGCAATTTTATAGCTGTTCTTGATAGAAGTTTTAAGAGGCTAGATTGTGTCATGATCTTGACTCAATATTTTTTCCTTTGGATAAAATGAATAATTCTTAGTTTTACCTCTTTTTAAGGTCACTCCATCAGACCATTATCCCATTAAGTTCAAAATTTAATGGTAGATAATTCATGTACATCCCTCCTAAATGTAATTCTTTTTTAAAACTTCATTGTTGAATCATCAATCCACGGTTTACAATGAGTAAAAGGATTTTGTGATCTTTCAAAGATTACACAACTGGCTTTTAAAGAGTTTCCTGAGCTTGAGGAGTTACCAAGTCTTGCCATGAATGTGCTAATTGGAGAAAATTGAGATTTACTCTTCTAAGAAGCTACAGAATATCATATTGCTATCTTATTTCATTTGTCTTTACATTAAAAGATGTAGAGATTTGAAAAGAGTGGTAGGAATCAGTGATCTTTGAAAGCTTACACAACTAGTTATCGAAGATTTCCCTAAGCTTGAGGAGTTACCAAGATTTGTTGGGCTAAGCTATATTGATGTAGGAGCATCCTGGGTGTAAGAGCAATCTTGCATCACCCAAAAAAATTTATAGTTTCTTTTCAATAAGGGCTATCTTGTGAAAAGCTGCCATTTTTGGAAAGTTACTATTTTTAGTAGGTTTTCCATTTGATCTCAGAATGTTCTGATTTCATAGGTAAAGGTTCATTTTGGACATATCAGCCTGCCAGTAAGGTTTCATTGCCAGATCAAGTCTAGTTTTGAAGATATTGAAAATTTTTGATATTGGTAGCAGGGTATAGAAACTTCAAACTCATTTTTGAAGGCTTTAGAGGCCCCAGATGAGGTTTAAACTTTAGTTGAATGAAGCTTTCTTAATTTGGGTGTTGTAGAGCACTTCACACCCTTTTCGAAATGGGGTCATAATAGTCAATTGGGTCAACGAGTGATGACTTATGGTCTCTGGAAGTCTCCTTCAAAATTTATGTTTGGGTTTCAAAAGTTGTTTTGAGCTGACTTTGATGTAATAAATTGTAAAATAAAATAATTCTAAGTTCGGTCGGCCTTATTGGCTAAAATTTTGGAAGCTTCCTAGGTGGTGGAAAATTGCCTATATAAGGAAGGCTATAGTGTTGTCTTAGGCAGTTCAGGTAGTTCAAAGTAGATCTGGGTAATAATTAGAGGCTTTGTCCTATAGAATATTGTAAGGGAAAATGCTCATGTGGCTTTTCATATTGTAATTCTGAAATTTTTAATTCCACATTTGTGGAGATAATAAGAAGCCCATTTTCTGTTCTTGCAAATTGTTGTTGTTTCTCTGTTTCTTTTATGTGTTTGTGGTATTAAGGGGAGTACCCTTAATCATATATGAAAGAGATTAAGATTGGATCTTGTGACAAGTTGTAGAACATATCAAGTATCAAAGAGTTGCATGCATTGCAAAGAATGAAACTTCATATTTGCAGCAATGCAATTATATGAAATTATATTCGGGTATGTGCAAGATCATGGTATGCTAAAAAGTGGTGATGTGAAAAAAACTTATTTTCACTCGTCCAAAAGCACACAAATGCATATGTTGACTTTTTAGTAGGCCTGGATGTCATTACACCTAGCCAAGCCAAAAGCCAAAGCAAAAGGCTTAATTGGATATCCGATATTTGCCAGTAAATATATCTTTGTACCCCAGTCATGTTCAACATTTTCTCATTGTGAAAACATGAATGCGACTAAGGAAAATGGATATCTGCTTTCAAATATCCTATCTAATTTTTCTTGAATCCCAAGGTAAGTCAAATCTTCTAATTTTTATTGTTTTTATTATTTTTAAATAGAAATTTATAGTTTTTTATATAAAAATTAGGGAAGCAATGAGTTTTTTTATTGTTTTTTAAAATTCATTGTAATTATCTATTTTTTTTCATTGTAATCATACATGGAGTCAGAAAACCCTCCCACTGATCCTGCAAACAATCCAGAACCACCTCCCAATAATCCCCCACCTCCATAAGACGTACCTATCACAAATCCTCTCCGTTTAGAGGATCTAATAGGAGATAATCTAAATGAACTTAGATGATTTCAAACCACCTATGCCAATATCCCCACATTACACCCCATGTTTATGACATTGAACTCAATTATTGAAAACATGGAGAAACTTACACAGGAACATAGTCCTACACTTCTTTGGTGCTATTCCATGCCAGCCTAGTTTGATGATGGGCTTGATTATGATCAAGTCATGAACCTAAATATAACAAAACATGACATAGCTAATCTTTTTGTGGATCCTAAAACTGGTCTAAAAGTGGACCCTAAAAAATCTAAGTTGTCAATTAAATGGTGCACAAATAGTGCAATACATGATAACTTTTAGGATTGCTGGTGGATGGTTTTTGATAGACCACCTCACAACAATTTGGATGTCCTATTTTATTTTATTAAAAATTTATATGCTAAATTTGTGGTCGGTCACAAGGTGAATTATTGGAGTATGAGACCTAACTAGGGTGTAGGTTTAGGCTCTCCTCAAGATAGGGCATAGGCACAATGGGTGAAATCCCGCACATATGTCCCCCCTCCCAAGATTTCACCACCTCCCACAGTGTAGCATCCTAACATTATTTATTAGGTTGGCTCACAGACTATTCGAGCCATTCACACCTTGAGTGATTTTTTGGTTACACAGAGCACATCATTGTTGCCTCCTCATGTTGATGCTTTTGGCCCTTCCACATCCTCCACAAGCTCACATGTTTGTGTGCCCCACACTTGCATTATGTGCAAGAATCTGTGCTTAGGTCCCCTGAATGATAGTG
Organism: Chamaecyparis obtusa; assembly: GCA_027943335.1. Lineage (NCBI taxonomy): Eukaryota > Viridiplantae > Streptophyta > Pinopsida > Cupressales > Cupressaceae > Chamaecyparis > Chamaecyparis obtusa. The sequence goes on from BSBK01006614.1 coordinate 149,532, forward strand.
ATGCATATAATTATGTCTTTGAGGTGGACAATTGTACACAGCACACTATATGCATTGAAGCACCTCGTGAAAATGTACATCAGGGGCATACAACACCATGGACTCCTACTATTACAGTAAGGGTAAACAATTCACTTTTTACATTGTATTTAAATTTTATCATTCATATTTTTAGTAGAATTTTCTTATAATAATTTTCCACTTATTTGTTTTATGTGTTACATTTATGTTCAGTTGATGATAGAGGAGGAGATGGCACAGGTGGAGGGGTGCACACTTTCAGCCATATCATTTGGCCTTGATAGTTCCACAGTACATATGTTTTAATGTACTCTTTGGTTTCCTTAAATTAATATAATAGTATATGTATATTATTTTCTAATTTTTACAATCATCTTATTACATACTAATGCAGGTGTCACCAGTTGCCACTAGGGGGCAATGTGAGGGGGTGCAAGTGTCCAAAATTATAAGGGAAAGGTAATTAAGAAATTTATTTTGTTTATGCATACATGTATACTTGTTAGTTGAGCGTACTCATTTTTAATTTTCATGGTTTATTTGATAGAGAGTGGCATTTGATGATGTCGTGAGATCCTATCGTCACGATAGAGTCACAGGCATATCCATTCATAGTGATAGCCCTATGGTACATATATTTATAAAGTTATTTGTGTTTATTTTACTATCAAGTATATATAATATGATCAAGTTATGATAGTATGAAGCATCTGTTTGACTTTTGTAGGTCACTCCTAGTTTGAGGGAGGTAGAACACCAAGGGTTTGTATCACTGATGAATCAGCCAACATTTCCCAAAGAAAATTCAACTTAGGTAAGTTTTATTGTTAATTCAATTATTTTGTAAACATATATTTTCTACTAGACTTGTATTTAAAATTAAATAGTATAAATCATAGATCAATCTCATGTTTGAAAACATATGCAAGTCAGAGTCGACATTAGTAGCATTGTTCCTATGCTACCAAGGACATATATTAGGTCTCTTGTCCATGGGAGGAGACAAAGAGGTGAGGTATATGAGAGTTCAATTTTAGTTTAAATTTGATTTATTATGGTTGACTATGATTCTGAATTTTAATCTAACTTGGGGTTTCACTTTTTTGTTTGAATATAGGATCCATTAGAGCTAAAATGTACTTTAAAGAGGCTGCATTTTGATAATCCACCAGTGGAATAGGATGTCCTAGAAACTTTTGTAGTTGAACTTCTTATTTTGAGATGGCGTATGCCACATTGTATCTAGATATGTTGACATGTAAATATGTAAAGAATTATTATTCATTTTGATATATATGAAACTTGATATTCAATCCAATTTGTTAATTGTGTGTTCATTTATTCATTGTTAGTATGTAAATATGCTTGTGTGTATGTACTCGTGTATGATTTATGACTTAAGTATATTCATGTATATTCAGGTACATTCTTCATAACCTAAATTCATGTGTATGGGCTATGTGCATGACTTAAGTGAATTCATGTGGTATGCTTTATAAAATATGTGCTACATGTATGCTTCATGAATTAATAAAATTTATGTGTACGCTTTATGTGCTACATGTGCTCACACATGTAATTCATCATTTAAGTAAATTCAAAATTTATGTGCTACATTGTATTCATGTGTATCTGATGCTCTCAACCAAGAAAACTTGATGTAGAGCCCTCTACTATCCCCTCATGGAACTTAACTCAACTTGAGGATTCTACAAGCATCTTGGAATCTACTCATGGAGTTAGTCTTAACTCAAGGGTCATATAGAGTGCTACCTAGTGCACCTAGTGCCTCCACCATACCAAAACTCCAACTAGACCTCTCACCTTGATCCCAACACCATAGATCATCTTATCATGGTCTATTTACCATGTTCCAACTTCCCATTCACTCCAATCACCTTAACTTCAACCATTTCTCTTATATAGCCTTTCTAGACCTGTCTAGTACCCCTATAAACACTCAAATCAAAAAATTACTCCTATCCCCGCTTATCTCCGAGACTCAAACAATTGAAATAGTCTTCCTAGGAATTCCAAAAACAAGATTTTCAAACTCTTAAAGTTACAATCACCAAGATCACATTAGATTTATTCTAATCAATTCATTATTTCCTAGACTATTCCACGGGACAAAGAACTATAGAAATCCAAAGAAATTTATTTTCATTGATTGATTCAATTAAAAAATTCAACCACTATTGTTCCCTAGCATTCTCTTTCACAACTGGAGCTAATGGCATAGTCCATTCGGTGTCAGGATGAATGGTTTGGAAGAAATCTAGTAGTGTAACTTTCAAGTGACCCTCACTACAAGTTTTGGCATCAAGCGAGACTGGTGTGCCAAATTCAAAAAAATGGAATCTCCCAAAATGAAGAGAGGTTATTTTATGCTTCATAAATGTGGTCTTGTAGCATCTCATGGATCACTGATACCTCTCATAGGGTCTGAGAATCGAGCCTCAAAATTTTTCTGCCCAATCGTGCTTAGTGCACCTTGGGGACACTTTGGTTCGACATGGTCCGGAATGTTCTACTAAATTAGAGGTCAAAATGGGGTTTTCCATAGCATTTACCTACCCAACCAAACCTAATGTCATAGTCCATTTAGTGTTGGGACAAACGGTTTTGAAGAAACCTAGTGGTGGAACTTTAAAGTGACCCTCACTACAAGTTTTGGCATCAAGCAAGACTGGCATGCTGAATGAAAAAAAATTCAAATCTCCCAAAATGGAGAGAGGTTATTGTAGGCCTTAGAAACATGGTCCTATAGCATCTCACTAATTTCCAATACCTCTCATTGGGTTTGAGAACTGAGCCTCAAAAGTTCACTACCCAATCGTTCTTAGTGCACCTTGGGGACACTTTGGTCTGGCATGGTCCATAATGGTCTACTAACTCAATGGTTGAAATAGGTTTGTCCCCAAAATTTACCCACCCAACTAGAGCTAATGGTGTAGTCCATTTGGTGCTAGGAAAAATAGCCTGGAAGAAACCCAATGGTGCAACTTTCAAGTGACCCTCACTACAAGTTTTGGCATCAAGCGAGGCTAGCGTGCTAAATTCAAACAAAATTGAATCTCCCAAAATGGAGAGAGGTTATTGTAGACCTCAAAAACATAGTCCTATAGTATCTCATAGATCACTGATACCTCTCACAGGGTCTGAGAATTGAGCCTCAAAAGTTTGCTGCCCAATCATGCTTAGTGCTCCTTGGGGATACTTTGGTCTAGCATGGCCTGAATCATTCTACTAACTCAATGGTCAAAATGGGGTTGTCCCTAGTGTTTACCTACCAAACTAGAGTGAATGGCATAGTCCATTTGGAGCTGAGACAAATGGTTTCAAAGAAACCTAGTGGTGCAACTTTCAACTGACCCTAACTACAAGTTTTGGCATCAAGCGAGATTGGCGTACCAAATGCAAAAAAATTTGAATCTCCCAAAATAGAGAGAGGTTATTGTAGGCCTTAGAAAAATGGTCTTGTAGCATCTAATGGATAGTTGATACCTCTCATAGGGTCTAAGAACTGAGCCTCAAAAGTTTTCTGCCCAATCATGCTTAGTGCACCTTGGGAACACTTTGGTCCGGCATGGTCCGGAACGTTCTACTAACTCAATGGTCCAAATGGGGTTGTCCCTACCATTTACCCACCCAACCAAAGCTTATAACATAGTCCATTTGGTGTAGAGATGAATGGTTTGGAAGAAACCCAGTGGTGCAACTTTCAACAAACCCCCACTGCAAATTTTGGCATCAAGCGAGACTAGCGTGCCAAATGCAAACAAATTCGAATCTCCTAGAATGAAGAGAGATTATTGTAGGCCTTAGAAACATGGTTTCGTAGAATCCCATGGATTACTAATACCTCTCACAGGGTTTGAGAACCAAGCCTCGAAAGTTCACTTCCCAATCGTACCTAGTGCACCTTGGGGACATGGTGCAGGAGCACCCTCTAGCACATGAACATTTTTGGAGATTTTTAACTCTTGATGCATCCAATGTACCTTGAATCTAAGGAGCCAGAGGAATCTTATAGTTCAAATGATTAGAGATCCAAACGTAAGACCTAGTTTCAAGTTTGGCCATTTATAAGCCGCTTGATGCACTATGGTCATTAGGATCACTAGACTATCATTTCTAGGATAGTTAAGAGTTAGGATTTCTTAGTGTGTCTATCTTAGGATAGTTAGTATTCTAAGTTTTTGATTTCTCAAATGAGGAAACTTAAGATTTAAAAATGCTTAACAGGTAGGTGGAAGGCCATAGAGATATAAAAAAAAATTCTCTAATCAATAAAATAAGACCATTTTCCTGCAATTGAGAATTACCAACAAATTGTGCGGTCTCGTACGATGAAGAAATTGGATGATATCAGTTTAGTTTGAAAGCCTTGTGCCTTAGCTTTCAAATGCTTCAAGTCTAAGGCAAAAGCATTGCATACAACATTAGTTATTGGGATTTGAATCCCTACAGTCCATGTTTTGGCCTCCTAGTGGGACTGTCACATCGCTTCTTCAGCTAAGGCACCTCCACCATGGAAATATTTTGATTCCTTGTGGAAAATATCACCCTAGAATGCTTTTGAAGACTGTGCAAGTCATTAGTGTAGGGAAGCAAGGAGATGGTCGCATGAGCAAGCCTTGGGCAGATACTTCATGTGTGCGTGAATTGTAGAATGCACAATAGTGCTTAAGTCACCAATGATCGGGCACCAAGACTCCAAATCATGGTATCAACACTGTTTAGTCACCATCCTGATGTTCTAGACTATTTCAAAGAAAGTCACCACCATTCATGCATTCTCCATCCTCAAATGGAGGCCTAACTCAGTCGTTGGCCAGCCTACAATAGTCACTTCCTAGTCACTGTGGCATTGGAAGTTTTTGTGCCTTCACCTAGAACAAAAGTGTCTCCAAATTGGTATTCACATCTAAACCTAAATCACATATTGTTTAGAAGGTTCAAAATCTAGGGTGACTGGTATTATAGTATGAGGGTTCTAGTCTTTGTCTGGCTTAATTCATTCATGATAGTTAAAACTTTGGTGTTATAATGAATGAATATGTCTAGAAAGAGGATAACTAAAGTCCAAGTTTGATCTCCATATTGTTGAGAGTTTGTTGAGAGAATTAGACTGGTGCTATAGCATGAGACTGGTAGCATTTGTGTGGTCTAGTTTCTAAATTCATCTCGAGACCACAGTAGTTTTGTTGGGTGTTGAATAGAATCTTGTTAACCCTTCATATGATTAGCATCCTCTGTGAGCAGTGTGGAAATTTGTGTTCATCCACTGTTATTGGTTGTGAGGTCTATCAGACTTTTAATGGCTTAATGCACCGATAATGTTGTATAGGACTACTAGTCTTGGTCTAAACCAACTCACTAATGTTATGTAGTACTGAATCCTATTTTTTGTGATGTTGGGATAAAATCATTTGGATTTTCCTTCTTAGTTAGAGCCCTTCATTAGAGATGGAAGTTCCTACTAGTTCCTTTGTTCACCCCATGGTCCAAATAGTTCATTCCTTAATAACAATGGTCCTTACTATTTATCACTCATAGGTTGATAGGGATGAGTATAGGAGATTTTGATTGGTTTTGATGCAGGGTTTGAGAGTCAAGGGATTGAAAACTATATATAAAGAGTTAAGAAAATCAGTTCTCAAATCACCTACACTTGACTATTCTTGAATTGGGCATAGGGAGTTAAGAAGATTAGTCAAATTGGTCACCGAATACCCTTGACTCTTGCATCAAGTGGTATCAAAGAACCCAAGGTCTTTTGGGATAGAGGATTAGTAGCCACCATGTTAGGAGATGAAGAAGGAGGGTTATCTTCAAGGGTGACCAATGCAGAGATTGTTAGCTACTTGAGGGAACAAACACTAAGGTAGGATACACAGAGAGATGCAGAGATGCAGTGAGTAATGGATGAAGTAGAAAGGCTTACGAAAGTGCTTTGTAAGAAGACTAGTGGTAACTCTGAGAATGTTGAGGAAGGGAGTGAGGAAGAACCCCTTTAATAGGAAGAAGAAGAAGTTCCTATAGATCAAAGGCTGCTAGTGAAGACTCTCAAATCCATGGAGAGGAGAACCATGGACTCTAATCTTAACTTACCCACTTATGATGGGAAGATGGATCCTGATGTTGCAATGGATTGGGTGGATGCCCTATCAAGTTTCTTTGATTTTGAAGATATCCCTAAGAATCAAAGGATAAAGATTGCCAAGTCTAGACTCAAGGGCTCTGCGCTTACATGGTGGAACTTCACCCAAGAGGATAGAGTGAAGAGTGGAAAGAAACAAATCACCACTTGGAAGAAGATGGTGAGTAAAATCAAGGAAGCATATGTCCCTAAGGAATATGGAGTCCAACTCCATAAAAGGAGGATGAGTTTGAGATAGAAGGAGATGAATGTCTCATCATATACATAGGAATTTGAGAGGCTTGTCATGAAGGCCAAGATGATAGAGCCAGAATGTGTAAAACTTGAAAGGTACATGCAAGGTTTGAAGATCTCCATTCAAGATGAATTGAGTCTAACCATTCCTACAATAGTACAAAAATGCTTTCAATTAGCATTAAAGGTGGAGGAGAAATTCAAAAGAAAACAAGACCAAGTGAATAAGGGTAGGAGCAGCAGCAACAATAGCAATAACTTTAAAAAAAAATTTAGAGGTAGAGGTAACTCATGGAATAGGGGATAGTCCAGTAACAATAGTAGAACCTCTGATCAAAATCAATCAGAGATGAATGAGAATAATGCTAGAGGAAGCTCCAGAGGCAGAAGAACCTTTGGGAGAGGAAGAGGGAATGGTCCCTTAAGATGTTACCATTGCAATCAATTTGGACACCATGCTGGAAGATGTCCTGAGAAGGGGCACAATAATCAGGGAGAAAGGAGAATTCAACTCATTCATGAAGACATCCAAGGTAAAAATCCAAATCCAAGAGATCTAGATCTAGAAGAGGGCATAAGTTTGATGATGAGACAAACCTTCTTAAAAGTACCATAAACCATGAAGCCATCTCAAAGAAAGAACTTGTTTCAGACAAAGATAAAGGGCCAAGGAAAGGTATGCAATTTACTTATTGATTCTGGTTCAACTAAAAACATGGTTTCTAAGGAAATGACACAAAATTTAAATTTGAGTAAAACCCCTCATCCTTGTCCCTATCATGTATCTTGGCTTACCAAAGGATAGAAAACCTTGGTGACTAAACAAGCACTAGTTGAATTCTCCTTAGGTGACTATAAAGACAAAGTCTTGTGTGATGTAATTGAAATGGATGCTTGCCACCTCTTGTTAGGAAGGCCATGGTAGTATGATGTGGATGCCACACATAACTGCAGAAAGAATACTTACACCATTATAAAGGAAGGAGTCACCTACACCATGAAATAATTACCAGATCAAAAAGCCAGCAAAGAATCCATTGTGGTAGTTATTAATAGGAAATAAATGGAAAGAACATTGAGGGAATTAGATAGTGAAGGGTATGTGTTTGTTTTTAAACCCAAAGACAATAAAGTCTCCAAAAAGATAGAAGCCTTGCCAAGTGAAGTTAAAGGGCTGCTGGATAAATACAAAGATGAAGCCACTAATGAACTACCTTCTACCCTCCCACCCTTGAGAGATGTTATCCATCAAATAGACCTCATGCCGGGTGCTTCACTACCTAACAAGGCACCTTACAAGCTGACCCTCGATCAAAATGGTGAAATTTCAAGGCAAATCAAGGAGATGCTAGAAAAAGGATTGATACAAAAGAGCTTGAGTCCTTGTGCTGTCCCATCAGTCCTAGAACCCAAAAAGGATGGGAAATGGAGGCTTTACCATCAATAAAATCACAATTAGATATAGATTCCCTATTCCAAGGATAGAAGACTTACTAGATCAACTTGGAAATGTTGTTTACTTTTCAAAGATAGATCTCAAATCTGGTTATCATAAAATCATAATAAGATCGGGAGATGAGTGGAAGACCTCCTTTAAGAAAACCAAAGAATTATATGAGTGTCTTGTAATTCCATTTGGACTAAGCAATGCACCTAGTACATTCATGAGACCCATGAATGAAATATTCTCTAATTTTATTGGCAAATTTGTTGTTATTTACCTTGATGATATTCTAATTTTTAGTAGCAACAGGGAGTAGCATTTGGACCACTTGAAGTAGGTGTTGAGAAGACTTCATGATCACAAGTTGATCATCAATTTGGAGAAGTGTAAATTTATGCAAAAGGAACTCACCTTCTTGGGATTTGTCATATCCAAAGGGACATTGAAAATGGATCTGGACAAAGTAGAGGCAATTATAAGTTGGCCAACTCCTAAAACCCAAGGTGATGTGAAAATTTTTCATGGTCTTGCTACATTTTATAGAAAGTTCATTAAGAACTTTAGTCATGTATGTGCTCCAATGTTGGATACAATCAAAGGGGGTATGAAAACTAAATTTTTTTGGAATAAAGAGGTGGATGATGCTTTTCAATATTTGAAAAATAGAGTAGCACAATATCCTATCCTGACTTTTCTGATTTCAAGAAGGTTTTCACTATGGAAACAAATGCAAGTAACCTAGCAATTGGTCCTATCCTAAGTCAAGAAGGGAATGCCATAGCATTCTTTTCTAAAAAATTAAATGATGCAAAGAAATGGTACTCTAGTTATGATCTTGAGTTTTATGTTGTAGTATAGGGCCTCAAGAAATGTAGGCACTACCTCCTCCCTAAGGAATTTGTTGTCTACATGGACAACCATGCGCTAAGTTTCATGAATTCTCAAGAGAAGCTTAGTGTCAAACACATCAAATGGATGGAGTAGTTGTAGTCCTATACCTTCACAATAAAGCACAAGAAAGGACAAGGAAATGAAGTTGTAGATGCTCTTAGTAGAAGAGTGGGTTTAGTGGAAGAAGTTTAGTTTTCAAGCATTGGGATTGAATGCTTGAACCACCTTTATGCTGGAGATTCTGATTTTGGTGAAGCCTACAAGGCTTGCACTACTCTCTCTGACAGGTACCAAGCTGATTTCATAGAATATTTGATTCAAGATGGCCTTTTGTTTAAAGGTTCCCAACTTTGTATCCCAAAATGTTCTATGAGAACAATTATCATAAAGGAGAAACATTGTGGAGGTATGAGAGGTCATTTTGGCATAGACAAGACCATAAAATTGGTGAAAAGGAGTTACCATTGGCCCAAGATGATTTCTAACATCAAGAAGTTTGTTTAGTCTTGTACAATCTACCAACAAGCCAAACAAGTCACTATAAATCAAGGACTCTATCATCCTTTACCGATACCTTCTAGGCCATGGGAGTTAATATCCATGGACTTTGTCATGGGTTTACCAAGAACCAAGTAGGGATTTGACAATATTTTTTTAATTGTGGACAAATTCAACAAGATGGCACACTTCATTCCTTGCAAGAGCACCAATGACACTTCTCACATTGCACAACTCTTCTTTAAGGAAGTGGTTCAACTTCATGGACTGCCTAAGACTATAGTTTCAGACAAAGATGTTAAGTTTCAAGGACACTTTTGGTGAACACTCCACAAGAAAATTAGGCATGAATCTGACATACAATTAAGCATATCATCCTCAAATGGATGGCCAAATAGAGGTAGTAAATAGATCTTTGAGAAATCTATTACGTTGCCTCACCAAACAACACTCACAGAGTTGGGATGTCATCTTTCCCCAGGTAGAGTTTGCATTAAATGACTCCATCAATAGTTCTAGTGGCAAGATGCCTTTTCAAAAAATTTATGGAGTACATCCTAAAGGATGATTGGACCTTTCTGATCTACCTTTTGATTTCAAAATCAATGCCTAGGGAGAAGACTTTGCAAATTTCATCTCACAAGTTCACAAGGAAGTAAAACAAAAACTCGACCACACCACTCTCAAGTACAAGATAAATGCTAATAAGAGAAGAAGGGAAGTTCATTTTTAGATAGGGGATAAAGTATAGGCTTACCTCACACCAAAAATACTTCCTAAGGGCCAACATACCAAGCTCCATATCAAGAAAGTAGGCCCATGTACAGTCCTACACAAGATGGGTGAAAACACATACGAGATCTCTCTTCCCCCTACACTTTCTATTTCTCCTATCTTTAATGTTGCAAAGATTACTCTTGTTAAAGGTGATGCAAGTACCTCTGACATATAGGACAACATTGATATATCTCAAGATGAAACATATGTTAAAACCTTCCCACCAAGCACAGTAGTTTAGCTAGAGAAGATCCTTGCCACTAGGGAATGGAAGAAGACCGACAACAAGACCTACATGCAATATTTGGTTAAGTAGATGGGACTTCTGATTGTAGATGCCACATGGCTGATAAAGGATTAGATCAAAGCCCATGGATCCACCTTAGACCTCCTTAATTCAAGTGGGAACTTGAGCTTTATTTTTCATGGGGAGCATGGTGCAGGAGCACCCTCTAGTACATGAACATTTTTGGAGATTGTTAAATATTGATGCATCCACTATACCTTGAATCTAAGGAGTTTGAGGAATCTTATAGTTCAAATGATTAGAGATCCAAATGTAAGACCTAGTTTCAAGTTTGGCCATTTATAAACCACTTAATGCACTATGGTCTTTAGGATCACTAGGTTATAATTTCTAGGATAGTTAAGAGTTAGGATTTCTTAGTGTGTCTATCTTAGGCTAGTTAGTATTCTAAGTTTTTGATTTCTCAAATGAGGAAACTTAAGATTTAAAAATGCTTAAGTTTGTAACTAAGCCATATTTCTCTTGGGTTACATGGTTGCAACAACTGCTAAATGCAATTGTATCTCAGTTTAACAAATAAACTATTTGTAATCCTTCTCCAAAAACTAGGTGGTTGTAGAACTATTGTGAAGCCATTGAGAAAGGCCTTCATAGCCTTCATAAGTAGGTGGAAGGCCATACAAATGTAAAAACTTTTTCTCTAATCAATAAAACAAGACCATTTTCCTACAATTGAGAATTACCAGCAAATTGTATGGTCTCGTACGGTGAAGGAATTGAATGATATCAGTTTAATTTGAAAGCCTTGTGCCTTAGCTTTTGAATGCTTCAAGTCTGAGGAAAAACCATTGCATACAACATTAGTTATCAGGATTTGAATCCCTGTAGTCCACATTCTGGCCTCCTAGTGGGACTGTCACATTACTTCTTCAGCTAAGGCACCTCCACCATGGAAATCTTTTGATTCTTGGTGGAAAATGTCCCCCTAGCATGTTTTTGAAGACTATGCAAGTCATTATTGTAGGGAAGCAGGGAGATGGCTGCATGAGCAAGCCCTAGGCAAATACTCCATGTGTGTGCCAACTATAGAATGCACAATAGTGCATAAATCACCAACGATCGGGAACCAAGGCTCCAAATCATGGTATTGACACTGTTTAGTCACCATCCTGATGTTCTAAATTTTTGCAAAGAAAGTCACCACCATTCCTACGTGCTCCATCTGCAAATGGAGGCCTAACTCAGTCCTCAGCCTACCTGCAATAGTCAGTTCCTAGTTACTGTGGCATTGGAAGTTTTGGTGCCTTCACCTAGAACTAAATTTCCTTCAAATTGGTATTCACATCTAAACCCAAATCACATATTATTTAGAAGGTTCAAAATCTAGGGTGATTGGTATTATAGTATGAGGGTGCTAGTCTTTGTCTAGCTTAAGTCATTCATGACAGTTAAAACTTTGATGTTCTAATGACTGAATATGTCTAGAAAGAGGATAACTAATGTCCAAGTCCAAAATCCATATTGTTGAGAGTTTTTTGAGTGAATTAGACTAGTGCTATAGCATGGGACTAGTAGCATTTGTGTGGTCTAGTTTTTGAATTCTTCCCGAGACCACAATAGTTTGGTCAGGTGTTGAATAGAATACTATTAACCCTTCATATGATTAGCATCCTTTGTGAGCAGTGTCGAAGTTTGTGTTCATCCATTGTTATTGATTGTTTGGTCTATCAGACTTTTAATGGCTTAATGCACTGGTAATGTTGTACATGACTACTAGTCTTGGTCTAAACCAACTCACTAATGTTATGCAGTACCAAACCCTATTTTATGTGGTGTTGGGATAAAACCTTTCAAATTTTCCTTCTTAGTTAGAGCCCTTCATTAGAGATATAATTTCTTGCTAGTTCCTGTGTTCACCCCATGGTCCAAATAGTTCATTCCTTAATAACAATGGTCCTTATTGTTCATCACTCATAGGTCCATAGGGATGAGTGTAGGAGATGTTGATTGGTTTTGATGCAGGGTGTGAGAGTCAAGGGATTGAAAACTCTATATAAAGAGTTAAGAAAATTAGTGCTCAAATCACCTACCCTTGACTACTCTCAAACTGGGTATAGGGAGTTAAGAAGATCAGTCAAATTGGTCACTGAATATTCTTGACTCTTGCATCAGAACACTTTGGTCCGGCATGGTCCAGAACATTCTATTGACTAAGTGGTTAAAATGGGGTTGTCCCTAGTGTTTACCTTCCCAACTTGGGCTAATGGCGTAGTCTATTTGATGCCGGGATGAATAGTTTGGAAGAAACCTAGTGGTGAAACTTTCAAGTGACCCTCACTACAAGTTTTGGCATCAAGCGAGACTAGAGTGCCAAATGAAAACAATTTTGAATCTCCCAAAATGGAGAGAGGTTATTTTAGGCCTCAGAAACAAGGTCCTATAGCATCTCATAGATCATTGATACCTCTCACGGGGTCTGAGAATTGAGCCTCGAAAGTTCATTTCCCAATCGTGCTTCGTGCACCTTAGGGACACTTTGGTCCAACATGGTCTGAAATGTTCTACTAACTTAGTGGTTGAAATGGGATTGTCCCTAGAATTTCCCTACCTAATCATAGCTAATGTAATAGTGCATTAGGTGTCAAGATGAATGGTTTGGAAGAAACCCAGTGGTGTAACTTTCAACTAACCCTCACTGCAAGTTTTGGCATCAAGTGAGTCTGGCATGCCAAATGAAATCAAATTCAAATCTCCTAGAATGTAAAGAGGTTATTGTAGGCCTTAGAAACATGATCCTATAGCATGTCATAGATCACCAATACCTATCACAAGGTTCAAAAATTGAACCTTGAAAGTTCACTACCCAATCGTGCTTAGTGCACCTTGGGGAAACTTTGGTCTAGCATGGTCTGAAATGTTCTACTGACTCAGTGGTCAAAATGGGGTTGTCCATAGAATTTATCCACCCAATAAAAGCTAATGGTGTAGTCCATTTAGTTCCAAGACAAATGGTTTGGAAGAAATCCAGTGGTACAACTTTCAAATAACCCTCACTACAAGTTTTGGCCTCAAGTGAGACTGGCGTGCCAAATACAAACAAAGTCAAATCTCCCAGAATGGAGAGAGGTTATTGTAGGCCTCAAAAATGTGGTTTTGTAGCATCTCATGGATCATTGATACCTCATAGGGGGTCTGAGATACAAACCTTGAAATTTCTTTGCCCAATCGTGCTTAGTGCTCCTTGGGGACACTTTGGTTTGGCATGGTCCAGAGCATTCTACCAACTCAGTGGTCAAAATAGGGTTTTTTCTAGCGTTCACCCACCCAACTAGAGCTAATGGCATAGTCCATTCAATGCCAGGATGTAATCCTTGAACACTATCCCTTCACTATGCAATCCTTGAACACTATCCAACTATTACATCATTTGATGATACAAATGTAGATGGAATTAAGACAATACAAATGTAAGGATACAAAATTAAGATGATACAAATTATATAAGGATAAAAAATTTATAGTAAGGAAACACATTTTTTGCACTTTACATGGCATTAAGATGATACAAATGTGGGCTCTTAATATTTGCAAATCAACCCCATGGGCTCTTTTATATTTCAAATTCTCATCATATTTTTAATATACAAAATTTGGCATCTAAATATGCACATTACATTCAATTGTTGTTTTTATATACAAAACTTGGCATCTGTCTATGCACATTACATTCAATTGTTGTTTTTATATACAAAATTTGGCATCTAAATATGTAAACTACACAACTATATACAAAAATTAAGTGTCATTTTCGCTCCAATCCCTATATTCAGAAGGCAAAAGAAAAGTTAATAGAGAATATAAGAAGTTTATATAGGTTGAGAAAAATATTATGAACATGTATAAGTAACTAAATGAACCAAATAACATGACTAGATAATGCATAGTAAAGTTTACCATGATAAAAGATGGGCTAATCAAATGCACACCTCGATCTTCTATATCTATCATATATGTATCCAACTTCATTTACAATCCACATACAAAACCAAGTTTATTGGCTCAAACTAATAAAGAAAACAACTAAAATTAATTGATTGAACGTAATTGTAATAAGCATGAAAAACCTTGCAACTTGAGTTGAACTTACCTACTAAAGTGTGCCTAAAGGGTCATCTCTCTACTTGAGGGTATTCAATATTGCTTCATCATTAGCAGTACTTGTAATACCCCAAAAATGGGCTATAGGTTGTTCATTAACCTCCTATATCGATAAATCAAATGAAATCGACATCAAAGTCCTAACCTAAGGCACATCTGCACATTATCGAATCCTAATTGATTATCCTAAATTCTGCATCAGGGAATATTCCTAGTAATATTCCTAATTATCTTAATTATCTTTAATTTAATGATTATTTGGTGATAAATCTTATTTATCCTAAAGTTTGATTAATTGAATATTCTAAATATTTGATTAATTAGATTTAATTTTGCCACTTAATTATTTAATTGAATTTAATTATATTTATTCCTAAATTGTATTATTTAAATTTTACAATAAATCATATTTCCTATCATTAATTGATTAAATTCTTATTTAATTGATTAAAGCAAGTTGTCATATTTAATGATATCATTTTTTAATAAGAGTTTGATTTAATAGTTAATTAACCCATAAATTAATTATTTTATTTCAAAAATTAGTTAAGTTGAGAATAAATCACTTTATTTATTTATTAAATCATGATTATCCATGTGCACATTCAAAGAGCAGTAAACTCCAAATTAGAAAATCAATGCAAGTTGTTAGTTTTTGGAAACTCAACATCCTTTTTGAGTTCAAAATTGATCTAAACTTCTAATTTGAGTTGAAATATACTTTTGCATGATTTTTATGACTTAATTATCTGTTATTTCTTGATAACTCAAAAAGAAACATGAGTTTATCAAGAGTGATTTATGGCTTTTCCCATGCACCCCCAAAGCCCTAGATTTCTATAAAATCAAGGCTCATCTCTTCACAAATGATTCACAAATTTGCATACTTATGCTGTCAAAATCAATTCAAGAGTTGCACAATCATGCTGGAGAATTGGAATTTGGAGAATCAAAGCTCTTACGAATCAACATTTTTGTGAGATCAATCTTATTTTTGCATATCATTGTTAGATAGATTTTCATATCAAGTTTTTCATATAGATCAGTTTCATATCAAGTTTTCATCTTAATTGCATAGAAAATAAAAAATATAGATTAGTTTGCATTCATTCCATATCTAGATCAATTGCATTCAAATTCTTCATTTAGATGTCGTCAAGGTCACTAATCTTGATTTCAATCTGAGAGCATCATACTCACATCTATTAGAAGGCAATAAATCTCCTGGTTAGTTTAGAATCAATTACTTGCTAGATTTCGATTATCGCTAACCTCTAATGTTTTACTGAAGTGTTTTGTCCACAGATCAGGTACAAAATTCACACAAACATTTTTGGCACCCACCATGCGCCCTAATATGTGTTTCCAATTAAATTCTATCAATTTCTATCTTTTTCTTCTCAGTTTCTATGCGAAAATGTGATTTTTAATTTTTTGTCTGTACCACTGTCCCATGAGTTTTTGACAAAAGCCATATGAGACTGCACCCACTGTCGTATGATAGTCTATCAGATCGAGGATCATGCCATATAGTACAAATTGTCATTTGAAGGTTCAACTATCATTTCATCAGAAACCCAGTGTTGTACGAGTTTCCAGACTGTCATCTGGAAGTATACCTACTGTCGTACTAGTTTTGACATCAGGTTTTTTATTGTCATTTCATTTTTTAGGGAAGTTTGTTAGATTTGGTTTTCAAATTTTGACTAACAGCTAATCTTAACAATTGAAATTCTCTATTTTTGATTGACTCCTACTGGTTTTGATTGGAAAAAGCACAAGAATTGCTAAAAATAGGTAAACATCTACTACGCGTGTCGCGAGGAATTCAGGTAATCTTCTTAGCTAATAACACTTCAATTTTGGATCTAAAACAAATATCTCATGTGTTTAGCTTGAGTGACTTTTATTGCTTTCCTATCACAGACTTCATTTGGACTATAAAAATGAACATAGTTGCTTTCAGCATCTTTGTTACACAGTAATTAGGCCCCATGAACACTATTTGTCGATCTTGAGAGAGTGGGTTTCTAGTGAAAATCTTCTGAATGAGGATCCCTTGTAGGTGGGAAGGATACTTTGAGAGTCTCACATTCTACTAGATTTGCATGTCCTCAACTTTTGATTAATACATTCTCTCTCCAGAGAGGTTGATAGATCATGAGGGGTTGGCATCACAGATCTTTGTGAGATAATATCAGTCTTAGCATGTCAGATTTATCTGTCTGCTTTGTTTTGGCTAAAAGTGATAAGGCTAGAGGATTATTCTCTACTCCCTTTTTGGGTAGTATCAAAAACTTAGATCCTTGAATCTAGAACGAGTCCCCATGTGGTATATTCTATGAGTCACCTTTAGAGAGGGTTAACCATAGTGGACATTCCCTTAATTTGGCCAACCATGTTGACAAAACCTCAAGTAGTAATAGCCATTTTTGCCATGGTAGTGACAACTGCTATATAAATGTTCTTGTGGAAGAAATCTTCACAGGGTGTGGTTCATTGTGGGTTGTCAGATCTCCCTAGCAGCTCCTGATTGATTAAATTCTTAGACTATGTCAAAACCCTAGTGCACCAGGATTAGAGTTCACCTCTTTGGATCATAAAAGTTGCAAATTCAAACCATTACTAAAAACTCTAGAGAGGCCAAATTTTCATTTTCAGGGATATGTGCATTATTGCAAAACTTTTTAGAACATACACAATTAGTACTCTCAGGGATTAGCACAATTTGGTCACTTGATTGTTCATGCACAAGGTTGCTTTTTCCCTTGTTCATTATTTTCAAACATGCTTGAAATAACTTGCTTTCTATTTTGTGTGCTTGTTTATCTAGTTGATTACCAAAAAAATGAACAAATCTGGTATAATCTTCAAATCTGGAAAGTACAATTTGCAAACAATCCAAAAAATTGAAAACCCTAAATTTGCAAAATTTGAAGTGAAATTCCTTTTTGGAGTCAAAATTCATCTTAGGAGGTCAGAAAGTCATATGATTTTTTACCAAAATTTGTTTCATTGCTACCCAACTGTCATATGGTAAATAACCTAGTGTCGTACGAATCTTGTTGCCAAAAAATTCAAAGAGTCAAATCCTGTTGCAGTAACTGTCGTGCGAGTTTTTATAACTATCGTATGAGATTTTCAACTATCATTTCATAGCCTACCCACTATCGTATGAGTCTGCAGAGTGTCATTTGGAAAAATTTCAAAAGTTGTCAGAAAATTGTCAAAATTGTCAGATACCCAATGTTTCCAGCCTAGTTCCAGAATCTGTCAAACAAATCATTATGTCAGGAATAGAGCAGTAGTTATTGAGAATTCTATCATTTTCCTAAAGTGATCTTTTGAATCTGATCCAGCATTCTATTTGATCAATGTGAGTCCTTTTTATCTCATGTCAAAACCTTGTCAGATCTATCAATCTTTAATCACTCTTCAAAAATAGACTAAGTTCTGTGAACTTGTGTCTACTATCTTTTGGGTGATCTACCCATACATCCAGGGCACATTATCCTTTAACCACATCTAATCAAATCTTCAAAATAATCATAATCTTGACAAGGTTGTGTCATTCAATTTTCTTGAATCAAATCATTCTTCAGTGGTCTTCATCCTTTTTTTCTATTTCATCCAAGGTTAATGGTGGAAACCAGAGCTTCCTCACACAAGAAATTAGGGGAATCATCTCAAACCTTACCTTTGACTGCCACTAAGGGTCTAACCCTTGAGCAACTCATCAATTCAGGTCTTTATGAAGATGACAGTCTTGGTAACTTTCAATTGAAAATTGGTTACGTACCTCCTCCATCAAATCACAGAGGTAATCAACAAACTCCTCCTCGATCTATCCCAAGGAGTCCCAGAACTCCTACCATGTTTCACAGGGGGACGAACAATGGCTCTCAAGGAGCTCAATCTCAACATGGTACAGATCAAGCACCCACACCTGAAGAAATTGCTCAATACTAAATTGATGATAACTTCAAGAGAATGATGAGGCATTTCTTGAAGGAAGATAGGGAAACATACTTTTTAGAGTTGGCTCATCAAGGAGCTAAAATTCCTCCTCACTTTAATGTCAAAGATATCATCACACATGAGGAAGAAACTCCTTTAACAACTATGATGAAACAAATGCACACTATGCAAGTCAAATTGAATAAGCTTGAAAATGAAAAAGAACCCAAGGAGTTCTCCATGGAGGCCCTATGTCCTTTTTTGTTCAACAAAGACCTGTATATGCCACCATTCCAAAAAAGAGTGGAGATGCTAAAGTATGATAAATATGATGGACACTCTAATCCTCAAGATCATGTCAGAGAGTTCTATAGGAAATCCATGGAGTTCATGCATGAACCGACCTATCTGATGCATCTTTTTCCTAGATCTCTGGGAGGAGCATCCATTCATTGGTTTTCAAGATTGCCTCCTACGATCAAAACTTTTGAGGAATTGATTAAATTGTTTTATCAACAATACTCCTATAATATTCAACATCTAGTCACCATGATCAATATCTGTAACCTCAAGTAATATCCAAGAGAGCCATTCCTAACATTCCTCAAGAGGTGGCGAAAGAAGTTCTCTCTATATGCTAGACCAATTCCCGAAATGGAGAAACTTGAAATCTTTATAAATAACCTTGTTCCAGAGATCAATTATCCTTTACAAATGCAAGATCATGCATCTTTTGATAAAATGGTGGATAATGCAATCAAGATTGAGAAAGTACTTGTCAAGAAAGGAGACATCACACTTCAAAAGGACAAGTACGAATTAGGATCTAGTTCCAAGGATAAAAACAAAAACTGGAACAAGAACAAAGGCATTTTCACAGATGGTGTTTTTGACATGATCCATACCCCATCAAAGGCACCAGCCTACAATCTGACTCTTGGCACCCAAGCCATTAAATCTTCCGAACAAAAGTCATCTGAACCATTTCAAAAGAAGCCAGACTACAAAACTTGGGATAAAAAGTGAAAATTTACTCCTCTCGAAGAATCTTTAGAATCAGCTATGAGAACCCTACTGGCTAATAACATCATCTCTTTGCTAGCAATCTAACAATTTGATCAAGATCCTAAGCCACATTGGTGCAAAGAAAATGAATTCTATGATTTCCATTGAGGTAAAGGTCATAAAACTAATAACTGCTTGTGGTTGAAACACACTATTCAAGATCTGATCGATAAGGGAGACATCACAATTGATAATCCTAAAAGCAATAATGATCACACAGCATTTACCAAACCATTTCTGCAACATGGTCAGGGAGTTTCAACTTCCCAACCTAACATGGGGGCAAAAGTCAATTATGCATACCCTGGAAATAATGTTGTCATCAATATGGTTGAACCATGTCTGTCTGAAAGCTGCAATGTCATCACTATTGTACGAAGAGAAAGAGATCATTCCTCAGCTAATGCAATTACTAGGTCACAAGCTCAGGCCCATCTAAAAGGACAAATCTTAGATTCATCTAATGTCACTAAGATACCCTTTAATCTTTCATCTACTTCCAAACAGAAGGCTGCTTCCAAATCTTCCAATCCAAAGGATACAAGGTCTACACCTTACAGCATTATCCAACAACTCTAGCATACAAATGCCAAAATATCTATGTTTCAGTTACTTCAAATATCTCCAGCTCATAGAGATGTCCTAGACAAAGCTTTGCTCAGCTCTAATGTTCCTAATGACCTAGATCTAGACAGGTTCCAGACTATGGTTGGTCATCTTACATCTCTACAATATATCTCCTTTTTAGAGGAAGATGACAACTCTTTGAGTCACCCACATAATCAGCCCTTGCACATAGAAGTTTTGATCTAGAACCGTAGAGTCAAACGTGTGTTGATAGATGGGGGCACTGGCCTAAATATTTGTTCTTACAGCTTAATCACATAGTTGGGATTCTCAAAAATGGCTATTGATCCTTGAAAGAAGATAACCATAAAAGCCTATGATGAGCAAGAAAGATCCTCTAAAGGCACCATTTTCCTACCCATCTGAGTGGGCCCAATAGTCAAAGATACCACATGTCAAGTGCTTGATCTACCATTGGCTTACAACATCCTTCTAGGAAGACCTTGGATACATGAAATGCAAACTATTCCTTCTATGTACCATCAATGCTTAAAATTCCCCTATGAAGGAGTAGAGGTTACTATCCCAACAGATCTGAGTACAACTTGCAATACATTGAAGGAAAGTGTCGATAAGCTTGTTCCCAATAACAGAGAATCTTCCATCAAGAAACTAAATGTTGCTTCCACATCCAAGATGGAAGACATTGCTAAAGAGGTTAATATTAAATAAAATGGGATGGGAGAATACCTTATAGAGCTAGTCTTGTCTTTGACATCTCTCCCAATCTCACCTAACTCATATGGACAATCTTTGAAGCAGTCTAAATAAGAACCTCAAGAACCTATGGAAGCATATAAAAGAAATTTTGTGGTGGAGCAAGTATCCAAACAAGAATTTGAAGAGGATGAAGCCATGCTTGCATGGCTATACAAAGATGATTCTGAATCCAAAATTGTTCAAACTAGTGATTCTATAGCACCTAAGATCCCTTCTAATTCATATGGTCTAGGGAACAAATTAATAGCTAAGATGGGATGTCCAGGTCAAGGACCTCTAGGAATCAAAGGAAAGGGTCTTGTGACACCCATCTCACATACTGGTAGAGCAAACAAAAATGTTGTTGGCTTAGGCTTTACGAAGAAACCATATCACCTCAAAGGTGGTTGTTCTCATGTCATAGAACAAATTGCACCAGGAGAACCCCTTCTTAAGAAAGAAGAAATAGAACCCTCAGATGATGATTTAGATAGCTCAGAGCTTATCCCCTATGAACATTTGCCTATAGAAATCAAAGACCTTGACATAGAAAATGATACAATAAAGAGAATCAATGTAGTAGAAACACAAGAACCTACTATAGACCAAGAGATGGTTGTACCACAAGAACCAGCTAATCTCAAAGGCAATCAAATTGATCAAGAGGAAGGTAGTAGTTATTCTAACACTAATTTCCATGAATATGAATTCAAATCAGAGACTAAGGGTCACCCCTTTTGGGGTGTTTATCCTGACTTTACACATATCCTAAGATTTCCTAGAGATCCTGAATCAGAAGCTGAGTCAAATGACTATGAATGGGGAGCCATTCCAGAGGAAGATGAGCTTATCATAGAGAAATATATTGATGTTATTCACCAATATGCACCTCAACCCAACGTAGGTGTTGAAAGAAATAATGAACTTAATGTGTCTAATCCTCCTATGGCTGAAGTGGACTCCCATGATGACATTGAGCCTATTCACAAATTGAATATTTTGAGTTGTAATATCACCTTTGAACTTGAGCATCAGGTTAGGACCAATGATGATAGATCCATATCAATGAACACCATTTCCCAAGCCTTTCCCACCTTAACTATCCAATGCCCTGATCTTATTGACCAAACTTCCATGAACCCAAGCTAGGATGTTTATACCTTTCCCAATGACTATGCCCTTGCTTGCTACCTCAATGCAGTCAAGCCTATGATGACTTCCATCAGTGAACCAAGCATCAGCATGACCGAGTCAGACATCAAGTATTTTAGTCAAAAGAATAAAAATAAAAAGAAGAAGAGTTTTGAGGGTGAAAACCACTTTGTGGCAGTCTCAGAACTTACAAAAGAAAAAAGAAAAGACATATTCGAAGGTGAAAACCTCTCTAAGGTGCCTAAGGATGAGATATTTGATGTCCTTCCAAGTCATTTACAGGATAGATCTCCAGTTTTGATTAAACCCACTCAATCCATCAATTTGGGTACAATAGAGGAACCACAATTGGTACATGTAGCACAATCCTTATCAGAAGAAGAGAAACATAAATTTACTACATTCTTAATAGAAAAAAAGATCAACTTTGCATGGAAATATTCAGATATGCTAGGCTTGGATCCAAATCTTATCATGCACCATCTATCCATTGCTCTTGGAGTAAAATCAGTCAAGAAAAAATTGAGAAAGATGCATCCTCATGCTGCACTCTTAGTCAAAGCTGAATTAGAGAAACTCCTAAAAGCTGGATTCATCCATGTCATAGACTATGTTGAGTGGATCTCCAACATTGTACCTATTTCAAAAATAGATGGTTCAATCAGAGTGTGCATAGACTTTAGAAATGTGAACAGAGCATGCCCAAAGGATGATTTTCCACTACCTAACATTGATATGATAGTGGACATGACTGTGGGTTATGAGATGTATTCCTTAATGGATGGTTTTTTTGGATACAACCAAAACAAAATTGCTCTAGAAGACCAAGAGAAAACTTCTTTCACATGTGCATGGAGAACCTTCTGTTGGAATGTTATGCCATTTGGACTTTAAAATGTTGGTGCTACATATCAAAGAGCAATGACATCTATATTCCATGACATGATGCATCGAACTATGGAGGATTATGTTGATGATACTTTAGCCAAATCAATGATCAGAACTCAACATCTAACTGACTTGAGCATGATCCTAGATAGAATGGAAAAGTTTAGTCTCTGACTAAATCCTAAGAAGTGTGATTTTGGTGTCACTTCTAGAAAACTCTTGGGATACATAGTTTCAAATAAAGGTATTGAAGTTGATCCAACTAAAGTAGAAGCTATCATAGAGATGCAACCTCCCAGGAATATCAGTCAAATGAGAACTTTGCAAGGGAGGGTACAATCCATCAGAAGATTCATATCATAGCTTGCTGACATATCACAACCTTTTACAAAGACATTACATAAAGGTGTGACCTTTGCATGTAATGGAGAATGTGAAAAGAACTTTGACCGTATCAAAAACTATCTATCGAATCCTCCTATCTTGATGCCTCCTATTCATGGGAAGGCATTGATCTTATATATCTCCATAATAGATACATCACTAGGGGCATTGCTAGTACAACATGATGAGAACAAGAAGGAAAGAGCCATATACTATATCAGCAAAACTTTAGTGGCCTATGAGAAGAACTACTCAATGATTGAGAAGGCTTGTCTAGTTGTGATCTTTGCATCACAGAAACTAAGACATTACATGTTAGCTCATACCACTCATTTGGTAGCTAAGATTGATCCACTAAAGTACCTACTAAGTAAAGCTGCCCTCATAGGTAGATTAGCCAAATGGGTCATGCTCTTGAGTGAATTTGACATTGAATATGTTGAGAGAAAAGCTATCAAAGGACAGCTCATTGCTGATCAATTAGCTGAAGCACCACTATTTGATGATACACCAATGCAAATGGAATTTCCTGATTCCTCTATCATGCACCTTTCTTCTAGAGAATGGTAGTTATTCTTTGATGGCTCCTACACATAGAATGGATCTGGAGTAGGCATATTATTCATCGCTCCTCAAGGATACTCGATACCCAAAGCATTCAGATTAAAGTTTCCTTGCACAAACAATATTGCTGAATATGAGGCACTTCTTAATGGTATGAAGATGGTAATATAGTGGAGGGTTACAGAGATTCACATTCATGGAGACTCACAACTTATTATACACCAAGTCAATGATGTGTACCAAACCAAAGATGAAAAGCTCATTCCTTACAAAAAAATGGTAGATGATCTACATAAATATTTCATATCTATCACATTTGAGAAAATACCTAGAATAAAGAACAAGGTTGCCGATGCAATGGTGACATTATCTACTCTCTTACAATAGCTTGAACATGAGCTACGCTATGAGTTCCTAGTGGAAGCCCTATCTTATCCTGCATATGACTCCCCTGAAACCCACATGATCTACACCGTTGTAGGTTAAGATTCATCTAGATACAAAAACCTCTTCTCCTATCTTCAAGACCAAATCAATCCCAATTCCTTTAACCATTTTGAGAAATGAAACCTTATCCACTCCACATCTTGGTATGTCATCATTGGTAATGATCTATACAAACGAGGTCTAGATGGTACGCTACTTAGATGTTTAGAACAGGAAGAGTCTCAATGTGCATTAGAGGAAGTCCATGAGGGTATATGTGGGTCACACTCAAACGGTTTAACACTAGCTCAAAAAATTATTAGGGCGGGGTACTATTGGCCAGCAATGGAAAAAGAGGCTATAAAATTTGCTAAAAATTGTCAACAATGTCAAGTTCATGGCAACTTGATTCATGCTCCAAGGAGAGATCTAATCCCCTTTACTACACAATGGCCTTTTCAATAATGGGCTTTTGATCTCATAGGTGCTATACATCCACACTCTTCTAATGGACATACCCATATAATCATAGCTACAAATTATTTTACAAAATGGGTTGAAGCGGTTCCTCTAACACAAGCAATGGGGAAACAAATATCTATGTTCATATTGAACTACATCATATGCAGATATGAGATCCCACATTCTATAATCATAGATAATGGGGGACAATTAAAAAACAAGGATCTAGATGATTTGTGTGCCAAATTAAAGATTACTCAACATTGGTCATCTATCTACTATCCCCAAGGGAATGGACAAGCAGAGGCTTCAAACAAAAATCTCTTGAAAATCTTGCACAGAACAGTTAATAAAATAGGAAGAGACTGGCATCTCATGATCAATCTAGCTCTTTGTGCCTATAGAACAAGTATCATAACACCTGATGGGGCTACTCCTTTCACTTTAGTTTATGGGTCTGAAGTGGTACTGCCTATTGAGGTTGAAATCCCATCACTAAGAATCAGAATGCATGGTCTCGTAACTGATGATGACTATAGAGTGTCTAGGTTGCAAGAACTTGAACAACTAGATGATTGCAGAAAAGAAGTGTATGATCATCTCAAAGTGTATCAGAAAAGAAAGTCTAGAGGCTACAACAAGAAAGTCAGACATAGAGAATTTTAGGTTAGTGATCTAGTCTTGAGAGAGAATCCTAAAAATCAATCACATTGAGAACGCAAGGGGAAGTTTGAACCCAACTGGTTGGGTCCCTTTATAATCACTGCTACTTTTGGCTTTGGTGCCTATCAACTCTCAATGACTGAAGGAGAATAGCTCTGAGAACCAATCAATGTTCTACATCTAAATAAATTCTACGCCTAAGGCATTTAGTCTATGGTAAAATGTCCTAAAAAAATCTTTAAAATTGGAAAAAGTCCTGAAAAAAATAAACATCTCGGTGAAAACCTAGCAATAGGCACCTTGATGATTCACAAAATTTTTTTTTGAAAAATATCAAAAGTATAAAAAAATTTGAAAAATATCAAAAGTACAAAAAAATTAAAAAAATCTAAAATACAAAAAAATTGAAAAAATGAAAAATACAAAAAAATGAGAAAAAGAAAAAGTGCCTCAGTGAAAACCTGGAAATAGGCACCTTGGTAGCAAAAATAGAATCTCTACCAAGATGGTGAAAACTTGACAAACGGGTGCCACTTGTTCAAAATGCTCCATCTATCAGTGCAATCTTGGTCCTTCCCAGCTTTCAGTCTTCCTTTAGTTTGTGCATATCTCCCAGTCTATATATATCCAATTTCAATAAAGTCAGTTTGTACACCCATCAGCTCAAGCATCTGTATCCTATCAATGTTCAAACTTGGGGGTAATCAATGTCATATTCTATGGCCTCCAATGTATCCTAGATGTGTCATATCTAGTTAGAGTCCTTTGAAGTTTTCAGTTGAGTCAGTTAGTCAGTCTCGTCTCTAGAAAGGATTTTGCATCTACAACAACACAATCAAACAACGAACTAAAAAACACTCTGTGCTTCATGCTTTTATCTCCTTGTATGCTTACTAATTCACATTGAGATTTTTTCATATTGTGTTCCTTCGAGCTCCTCGATGATGTCCTTTACAAGATTTAGAGAGTGATGATTGGGGGCATAATATTTTCTTTGTCTTCTTCTTGTATGTGACAATCTAACAACTTTGGAAATTTTGGATTGAAATGGTGTCCGACTGTAAGAGCCTCTATCTCGAAATGGATGGCCATGCGTACCTCAACCATTGATACCTAGAAAATTCAAGGAAGTTTGACCTAATTATTATCTTTTGAGTGAATTCCTTCTCCTACTATGAAACGCGATCTTGCCTAAGGATGTGAATGATAAAGGGTCACTATGGGTAATTCAGATTGGATTTTGAATGATCACTTGACTGTTTGATGTGTATGTTAAATGCAAGGTGTATTCAAGTCATCAAGACATTTATGTTTTGATGCTTATACAAATTGCTAGATCAAAATGGACATGATATTCAGGTCATCCTGGCATTTGTACCTTGGTGCTTATATCTAATCCAACATTCTGAAAAAAAAATCAATATTCATATATCCATGGTTGTTTGACTAGTGGGTGTTGTATTGATTCTTGTGAATACAAATTAATATTCATATGTCTATGGTTTCATAGCTAGTGGGCATTGTATTAATTTATTCGGTTACCTAAAAGTTCAATGATGATAACAAATCGACACATGATCAGTGACTAAGTCCTAGGTCTTAGGTTGCATTTCATCTTGCATGTCTCTTTGCATTTTTGCACTTTTTCATGATCTCACAAGTGTTTGGAACAAATTCCAAAAGATTAACTGATTCTTCAATCACATCTTTGAATCGAGCAAGAGCTGAGCCTAACTTGAAGGTCTCTTCATAGAATAGCAAGCAGTGACTATCCTAGGTTAAACATCCTTTTGACATAAGACAGTACTTTTCTTCATCAAAACCTACAAAACATATCATGTGTGTCATTGTATTTACATATCATATCATTACCATTTGTTGCATTATATAACATTCATGTGCATACACATAAATCATACATACATCTTTCCATAATCATTACATTTGCATAACATCCATACATGTGAAAGAAATCATTGCATTGCATTGATCCATACATACATTCTACACTACTCATAGCATAAACATCACATGATATCATCATAAATCAAAATCATGACAAGTACAAATGAAGTCATAACCAACAACATATCGATCTCATATATATCATAAACTCAAAATATGTCAGGGGTGCACTACTGTTACAATGTACAAAAGAATGAGCTCCAGAGAGTTGTCAGAATCAACAATATATCAGTGATAAAAAAGAACAGAATATATCAAAAACATGAGAACATGAATCAACTATCAGCATGCTCCTCTGCATCTAGTAGAGGAGGAGGTGGTACATATGGTATTACCTCTGCTCTCAGTGCCCTGGCTCCCTCTGATACAACCATATATTGTGAATATGTCGGTACTCTCTGTGCAATAGGGACTACAACATAATATGTAGATACATAGCAAGAGGCTCGGGAGGACTGATCGATCACCTTTTCCTACAATCTCTGGATCTTTTTACGCTACTCTACATGCACCCTATTTTCCTTGGAAAACCTCTCATCCAATCTAGCATTACGAATCTTCAGATCCTGGACCTGAGCTCTAAGCTGACTAACGGTATCCTGTGCAGTAGTAGGTACATTGGGCTCATCCTCTGCTGCTGCCATATTAGTGTCCTATGCTAGCTGTGTCAGCTACTTTGCCTATGATGAAGTACCTACTCTCTATGCCTTATGGTGTCTAACCTCAGCACCTAGATCAAAGGGATCCTCTACACCTATACTTGTACCTCCACCTGCAAACTGATCAGCTGCTAGAATATCCTCTGTTGAACCAACACCACCTACTGTACTACTCTCACCCCTGGTCTATCTCTATGCACCTAAGGATGTACTTGCTTTCAATGTGGAAGGACAAGAGGGTCTCATCTATGCTTATGGTCTCTATGGTGGAGCCATACCTCTAGGTCAGGGTGGTGTGGGATGCACTACCTATAGTCTCAGTCCCTATACAATGGGAGCACCTATCACATCCATCATCTCCTCCATGGAGGGTATCAAATCAGTAGGGTCTGAAAATCTATAAATATGGTGCTCTGCACACCAAGCGATATATCCATCTATAACCACTGCATCAACAACCTTTGGAAGGTAGTCCAGGTCTCTAACTATGATGCCACTATACTCATCTGAACATAAAGAATATGTGAGTTGAGCTATCCATCCAAGCCCAATCTCATGCACTATACAGGCATAGGAAGTGTACTCCTATGGGGCATCCTGAATGCATCCATACTGATGCCAAACTCTGGTAATAAAAAATCACTCCAAAATAGTGGGGGTCCACCCTATAAGTATCTGACTCTGGAAAAGAAAATTGTACTGCTCCCTCACAGTGGGCCAGGCCTCTATCTGCAAAAATGGTCTCCATACTACATAGGTCATATCATCTAAGCATCGTTAGAAATACTCAGTATGCCCCATGCAGACCTATGTAACATAAGTAGCATACGAGTATATAACCAGCTCCTGTGGCTACCATCGTGACTAAAAAATTGGTCTCAAAACTGGGATATGCTCCCAGGCCCATATCTGTAGTACAAGAGCTCCAGAAGTGAAACTCTTGTAGTCCTGATACACAACCTCGTGCATCTCCGAAAACATTTGGGCAAGAAGGCACTGACCCCAAGCAAGCTCAGTGGGAGTCGCCATGAGAATTGCTACCATTGGAGCCCATCCCATCAAAAAGCCATTCTACTGATGGCCCGACATGATAAGCTCACCAATCATACCAGCAATAATGCACTCTAGACGGTGCGTCTGACCATATCTTTGAACAAGGGTCTCCCAAGAAATAGACCCCATCAACTATGTGTCATCACTAAACAGACACCTAAAAGCATGTAGCCCTATCTGCCCAGTACTCACATACTCAGGATGATGACTACTATGAAATGGAATGCGTAGTATCCTATAAATATCCTCTAGAGTCACAGTGATCTCCCCAGTCGGTAAGTGGAATGTCTGGATCTCTGAGTGGAATCTCTTAATCAGCGCAGTCAAAAGGCCATGGTTTACGTTGATATTGGGTAAATGAATAAGATACTCGAATCCACATGCAACAAGATGTACCCTCATCGGGTCAGGTAGTGAGACACATAATCTCTAGGTAGTTGGATATGAATGTCATATGTGTACATCAGGGAATCGAACCTACATTATATAGAAACAGGGAATTCTATCAGAAATTGGGTTAAAAAACAAGCTAATCATGCATAAATTGACCAGTTTGGTATTTCAGAAGGTAGGTCAAAAGGTCAGATATCAGCATCACAAATCAGAAAAGTCAAAATTTGGCCCTAAATATTAGTTTTAAGCCCTCTATTTTTCATACGACAGTCCAGATTGGCACAGAAAGTCGTATGACACTCTATAGTATCCCATATGACAATTCATGGTTATACGACACTGGATTTGGTATCATATGAGTTTCCAGTGACCCGATGAAATGTCATACAACTCATGGGTCCCCTTCATACGACATTGGGTAATGAATGAAATGACAAAGGAAATGTAATTAAAATGTCGTACGAGTCTAGGATGGGACTCGTACGATTTTTCAAACATGTGAAATTCAAAATGTAAAACGCATTTCAAAAATTTCAAAAATGCTATAAAACATGAAAAATTTGCATTTTCAGAGGGGAACAGAGGTCCATATACCAGATTTCCATACTGTCAAGGTCTATCATGTCTCCGGCTGTGCTCAAATCGATGCAAACTCACAGGTACCTTTGGTTCTCGTTGTTTTTCCATTTTCTCGCTCAGAGGGCTCCACAAAGTTTTCAAAAGTCAAAAGGTTCAAATGATTTGAAAATGACCCTTCCGGCCTTTATATAGCTTTTGACCTAATTTTCAAAAGTGCTCCGTTTTCCATGAAAATTGCACCCCTGGCTGATTTCGACATTCTAAATCCATCTTTGGGATCAAAATTAAAATCTCAGATCATTTAATATGTGAAAAATGGAATTTAAAATTTTTGGACCCAGGACGATCTACTGCTTGCATAATCAACCTTTGATCATCACAGAAATCTAGTATTCAACTTAACTGATTATCTTACATCAAACTATCAAAATTTCAACTTCGTTAACTATGGTCATCTCATGGTCAAACCTAGTCAAACTTGGTCTCCAGGACCTCTAAAGGATGTAGAATACATTCTTGGCCGTGTATAACCACTTCTCAAATCAATTAACATGCTTCTAAACCATAACGCTGACTTTTTTTGTCAGTTTTCAATTTTAATCCCGAAGGGGGCATAGTATTACACATCATTCAAAGTTTGTAAATCAATTTTGTCTATCAATCTTTCATCAGTGATCAAGACAACAATCAAGTCTAGTTACTGAATCATCAAAAGTCCTCATCACTCGGGGAAAATCTATCATCGCTTGGGGCATATCAGGTTCATCGAGATCCATATCAATCTGGTATTCTCTTAATCTTGTAAACTGTATCAGCTTTTCACAACTATCAATTCATTAGTGTTATTTCCTTGGTTCTTCGATAACTAAAGGGTTCAGATGTGATACGAATGTGATTCTTCTAAGACAATCGAGTCTGGAATCAGTCATTCACTTCTTTGCAACCATAAGGTTCGGGATCAGGCATTTTGATGCTTTTGTTTCATTGGTTTATTGTTGCTATAGTGAACATTATCTTTGGTCATTCAGGACCTCCTATCTTCAAATCTTTCAATCATCATATCTTTCAATCAAATCTTTCGAATCAGTTTCATATCTTTATCATACATAGACTATCTTTGAACCACTGCGCTTTGCACAGTAATTCAAAGAGGGGAAAGATGTAATACCCCAAAAATGGGCTATAGGTTCATTAACCTCCTATATAGACAAATCGAATGAAATTGACATCAAAGTCCTAACCTAAGGCACATCTGTACATTATCGAATCCTAATTGATTATCCTAAATTCTGCATCAAGGAATATTCCTAGCAATATTCCTAATTATCTTAATTATCTTTAATTTAATGATTATTTGGTGATAAATCTTATTTATCCTAAAGTTTGATTAATTGAATATTCTAAATATTTGATTAATTAGATTTAATTCTGCCACTTAATTATTTAATTGAATTTAATTATATTTATTCCTAAATTGTATTATTTAACTTTGACAATAAATCATATTTCCTATCATTAATTGATTAAATTCTTATTTAATTGATTGAAGCAAGTTGTCATATTTAATGATATCATTTTTGAATAAGAGTTTGATTTAATAGTTAATTAACCCATAAATTAATTATTTTATTTCAAAAATCAGTTAAGTTGAGAATAAATCACTTTATTTATTTATTAAATCATGATTATCCATGTGCACATTCAAAGAGCAGTAAACTCCAAATTAGAAAATCAATGCAAGTTGTTAGTTTTTGGAAACTCAACATCCTTTTTGAGTTCAAAATTGATCTAAACTTCTAATTTGAGTTGAACTGTGCTTTTGCATGATTTTTGTGACTTAATTATCTGTTATTTCTTGATAATTCAAAAATCAACTTGAGTTTATCAAGAGTGATTTATGGCTTTTCCCATGCACCCCCAAAGCCCTGGATTTCTATAAAATCAAGGTTCAACTTTTCACAAATGATTCACAAATTTGCATACTTACGCTGTCAAAATCAATTCAAGAGTTGCAGAATCACGCTGGAGAATTGGAATTTGGAGAATCAAAGCTCTTACGAATCAACATTTTTGTGAGATCAATCTTGTTTTTGCATATCATTGTTAGATAGATTTTCATATCAAGTTTTCATCTTAATTGCATAGAAAATAAAAAATATAGATTAGTTTGCAATCATTCCATATCTAGATCAATTGCATTCAAATCCTTCGTTTAGATGTCGTCAAGGTCACTGATCTTGATTTCAATCTGAGAGCATCATACTCACATCTATTACAAGGTAGTAAATCACCTGGTTAGTTTAGAATCAATTACTTGCTAGATTTCTATTATCACTAACCTGTAATGTTTTACTGAAGTGTTGTGTCTGCAGATCAGGTACAAAATTCACACACACAATACTAATAGTCCAAAGTTTCTTTGTCTTTAGTTTTCCTTGATGTGTCAACAACTTAACATTGGCTACTATAACAAGGTGTGAATACATGAGAATGGTTTTGTGCTTCTCATAGTCTTCAAACGTAGGAATGCCATTATTTCTAGTCATATATGTGTGCAACCATGTGCCCGCAACATCATGTGATCTTGTTGGATATGTGAACATATCATCATCTGTCATCGGTTGTGAAAATTTCTTCTTTCCATGTACACAACATGCTAACTAGTAATCTAATCTCTCATCATTCCCTTGTGGTGCAACCAATGCAAAAACATGTCCTAGCTGTAGAAGATTTGAAAGATGGTCATAGTCAAGTGAACAATCCATGTCATCATTTATTACAGACACTATGAGAGATAAAGGAGTATGATAATGTGGAACCCATGTATCAACCCACTCACTTGACTCACACTAATCCCAATCACACTGAAGATAACTCAGATAGTAAAAAACCAACTCTCATGTCCAAATAGTCCATGTACTAGCATCTAAGATTTGAAATGAATGCATTTTTTAAGAATCTTTCATATTTTGACAATCCAACCTATCTCCTATTGTGCACAAGTCAACCAACCAAAAGAATCTATGCACCACTGAATCAAGAGTCCCCCCTATAACAATGTTGAAGTATACCAATCAATAGTACAATGAGCATCAATTATTTTTGCACCTGAAATTTTCATTTGCTCCTTATCTAGAGCTCTCCTTATGCATGCACCTACTCCATCATGATCCCCTTTTCCATGACTGACCTCAAAAAAAATTTAAATATGAGGTACACCTCTCTCTACATGTATTCTACATAACCAATAAAACATATGAGCATTTTTTAATTGACCTATGTAGTTATCTGACCAAATGAGATGTCTATCCATAGAAATATTTGTTGGAGATTTGCCAGTAGGCTAGTACTGACTATATGTTTGTCATTGATAACAACATATGGTAAGTAGCATGTGTGGCTGACTTATGTAGTAAGCTTCAAGTATATGTAGGATGGACATGTTATCAACATGATATCATGGATGCAATGGTTAACTGTTAGTACAGACAGTTATATAATAGCTTGTGTCAACAGTGTTCCTGGTAGAGTAATAGGCAATGTTCTATGTATGGTTGTCCATATAGTTATCATGGAGCCTTGTGACGTTGGATATGTGATAGAGACATGTTAGTGATGTTATATTCATGCATGCATAGTATGATGATTAGTAGAACTGAAGTTATGTAGTCGTTATTTGCTAGTAGCAGTTTCCTGTGTTTATTCAGAAGAGCCGACAGAGATCTTATTCATTCTGGAGTTGCACCTATCATTTTAGTATGCCCCTTGGATTTAATCTTAGAGAAGAGTTAGTGATATTCAGTTAATAGCACATGAAGTAATTCATCTTGAAGAAAAAGATCCAGTTGTTTTGGTAGAGCCGATAGTGTGTGGCGTGTGTCTACAATTATCTTATTGTGTTGCATGCTTAGTAGAACTAACTGATTTATTATTGGATTTTTTTATGGTTTCTCTAATATGATTTCAAGGTAGTTCTAACAGGCCGACTTGACTATAACATTTAGAGGAAAGATATTTATAGGAAGTTATTTTTGATTTCTTGAGTGTGGTTCATGGTTAATAGTAAGAGCAGAGAAGAGTGTGCAAAGTGTTGAACCATTAGAAGGTCTATGTGACCTAGTAAAGTATTTGTGCTATACATTGGAATTGATCTAGACAGCAGGTCAAAGTGCAGTTCACCAAGATGTAGATATAGTGTGTATCTATTAAATAGAAGGCTATATCCTTCACCCCTTTGAGCAGTGTGCTCTCACATAGTGCATCCTCTCCCCTAATAGGGTCAGACCCTTGATTAGGTCTACTATACTAAATATATTGTAAAGAAAATCCTAACAAGGTTAACGATCTTCTAGCAAGGATCATAATACACTAGTATAGAATTATAGTGCGTGTCAATTCCCACCAAGGCTTTTACCTATTTGGGTTTCCCCATAACCAAAATATTGGTGTCGTGTTCATGTGTTCTTTCATTGTGTTTATGGTCTATGTTTAAGTATACTTAATTGGATAAAGAATTGAAACTTGTAGATAACTGATTCAACCCCCCTCTCAGTTAACTCTTGGGACTATTCCTAACAATTGGTATTAGATCCAAGTGCCTCAGAGATAAATTTTAATAGCTTCAGGTTGATTAGATGGCTTGAGGTTGATCAGATGGCATACTTCAAGAAAGAAAGTCCTAAGTTTGATGGAGAGAATTATTTTGATTGGAAGAACAAGATGGTGACTCATTTACAATGCATTGCTTTTGAAGTTTTTGATGTAACTATCAAAGAGGAAAAGATCCCTACCTTAGAAGACCTTGCAAAGGATGTGATGAAGGGTGCTCCCCTTAATACCACAAACACATAACAGAAATAGATAAACAACAACAATAATATGCAAGAACAGAAAATTGGCTTCTTATTATCTCCACAAATGTGGAATTAAAAACTTTTAGAATTACAATATGCAAAGCCACATGGGAATCCCCTTACAATATTCTGTAGGACAAAGCCTCGAACTATTACCCAGATCTACTACCCAGAACTATTCTGAACTGCCTAAGACAATAATACAGCCTTCCTTATATAGGCAATTTTTGGGACTATTCCTCACAATTGGTATCAGATCCAAGTGCCTCAGAGATAAATTTTAATAGCTTCAGGTTGATTAGATGGCTTGAGGTTGATCAGATGGCATACTTCAAGAAAGAAAGTCCTAAGTTTGATGGAGAGAATTATTTTGATTGGAAGAACAAGATGGTGACTCATTTACAATGCATTGCTTTTGAAGTTTTTGATGTAACTATCAAAGAGGAAAAGATCCCTACCTTAGAAGACCTTGCAAAGGATGTGATGAAGGGTGCTCCCCTTAATACCACAAACACATAACAGAAATAGATAAACAACAACAATAATATGCAAGAACAGAAAATTGGCTTCTTATTATCTCCACAAATGTGGAATTAAAAACTTTTAGAATTACAATATGCAAAGCCACATGGGAATCCCCTTACAATATTCTGTAGGACAAAGCCTCGAACTATTACCCAGATCTACTACCCAGAACTATTCTGAACTGCCTAAGACAATAATACAGCCTTCCTTATATAGGCAATTTTCCACCGCCTGGGAAGCTTCCAGAATTTTAGCCAATAAGGCCAACCAAACTTAGAATTATTTTATTTTACATTTTATTACATCATAGTCAGCTCAAGATAACCTTTGAAACCCGAACAGAAATTTTGAAGAAAATTATTTTTCGCCATTTCAGGTGGCCCAACTTTCGAAGACCATAAGTCATCACCAGTTGACCCGATCGGCTATTATAACCCCATTTCAAAAATGCCACGAAGCGCTCTACAAGCTTGACCGGTGCAAGCACTTGTCACCCAAATTTTTGACCTCATCCGGGGCCTCTAAAGCCTTCAAAACTGAGTTCAAAGTTTCTGTACCCTGCTGCCAATACTGAAAATCTTCAATATCTTCCAATATACACTTGATTTGGCAATGAAACTTTACTGGCAGACTTATATGACCAAAATGAACCTCCAAGAAAGAAATCAGATCATTCTAAGCACATACAAAAATTACCAAAAATAGTAACTTTCCATAAATAGCAGCACTGCACAAAATAGCCCTTATTGAATATAAAAGCAGAAATTTTTTTATTTTTTTTTGGTGATGCAAGATTGCTCTTACACCCAGGATGCTCCTGCATCAGACACCTAGGGTAATTTGAGAAGTGACCCTATCACGACTCAGGTGTGTAGAGGAAAACCAAGACGGTTAACCTCCTCCTTTGTTAGCCATGATGAATCTTCTATAGGTCATCCTTTCCATTTGACCAAATACTCTTCATATGTCCTATTATTTGTGCTTCTACCAACATGACTGTCCAGTATGTCATCAATCTCCTTGATATCTGAACTGGTTGCTGGAATAATCCACTGTGCTGCTGCAACCTCATCTTCAACACCTCCTTCATGATACTATGTCAAATCTGAAATGTTAAATACTGGTGAAATATTCAGCTCACTAGGAAATTCTACCTCATATGCATTTTCTGAATCATGCTTCTTCAATATCTTACATGGTCCAAACTTTTTCATTTTCAGCTTGTTATATATACTGACCGGAAACCGCTCCTTCCGCAAATGAACCATGACTTCATCACCAACCTGAAATTTCTTATACCTCCTTTTCTCATCTACCTTAGCCTTATACTGCGCATTCATCTTGGTAATATGCTTCCTCACCTCCTCATGGATGTTCTTCAAGTGTTCTGCAAAATCCTCAGCCTCAGCACTACTTATTTCTCCTTTATCTATCTTCCTCAATTCAGATGCATTTCTTGGACTACTTCCATATACAATCTAGAATGGTGATTTACCAGTGCTCCTATTGATAGAATTATTGTATGCAAATTCCACCTATGGTAAAATCAAATCCCATCCTGTTGGCTTATCTCCAACTAAACATCTCAACAAATTTCCCAAACTCCTATTCACCACCTCTGTCTGTCCATCAGTCTGTGGATGATGTGATGAACTGAACTTCAAATCTATCTTCAACTTCTTCCACAATGTCTGCCAGAAATATCCAACAAACTTAGTATCTCAATCTAAAACTATGGTCTTTGGTAAACCATGAAGTCTCACTACTTCTCTGAAAAACAATTCTGCTACATGAACAGCATCATTAGTCTTCTTGCAGGGAATGAAATGTGCCATCTTTGAAAATCTATCAACCACCACAAAAATTGAATCATGTCCCCGCTGAGTCCTCGGTAAACCAAGAACAAAGTCCTTGCTGATATCCTCCCAAGGCTTCTTTGGTACGGGTAATGGCTGATACAACCCTGTATTCTGCTTCACTCCTTTCACCATTTGACATACTCTACAACTCTGTACAAACTTCTTCACATCTTGCTGCAACTGTGGCCAATAATAATTCTCACTAACCAAACCAAGGGTTTTATCATGACCAAAATATCCAGCCAATCCTTCGCTATGCTTCTCCTTGATGACATTCTCCCTCATAGAACTTCGTGGAATGCACAACTGACTCCCTCTGAATAGCATATCATCCTGGATGATGAAATCCAACCATTTCATCCTGTCTAGAGTAACAGGTTCTGTACAAGCTTTCCAAGCTTCACCAAAATCAAGATCCTCTGGATACAAATTCTTGAGTTCCTTGAACCCAACCACTTCAATCTGCATTTCTGTCAGCAATAGTTGCCTTCTGCTAAGAGCATCTACAACCCTATTAGACTTTCCACTCCTATGTTTCAAAACAAATGTATAACTTTGCAAAAACTCAACCCATTTCAAATGCCTCTGATTCAACTTGCCTTGACTATTCAAATATTGCAAAGCTTGATGATCAGTATACAAAACAAACTCCTTAGGAAGTAGATAATGTCTCCACTTTTTTAATGCCTGAACTATAGCATAAAATTCCTGATCATAAACAAAATATTTCTTCTTGGCATCATTTAACTTCTCATTGAAATAAGCAACAGGTTTACCTTCTTGGCTCATAACAGCTCCTATTGCAGTACCACTAGCATCACAATCTACTTGAAACACTTGATTAAAATTTGGAAGCGCTAAAACAGGTTGTTGTGTAACTTTTTGTTTCAACAATTGAAAATTTTTTTCTACCCCATTAGTCCACTTAAACTCTTTTCTATCCCCTCTCATTGTTTCAGTCAAGGGTCCACAAATACTACTAAATTTTTTGATAAACTTTCTCTAAAAGCTAGCCAAACCATGACAAGATCTTACCTGAGTAGCACTCCTTGGAGTAAGCCATTCAAGGATAGCCTATACATTCTCTGGGTCCATTTTTAGACCTTCTGCTGAAACTACAAATCCCAAATACACTAACTCTTTCTTCACAAAACTACACTTGTTTAAATTAATCAATAATTTCTCTTCTCTCAGCTTCTCAAATACCATATGAATATGCATCATATGCTCCTCCAAT
The DNA here is from genome assembly GCA_027943335.1 of Chamaecyparis obtusa. Taxonomy (NCBI): domain Eukaryota; kingdom Viridiplantae; phylum Streptophyta; class Pinopsida; order Cupressales; family Cupressaceae; genus Chamaecyparis; species Chamaecyparis obtusa. Next base: position 187,978 of record BSBK01006614.1, read on the forward strand.
GTCTTACTAAAGATCATAATATCATCTAGGTAAACAATGATAAAACTTACCCAGAAATTCTTTCAAAACCTCGTTCATGAGCCGCATGAAAGTGCTCGGTGCATTGGTTAGCCCAAAAGGCATGACTAACCACTCATACAGTCCTTCCTTTATTTTGAAGGTAGTCTTCCATTCATCTCCTTCTCTAATCTGAATCTAATGATATCCACTCTTTAGATCTATCTTTGAGAAATACACAACTCCACTCAAACAGTCTATAATATCATCCATTCATGGCAATGGAAACCTGTACTTGATTGTGATCTTGTTTATTGCTCTTGAATCTATACACATCCTCCACTCTCCATTCTTCTTTGGTGCTAATACCATTGGTACAGCACAGGGACTCAGACTCTCTTGAATCAACCCCTTCTACAATAACTCGTGTACTTGTCTGTTCAACTCTTCACTTTCTACTAGTGTCATTCTGTGTGCTGCCTTGTTTGGCAAACTGACTCCTGGAATCAAATCCATCTGATGACTGATGTTCCTTACCGGTGGTAATCCATTAGGTACATTATCAGATACAATATCCTGAAACTCATTCAACAAATCTGCAACTTCTATAGGAACATCTTCTACTACCTCTTTACCAGCTTTTGGAATTAAAGAAAAACATACATGCTCATGCCTCATACCATCTAGAAAATTTCTTCCATCAACAAAATTTATCCTTGCATTACCACATACCTTTTCTTCAGTCTCCTTCAATGGTTTTAGCTTATGTCGCACTCCATCCTTTGTCAGAGAATAGGTATTCGCATGACCATCATGTACAACACATTTGTCAAACTGCCATGGTCTACCCAACAACATGTGACATGCATCCATAGAGATGATATCACATAGTACCTCATCTTGGTACCCGCCGATCTTAAACTTTACCAAGCACTATTCACTAACCATTACCTTGTGGTCATCCTGCACCTAGGCAATCCGATATGGATGTGGGTGTTTTTGTCTCTTGAGCTTCAACTTTGTCACCATCTCTTCTGACACCAAATTGTCAGTGCTTCCATTATCGATAATCACATCATAGCATTTACCCTCACACTTGCATCTAGTGCGAAACAGGCTCCTCCTTTGTTCAGGTTCATTCTCACCACTCAGCAAGACTCTTTTGTTAATTAGCGTTTCTCCTCTTTCAGCATCTTCAAAATTTGACGATCTAGCATCTTCATCTACATGTGCAACTCTGGCCTGGCCTTCATTTCTCCTGTCTATTCTATCTTGGTGCTGAGGACATTGAAATTCCCTATGACCTTCTCCACAGTGAAAATATGTTCCACGGAAGCCACCTCTTCCAGATCTTTGTCCTCTTCCTCTTCCTCTCTGATCTTGATTATTCTGATCTTGGAAGCGATTGGAATTATTTCCTCACTGATTCTGATTGCTACTGGCCTCATCCTTCTTTTTCAGATCTTCATTTTGGCCACCATATGACCATCCACCAGATCATCCACCGTGACCTCTTCCATTTTGTCTACTCTCAAAGTTCTTGTTCAGCTTTTCCTCTACTTTTAGGGAAAACTGGTATGCCTCTTCAATACTGTTCATTCAAACCAGATTCAGCTCCTCCTGAATGCTTGGCCTTAACCCATTAAGGTATCGGGCAACTTTCTCCTTATCAGCTTCTGCATGGCCTGTTCTGATGAGAAGTCGATAGAAGTCCTCTGTATACTCCTGAACAGATCTTCCTGCTTGCTTCAAACTTTACATTTTCTTTAGTAGGTCAAGCTCATAATCAATGGGAATGAACTGTCACTTCAATTTATCCACCATCCGATCCCATCTTGTGATTTTATCTTTCCCTCTTCTATTTCACTCCAATTGAATTTCTTGCCACCAGATCTTCACATGACCTTTCAATCTGGCCTTCGCAAATTTGACCCTATCAAGATCTTCAACTTCTTCATACTCAAAATATTCCTCACATTCATTGATCCAGTCGATCAATTCCTCTGGGTTAAGATTTCTAGAAAAAGTAGGAACCTCAATCTTAGGTCTTTTCCTAATCTTGAAAATCATCTGAAAAAGTCTTTCTTCCTCCTGGTTCACAATTTAAGCTTCTCCTTCTTGATATTCTTCTTCGGCTTCATCCTCACTTTCATCTCTGACATTAAGCTTCATTCCTCTATGAATCTCTTCTTGCAATGCTCGCACTTGTCTCTGCAGCTCTCTAACCTCAGGTGTCACAGCACCAGCTCTTCCACCACGTTCTCTTTGTGGAGGCACTTTTGCGATGCGCACTGAAACCTTAACCACGGTCCTGATGCAAACTACCTCACAGTCGGTGATCTATTTACACACTCAAGAAAACTTAGCTCTGATACCACTTGATGAAGGGTACTCCCCTTAATACCACAAACACATAACAGAAATAGGGAAACAACAACAATAATATGCAAGAATAGAAAATTGGCTTCTTATTATCTCCACAAATGTGGAATTACAAACTTTTAGAATTACAATATGCAAAGCCACATGGGCATCCCCTTATAATATTCTGTAGAACAAATACTCGAACTATTACCCAGATCTACTACCAAGAACTATTCTAAACTGCCTAAGACAATAATACAGCCTTCCTTATATAGGCAATTTTCTACCGCCTGGGAAGCTTCCAGAATTTTAGCCAATAAGGCCGACCAAACTTAGAATTATTTTATTTTACATTTTATTACTTCATAGTCGGCTCAAGATAACCTTTGAAACCTAAACAGAAATTTTGAAGAAAATTATTTTCTGCCATTTCAGGTGGCCCAACTTCCGAAGACCATAAGTCATCAGCAATTGACCCGATCGGCTATTATAACCCCATTTTAGAAATGCCACGAAGCGCTCTACAAGCTTGACCGGTGCAAGTGCTTGTCACCCAAATTTTCAACCTCATCCGGGGCCTCTAAAGCCTTCAAAACTAAGTTCAAAGTTTTTGTACCTTGCTGCCAATACCGAAAATCTTCAATATCTTCCAATATACACTTGATCTGGCAATGAAACTTTACTAGCAGACTTATATGACTAAAATGAACCTCAAAGAAAGAAATCAGATCATTCTAAGCACATACAAAAATTAACAAAAATAGTAACTTTCCATAAATAGCAGCATTGCACAAAATAGCCCTTATTGAATATAAAAGCAAAAAAATTTTTTTTTTTTTTTTGGTGATGCAAGATTGCTCTTACACCCAGGATGCTCCTGCATCAGGATGATGCTATTGAAAGGTAGAAGGAATTGTTTCATCAAAATACAATAGCCAAAGAAGCCCTTATCAGTGCCCTCTCTAATAGTGAGTTTTTAGAAATAAAGAAAGTAGACACCGCCCACAAGATATGGAAGCACCTAAAAGACATGTTTGAAGGAGATAAACAAGAAAAGGATGTGCATAGAAAGATATGGAAGAAAAGATACAATGCATTAGAGATGCTACTTGAAGAAAACATTACAGCTTACAATCAAAGGATCAATGAAGCAGTTGCTAGAATCAGAAATAATGGTGGAGAGATTTGAGAGGAAGACATTATAGACAAGTTGATTACTACTCTCACTCAATAATATGAAAGCAAGATCAACATCCTTGATGAGACCATGGAACTTACATAAAATTTTAAGAGAGAGACATTGATCAGTAAAATCTCAGCTTTTGAGATTTCAAGATTGAAGACAGAACCTAAAAGTGAGACAACCTTCAAAGCAACAGTCCATGATAAGAAATCTGCAAACACTTCTAGTAATTTTGATGATATTGATTAAGAGAAAACACTAGATGATTTCATTGCTATGATTGCCAATAGAGAAAAGAAAGGAAAAGGAAAATATGAAGGTCAATTTCCATCTAAGTGCTTTTCATGTAATAAGATTGGTCACTTTGCATCTAAGTATCCTACAAGAGCTAGAAAATTCAAAAATGATTACAAGCCTAAGTACTCTAAGGAATGTTACTATGTTGGAGATGGAGTTTTAGATGATGAATTAGTTGAAGAATAAATTGGATTCATTTTTATTATAGAAAAAAACAATAATAAGACAAATCATAAAAATGAGAAAGAGGAACAAGAGCTAGCATTGATTTCACAAGCTGACATAAGGATAGATTGGATTATAGATAGTGGTTGTTCACATCACATGAGAGGTGATAAAGATAGATTTGTTCATTTGGACAAATAAAATGGCGGCATGGTTAGATTTGGAGATAACACTCCTAAACCTATCATTGGTAGAGGAGCTATCACATTGGATGGAAAGAACAATACTAATGATGTTCTCTATGTAGATGGTTTGAAACATAACCTTCCTAGTATTGGGAAATTACTTGGAAAAGGTTATCATTTGGAGTTCAAAGATGAAAAATGTATCATTAACAACAAGGATGGTGTTATGATTGCATCAGGATCAAAGACTAAAGGTAATGTTTTCCAACTCAATTCAGAAGCAAGTTGTTTTGTCGCTAAAGTTGATTACAATTGGTTGTGGCATAAAAGACTATGTCATATCAATTTTGATAACATAGTAAATATAAGAAATGTAAAGGTAGTAAGAGATCTACCTAGCATATAAAATCCAATCGATACTATATGCAAGGAATGTATGATGGGAAAGCGTGTGAGAAACTCATTCAAGAGCAAGCACAATTCAACAAAGAATAAGTTGGATCTGATTCATATAGTCCTATGTGGTCCAACTCAAATAGGATCATGTTATGGTGAAATGTATTTAATTTTGTTTTTTGATGATTATACTAAGATGATGTGGGTTGCATTCTTAAAAGATAAGTCGGAACCATTTGAGAAGTTCAAAATATTCAAAGCTAAGGTTGAGAATAAATCTGGACTAAAGATAAAATGTTTGAGATTAGATAGAGGAGGAGAATTCACCTCTGACAGATTCTATGAGTACTGCAAAGAACATGGCATAAAGAGACAGTTGAGTGCACCTAAAACCCTTCAGCAAAATGGAATTATAGAGAGAAGGAATAGGATCATCCTGGATACAATGCACACCATCATGATTGAAGGAAAATTTTCACACACTTATTGGAGAGATGTAGTCAATACAAAAGTCTATACCATCAACAGAATACATTTGAGACTAGGCATGGACAAGACACCTTATTAGCTATGGTTTGGTAATGTTCCCACAGTAAAATACTTTAAAATCTTTGGAAGAAAGTGCTACATCAAGAGGCATGAAGCAGTAGGCAAGTTTGATGCAAGAAGCGATGAAGGTATTTTCCTTGGTTACTCTACCAAAAGTAAAGCTTATAGATGTTTCAATTTAAGATTGAAAAAGATCATTGAAAGTGCTCATGTTAAGATTGATGAAAATTTCATGGTTCAAGAAAGATATCATGATTACTCACCCATGATTGAAGAACAACTAAGACCCTCCACTAGTGAGATAGTTATTGAATAAATGTTTGATAGTATTGATGTGTTATTCAATGACCCTGAGACAAGTGAAGAAGAAACTCCATTGGTTGATGAGTCAGCATCACCTAAATTTCCAAAGTTCTCTTCTAGATATCATTCTAAAGATGACATCATTGGAGATCAGAGTAGCAAAGTCACAACAAGATCACAAGCAAAGAACTCAGCTAGCAATGAAGTGGCATGTTTACTATCTTAGATTGAACCCTTAAGTGTTGAATATGCATGCAAAGATTAAGATTGACATGATGCTATGAAAGAAGAACTAGATATGATTATCAAGAATGATACTTGGGAGCTGGTCCCAAAACCTAGTGATAAGAGTGTAATTGGAACAAAGTGGATATTCAGGAACAAGATGAATAAAGATGGTATAGTAGTATGAAAAAAAGAAATATTGGTATGTAAGGGATATGCACAAAGAGAAGGTATTGACTATTTAGACTCTTTTGCACTAGTAAGCAGGTTAGAAGCTATTAAACTATTTTTAGCTTTTGCAACATTCAAAAACTTCAAAGTTTATCAGATGGATGTTAAGTCAACATTCTTGAATGGAGAACTAAAAGAAGAGGTATACATTGAGTAGCCCGAAGGATTCACCCTATCAGACAAACCTGATATGGTATGAGAGACTTGATGGATATCTATCTAAAATTGGATTCAAGAAAGGTGCAATAGATTATAATCTATTCATTAGAGAGACATCTGAAGGTTTACTACTTGTAGCTATATTTGTTGATGACATTATCTTTGGAGGTAATGACAAACTAAGTGCAGAATTTTCCAAAGAAATGCAGAGTGAGTTTGAGATGAGTATGATTTCTCCTATCAAATACTATTTGGGACTTAATGTGCAGCAGAAAGAAAAAGGTATTTTCATTAATCATTCTAAGTATGTGAAAGAAATATTGAATAAATTCAAGATGGATGATTGCAAGGTAGTATGAACACCTATGATCATTGGATGCAAGATAACAAAAGAAGATGATTCTCCTGTAGTGGATATAACATTGTACAAGTCTATGATTGGTAAACTCATTTATCTTACTCAAACTAGATCTGATATTTCAAATGTAGTTGGCATAGTTGGAAGATTTGTAGTAGAGCCTAAACAAAGTCACCTCATGGAAGTAAAGAGAATATTTAGATACTTGCAGGGCACTATAGATTATGGTCTATGGTATCCTAATTCATAAAATGTTGAGCTTCATGTGTATACTGATGCAGATTGGGCAGGATGCATTGATGATAGAAAGAGTACATTAGGTGGAGAAGTGTTTCTTGGTGATAGACTTGTCACTTGGACAAGCAAGAAACAAAATTGTATTTCTTTTTGGAAATATTCAAGACTAGCTAGGTTACTGAGAGAGGAGTGGTGAATCAGTAGCTTCAAAAATTTTACAAATTTTAGATCTCAACCATTTTCTCAATGAATTTAGATTGATAAGATAACTACATGCATGACTAAGAGAAAGAATAAAACATTCATAACACTTGAACACAGAGATTGATGACCCAAAAACCTTCCAAATAGAAAGTAAAATTGGGGTGGGGATGAAACCCACAAAACTTCAATGCTGCAGTATAAAGTTTGTCGGTTAAGGATTATAATGATCACTTCTGATGATCTACCCTGTTAGGAGCAATAAGGACTACTAGGTCCACCTTGTTAGAGGATTTACAAACATACAGTGAAGTATGCACTCGGTTAAGAGATTTTACAAAGACTGTTAAGTCTACCCAGTTAAAGGATTTGGGGCTGATTCACCTATTAGGATGAAACAGTAGATCTCTTACTTGCAACTATACTTGCTGATTGAGATTCTTTGATGTACTGATCACCTTCTATGATGGATGTGTCTCTACTGCTCCTTATACTATTATATCCCTTGTAATTCACTTATCTCTATCTTCCTTCTCTTTTTTCACTTACACACACTTTTGATATGATACAGAACATTGTCTATATATCAATCCAAAATAATTACAAAATAATTACAAAGTCATCTCTAAACAAAGAAAACACAAATATTACTAAGTCAGCCCAAATATAGTGACTCAGTTACTGCAAACTAACTCAGTGACTTTCTAATACTTGGCATCCACTGTGTTACTCAGCATCGTCATGCACTCAGTAGAAGTGGAGGCACGGTCCATACTAACCACTCAGTTGTAGTTTCAAACTTGATATATACTGAAGACTCGATAGATATGGTGTCACTCGGTAGAGACTGAATTCCCTATTTACCACGCTGGCACTCGGTAAGCACTGCTCATTTCATTACTCAGTGATGATAACTCGGTAAGCTCTACAAAGCTCGATAAGCACTATTCTGCTTGGTACATGCCATTCTACTCGGTAGACACTGTTCTGCTCAGTAAACACTATTCTGCTTGGTAAACACTGTTCTACTCAGTAAACACTATTCTGCTTGGTAGTCTAAATAACTATTGTCACTAATGACAAACATACTTAATGCCAACAATCTCCCCCTTTGACATTAGTGACAAAAACACTTATTGCCCAAAAAAAAATATGTTGAATCTGTCTCTTCTTTTTATTATTATTTTTTTTTTCAAGATTTATCTTTGTCATACTATTATATATACCTTTCATGTCTCCCCCATATAGTATATATACAAATATCTTGTATCACCTTATACTTCCTATTTATACTTTCTCCCCCTTTCATATATGATATATCTTATATACGTTCTCCCCCTTTTTGACAATAATGCCAAAGGTGTATATACAAATATTTTACACGGAGATGCCAAAATGTGAGAGAAAATCAGAATGTACCTTATTTATCAATGCTAAAGTTCTATCCCAATTCTCTTGCAGAATCTTGCATGTATGGAGTGCAACTTGGACTTCTACAGAGAGTTCAATCATGTGATCTGCAATTGAAAACTGATTGTCATGGATCAATGTTTTTGAGTAAGCAATATGCTTTTGCATTGTATCCATGATGGGAAGGATCATGTTCTGAATATCTATTAATGTTGATCTTATCCTTGCATCTTCTCTCAATAATTCTGACTGTTTATCAGATAGGAATCTGACTGTCATATGATGTGTAGAGCTTGAACTAGGTTCAAGTTGCAACTTTTGTGCACTAACCTTTAGATCCTCATCAATCTTATTTATTTTATCTTTGATCTCCTTTGAGAACTTGGTAATATTATAGATTTTGACAAAAAGAGATGTTACCTAAGAATGGGAGGACTCAATACTAGTCAAAACTAAAGATAATCCAGCCTGATTGATAGCTATTTGCTGAGCAATGTGCTCAAGCACTCTATTATCAAACTTCTTCTTAGCTTTCTCAAGTAAATTATATGTTCCAGAGGAATCATCATTGAACTTGTTAACTACTTCTGCCAATTGCAACAAAATGTGTTGAGGGGAATCAACTTCAACACCTATAGCTTCTGTCAAAATGTTTTTGGCATCTTCAATGATCTTAAATTCCTTGTCTCTTTCTTCTTTTAATTTCTTCTATTTTGCTTTCTTCTGGAGGAGTTCACCAACTATTTGTAGTTGATCTGTAGTGAGGTTTGCAAAATCCAATTGGGGAATTTTTATCTCCTCATCTAAATCTATACCTTCTACTACACTCTTACTCAAAAATTTTGTGCTCGGTTGAGTCTTTATACTTAATGCCTTTGTAGTAGAAATTATTGTAGACACACTAGGACTTGTAGTGAAAATTGATAAACTTATGACTGATGGGATGCTAACTGGAATACCAAAAACTGAAGTATTTACAACTAGAGTACTTACTAAGGTATCTAAAGCTGAAGTACTTGCTACTAAAAAACTCAAAATTGAAGAAGGTACAGAAGACTACAACTCGATGGAAGAGGGAGGCTGAAGCTCGGTAGATGAACTGGTAGCCACTTCTGTTATTGATACATTGAGCTTTGCTAGTGATGATTGGACATTTGATGTATCTGAGGGAGTTGTCACAATCACACTTGAAGTTTTCTCCAGGTTAGATGTAGCAATTTTTACTGGAGAGTGAGGAAGTGAGGCAATTACCTTTGCAGCTATCCAAACTGGATCATCTTCCTTAATATTCTTCTCAGCTTCCTTGGTAGCTTCATTACCTGCTTCTTCTATCTCAACAATATTAATTTGAACTACTTCTTCATCTTCTTCATCACTATCATCTTCAATATCTTTAATTATCACAGTTTCAGTACTTGGTTTGTGAAGATGATAAATGTTTTTCCAAGTAGATTCTGCACTCTTCACAACTGACTCTATATCCTTGATCAAAATTAATCAACTGTTGAATTTTAATGTCATCTTGGACTCATTTTCTATCAATGCCTTATTTATTTCAGCATTTTTCAAACTTGGCATCAATTGCCTTAATGTTTGAGCAAAGATGTCCTTGACAGTCTTCCTTGCATTGGACCATCTCATCTTGATTGGGTTTAATAAGGCTCCTAGGATTTGAGAAGCCATTTCTTCAAGTGAGTATTTCCATCTACCCATTTTCTCAATTACAGCATCTTCAATTTCCTGCTGCTCTACCTTTGACCTTGTTTCATATTTGAAAGATTTGAAATTTGCAATTCTAGATCCTTCTCTCAAATCCTTAATCTTTTCTTCACATGAGGGAGGAGGCCTTTTGAGTACTATATCATCCTTGATCTTACCTGCCTTGTCCCTTGATCTTTTCCTTGTGAATACTGCAGTGGGTTGCTTGGGTTCCTTGGTGATAGTTGCCTTTCCTTTCTTCTTTATAGGAACTTGTTCTTATTTACTCTCATCCTTTTCTTCTTCTTCTATAGTATCATCTCCTTTGTCCTTGGTTAACATTAGAGGTGTGCTAGATTGCATCTTGGCCATCCTCTTTTTGCCTTTGTTAATCGCTTGTGGAAGCTTTATGCTTAGCTCAATTCTTACCTTAGCTTCATCATACATTCCAAAGTATGGAGCCTTTGGATCAATGGGTTGATTTACTAGGGCTTCAATTATATCCTTTGTCTCATCAATTTTTACGTCATAAGGAAGAGGTTTCACCCATACAATCCTAGGCCTTACTACCTAGATATACACTCTATCACAATCAACCATAAAACAAACATCATCTTTATAATCTTCCATCAACTTTTGTGGAATCCAAAATCTACTATTCACCTTCTCCTTAAAGGATTTAAAATAGTTATCCATTATGCTTGTAAAATTCTCACCCATTTCTGCAATATACTCATTTATCTGATAAAGAATAGGCACATCCTTTCTCCATTTTACCAAACCTTTTGATGGGAAAAACTTTTGAGGATAGAAAAATAAACAAACCAACATCGAGCCAAACTTACATGGATTGTTCTTTGAGGTTTGGATGCTCTCCATATTCTTGTTGAACTATTTCAATAATAGATCTGCTAGGTCAAATGACAGATTGTTCTTCACAATTTTATAGGCTAGGTCAACTGCTTCACACGGAACACTATTCTGCCAACTTGAACTGTATATCTTGTGAGCTATTACATATGTGCCAAACTTTAGTTCTACATCAGTAATGTTGTTTATTCTCATACCTCTATCATCCCATTCGGCTAGGGTTTTCTTTTCCAGCTCTACCTGACCTAGGGTTTTTGTAGATTTTGCCTTGGCAAGCATGGGAAGACTAGTGATTCGGTGAATCGTCTTCTTTGATATTTCCACTGGTTGCTCAAGCCAAATTTTACCTTCATGCACTCAGCTTAGGATATATCTTATCCATTTTATCTGGAAACTCTAAGGCAAGTGGGTGATATGTGTCAAACCCTTATCATCCAAATGTTTATGTTCTGGTTTGAGAACACCATCAACACACAGTTCATCATGAACAACATCTATCTCTAAGGTTCCAAGCTCTTGAATTGTACCTCTAAAATGACTGTGAATATCATTTACAAGAAGTACCTTTGGAGGAATTTGAGATTGAGCTCCACTCGGATCTAGGGTTTCTGCAATCATGAGCACGAGTTTGAAATTCGGTGCTTTCCATTCTCCATGAATTAACATTTCTGAACCTTTCTTTACTTTGGTGCTAGATGATGCCATGGTAGCTCTTTGAAAAATTTCTACCTTAAAATTTTTCTTTGAATCACTTGACTGCACTTAGAAATTTTTCTACTCAATATGCTGATATTCGCGGTGAAGAATGAATTTGATTTCATGCTTTTTGTCAGAAATTTTGTCATTAATGCTCCATAGGAATTAGGGTTTAGAATTTGACAGACTGTCATCCACTAAGCATTAATTTCTTGGTGAAGGTTCCACAACTCGGAGAACATACTATTTGGACCTTACTCGGTAACCAAATAAAATTATGTTACTCCTGACCTTGCTCAGTTGAAACTGATACCGACCTTCCTGCAATCCTTTTGTTTCTTGCATACTAATTTTGATCTTTCTTTCTTTCAATTCAGGAACTGTTTGGAATATGTCTATGAGGATACAGTTCCAGTGCTTTCTTGGAGACTTAGTTAGAATTGATAGAGCCACTCTCTTCATGAGTGACTACATTACTTGGACTGGTTTTCTCGGTAGGTTTAGGGATCCACTGTTGTCTCATCTGCTTCCTGATGCTATCTACTTTTTCTTTCTTTTCATCTTCAACTTTTCCTAAATTCATGCAATTTTTAGCTATGTGACCAAGCTTAGTGCATTTATAACATCTTATGGTAGTATCCCTTTTCCTCAAGTGATGCCTCACACAATTCATGACAATGTGTCCATATTCTCCACAATAATGACATCTACACCAAGTGTTGTAATCCCAACCAAATATTGCTTTCATAATTTGTTCTACTGGATTGGGTGTTTTAGTTCTGCATTCTGATGCCTTGTGACCTTGTTTGTTACATTTGTGACATTTGCCTTCAAATATTGGTTTCTCCTTGCATTCATTTGCTTTATGACCATGCTGATTGCAATTGTAGCATTTTCCATTGAATTTTGCTTTTCCATTGCTCCAACATTTGTTTGAAGTATGACCAATTTTTCCACAGTGATTACAAGTAGGTTTTTGATTCATTTGAGTACCTTGTTTGGAGGATTCACCTTCCTTTTTGTATCCAAGTCCTGCTTTTCCTTTTTGCCTATGAAGGTTTTGTTCATACACCTAATTCATATCTTCTTGAGATTTCAACATTCTTTCATTGATTTTCCTTTCAGTATCTAGGTCACTCATCAATCTTAAATTGATTTACTTTTTAGATTTCAGTTCCTCTCTTATATTTTCATTTTCTGATCTTAGAGTCAAGATTTCTTCATTTGCATTGGAGACTTGATTAATAAGGTTTTCTAGCTTAAGGGTTTGATTCTAGATTTCATTGTTCTTTCCATCTATTTCATCTTTCATCTTGTTTCTTTGTTCCAAGATTTCACAGAATCTTGTTGACTGAATTTCCTGTTCTCTTTTCAATTTTCTTACTTCTTCTTGCAAAGATTCATTCTTTTCTAGAAGTTCTTTTGCTTCATTGTTTGCTTCATTTGAGCTGCTTGAAGGGAAAAAATATTCAATCTTTTCTTCAACATACTGGAGGTCATTATTCTAATTTGCAAGTTCCTTCCTTCTTTTTAGGGAAAGGGAAAGATTCTCTTTTGCTTCCTTGAGTTGAGTTATGGTCATTTCCAGATCTAGCTTTTCATTCTCAATTACCTTATTAAGTCTGAATATCTCCATTGTCCTAAATCTTTTCCCAAGCTATCAAAATTTATTTTGAGAACCACAACACTCTGATACCAATTGTTGGAAATATTCAAGACTAGCTAGGTTACTGAGAGGGGAGGGGTGAATCAGTAACTTCAAAACTTTTACAAATTTTAGATCTCAACCATTTTCTCAATGACTTTAGATTGATAAGCTAACTGCATGCATGAGTAAGAGAAAGAATAAAACATTCATAACACTTGAACATAGAGATTGATGACCCATAAACCTTCCAAATAGAAAGTAAAACCGGGGTGGGGATGAAACTCACAAAACTTCAATGCTGCAGTATAAAGTTTTCCGATTAAGGCTTACAATGATCACTTCTGATGATCTACCCTATTAGGAGCAATAAGGACTACTAGGTCCACCTTGTTAGAGGATTTACAAACATACAGTGAAGTATGCACTCGGTTAAGAGATTTTACAAAGACTATTAAGTCTACCCGGTTAAAGGATTTGGGGCTGATTCACCTATTAGGATGAAATAGTAGATCTCTTACTTGCAACTATACTCGCTGATTGAGATAATCTAATGTATTGATCACCTTCTATGATGGATGTGTCTTTGCTACTCCTTATACTGTTATATCCCTTGTAATTCACTTATCTTTGCATTCCTTCTCTTTTTTCGCTTACACACACTTTTGATATGATACAAAACATTGTTTATATATTGATCCAAAAAAATTACAAAATAATTACAAAGTCAGATCTAAACAAAGCAAACACAAATATTACTAAGTCAGCCCAAATATAGTGACTTGGTTACTGTAAACTAACTCGGTGACTTTCTGATACTCGGCATCCACTGCATTACTCAGCATTTTCATGCACTCGGTAGAAGTGGAGGCACGGTCCATACTAACCACTCGGTTGTAGTTTCAAACTCGGTATATACTGGAGACTCGGTAGAGACTAAATTCCTTGTTTACTATGCTGGCACTTAGTAAACACTGCTCATTTCATTACTCGGTGATGATAACTCAGTAAGCTCTGTGAAGCTCGATAAGCACTGTTCTGCTCGGTAAATGCTATTCTTCTCGGTAGACACTGTTTTGCTCGGTAAACATTATTTTTCTTGGTAAACACTGTTCTACTTGGTAAACACTATTCTGCTCGGTAAACACTGTTCTTCTTGGTAAACACTCAGAGTCTGAATAAGTGTTGTCACTAATGACAAACATACTTAATGCCAACATTTCTCAATCAACAATAGAAGTGGAGTATGTTGCAGCAGCCCTGAATTGTTCTACAATTGTTTGGATCAAGAAAATGATAAAAGATTTTGGAATTTAGATTGATTATCCTATTGTTATTTATTGTAATAACACTAGCACTATCAATATGTCAAAGAACCCAATGATGCATGCAAAGACAAAGAACATTGAGATCAAGTATCACTTCCTAAGAGAGAAAGTGGTAGAAAAGAAGTCATATTGGACTATGTGAGTACTAAAGATCAGTTGGTAGACATATTAACAAAGCCCTTGCCTAAGCATACTTTTGAGTATCTCAGGGAGAAGTTGGGATTAACTCCCTTCCCTGATTCTACTTAGAAGAAAGAGGAAAGAGCATCAATCCTCAGGGATTGATGGATGGTTGACTACTCTACTTTAGGAGTAGTACTAGTGCTTAAATATATTGGTTCCCTTTTGCATTTATTTCAAAGGGGGAGTAATATATAGTCATGAAAAAATAGTAAAAGAAGGAGTAACATACTAAGGGGGAGTAGTATTCAGATATGGAAGTAGTTCAGTTGAGGAAATGGAGAATGTTGAAGATTATTACAGCAAATGGAGGACTCATCTTTGGGGGAGTTTTGAAGAGGAAATGGAGAATGTTATAAAATAAGTGTTCATGTGGATTGGTGGAGTTTTTCATTCCATATGTTGCCATCAATGCCAAAGGGGGACATTGATGGAGATTTGCCAGTAGGCCATTACTAATTGTATGTTTGTCATTGATGACAATATATGGTAAGTAGCATGTGTGGATGACTTATGTAGTAATCTTCAAGTATATGTAGGATGGACATGTTATCAGTATGATATCATGGATGCAGTGGTTAACTATTAGTACAGACAGTTATATAGCAGCTTGTGTCAGCAGTGTTCCTGACAGAGTAACAGATAGTGTTTTGTGTATGGTTGTCTGTATAGTTATCATGGAGCCTTGTGCCTTTGGATATGTGATGGAGACATTTTATTGATGTTACATTCATGGATGAATAGTATGATGATCAGTAGAACTGAATCTATGTAGTTGCTATTTTCTAGTAGCACTTTCCTATGTTTATTTAGAAGAGCCAAAAGAGATATTATTGGTTCTATAGTTGTACCTATCATTTTCATATGCACCCTTGGATTTAATCTTAGAGAAGAGTTATTTATGTTTAGTTAAGAGCACATGAAGTAATTCATCTTGAGGAAAAAGATCCAATTATGTTGGTAAAGCCGACAATTTGTGGTGTGCATCTACAATTATCTTATTGGATAGGTCCCAGATTGTGTTGCATGCTTAGTAGAGCTGACTGATTTATTATTGGAGTTTGTTATGGTTTCTCTAATATGATTTCAAGGTGGTTCTAATAGACTGACTTGATTATATCATTTAGAGGAAAGATATTTATAGGCAGTCATTTGTGATTGATTGAGTGTGGTTCATGGTTAACAGTAAGAGTAGAGCAGGGTGTGTGAAGTGTTGAACCATCAGAAGAAGGTCTATGTGACCAAGTAAAGTATTTTTTCTATACAATGGAACTAATCTAGACAATAGGTCAAAGTGCAATTCACCAAGATCTAGATATAGTGTGTATCTGTTAAATAGAAGGTTGTAGTCTTCACCCCTTTGTGCTATGTGCTCTCAGATAGTGCATCCTCTCCCCTAATAGGGACTATTGTAAAAGAATCCTAATAGGGTCTGACCCTTGACCAGGTCTACTGTACTAAATATATTATAAAGAAACTCTTAACAAGGTTAAGGATCTTCTAGAAAGGATCATAATACACTAGTACAAAATATTAGTGTGTGTTAATTCCCACCGGGGTATTTACCTATTTGGGTTTCCTCGTAACCACAATATTGGTATTGTGTTCATGTGTTTATGCTTTATGTTTAAGTATACTTAATTGGATAAATAATTGAAACTTGTAGATAACTGATTCACCCCCCCCTCTCAGTTATATCTTGGGACTATTCCTAACAATATTATTTTCCCGCATCCACTTAAAATAATTCTCAAAGAAATGTTGGACAAACTCAGATGAGTGTGATCTATCATTTCTCATATAAAAATGGTACTCTTTGATTGTCTTTTGGTCATCTTTTGTACTATCAAGGGAATGTCTATATGTTATGTGCACAAAAATAAAAACTTGAATAGAATTGTAATATTGAGCTTGCAACTCATTTTGGGGCTGCAATGTATAGTAATCTACAAAGTCAACAACCAATATAATAGTGCCAATCGGGAAAGTGTCCTTACAATTCTTGAATTGTTGATCCAATTGCTAAGACCTATGACTATGCCTTGCATACTTGTAAAAAAAATTCTTCTTGAAATTTGAATAAAATCAGCTACATTCCATTCTTTAGTAATCAACTCACATCTAGAGCCTTCACCTCCACTTTTTAATGCATATTTAATAGTCTCATATACATTTTTGTGGACAATTGTCTTTCCAAAATCATGTTTCATCCCTCATGAAAACATTTAACAAACTTCACTAGCCCACCACACTCTGAGCACTTGTCATTTAAGCAATCTTTTCTATAAAAGAAACATCCATCATCTCTAGGACATAAAAAATGATCTAGCAAGTCTCTTGATGATTTTGGAAGAGAACTTGCACCACACTCCTCCAACATTTCACTTGTATGCAAAGTAGAATGAATGGATCGTAACAATTCATGGTGCATTGAAAACTCTAGATGATATTTGCAACAAGTATTTTGAATCTTAAGAGGCACACAAAAAAAAGGCTCCAGGGCTTCAAAATATCTTTGTGATATTTGCAATGTTGGATGTGTCTCACAAAATTCTTTGAACAACATTGTTTGACTCACCTCCAAATAATGTTTGGGATGTGGGGTGTGGTCTCGAATTCCAATTCTCAACTTCAAGACATCCTTCACATTTGGTGACACTCTTGAGTTAGATTACTAAAATAGTTGAATTTTATCCTTCACAGCATCAGTAAGCTTCTTATCACAATGTGAATGTCTCCCACCATAAGCCCATGTATCATTTTGAATAGGATCATCAAGTCTT
>BSBK01006615.1:5000-389833 GCA_027943335.1 Chamaecyparis obtusa
ATTTAAAGGTGTCCTTCGGTAGAGGCTTGGTAAAAATATCAGCAAGTTTCTCCTTTGATGTAACATATTCTAGTTTGACTTGCTTCTCCTATACTTGTTCTCTTTAGTAATTAAACTTAATTGATATATGCTTTGTATTTGAATGCATCACAAGATTCTTAGAAATATTTATAGCACTAGTGTTGTCACAATATATAATCACTAGCTCAGTGATTGCCTCATTCATCCCTTCCAACACTTGTTTGATATAAGAAATGTTTGAATACTTTGTAGCAGCAAAAACATACTCTTCTTTAGTAGTAGATTGAAAATACAAGGTTATTTCTTACTTGTCCAAGTTACAAGTCTTTCACCAAAGAAGAATTCTCCTCCGATTGTGATCTTTCTGTCATCTATATTTCCAGCCCAATCTGCGTCGGTGTAAACTCTTAGTTCAAATTTGTCTTCCTTAGGATACCATAAACCATAATCCTTTGTTTTCTTTAGGTATCTCAAGATTCTTTTCACTGCAACCATATGTGAATGCTTTCTAGATTAGCAAAAAATATAGGAAAAATCCCCACTGTATGTGCAATAGTAGGCCTACTATGTGTTATCTCTATTTGACCATTAGAGATTGTCATTAGTATAAAAGACATCGGTCAGTTACCTATGCTGCTATAGTCAGTAAAAGAAAGCACTTCAAGCTAGTTGGTTAAGTCCTTACACCGAGCACCAAAGTAGTTTTATCGAGCATCATCGTACACTGATATCGAGTGATAGTAAACACCGAATAGACTGGAGACCGAGCACTAGTGTAACTAGAAAATAGTGTATACAGTGTTTACCAAGCATCACAAAAAATGGCATAGTAATCATTAATGGCACACTTATCTATGCAAATGGTTACAACAGAATCAAAAAACATTTTATCGAGATCGAGGATCATTTATTATAGATATATTCATTAATTGCGATGATGATTTCTATGTAATTGCTAGATCTAGGTTAATTTTTTACATTTTACCTCTTAGGGTTTTCTCTAAGATATTATAACCTAATGTTGTTAAGAGGAAAAAGTAGTATGCTATATAATCATATTTCATGTCATTTTTTATATGAAGCTTGACAAGGAAGTTAAGAACAAGAGAATAAGTTCTTGAATCATTAGCCAACTTCAAGATATTAGTTATCAGATAAAGAAGAATAGAATAAAGAGACATTCAGATTAAGTAGAATCAGACAAGGCTACCGAGAAGTTCAAAGTAGAGATCTTCACATGAAAAGGTGATATCCATTCAATATTTAATAGATCTATATCAGACAAGATAGAGTTATCAATTTGTAGATACATCCTATTATTTTCTAATCATTGTAATAGAGTTTGGTAAAATCTCTTAACAGAGTATACCTAATAGTCTTTTATGTAAATCTCTTAACCGAGTGCACACTCAAGTAGTTTTGTTTAAATCCTATAATTAGGTAAATCTAATCAATCTGAAATGTTACTCCTAATAGGGTAAAATCACCAGAAGTGATCACCACTTGTAGCCCTAACAGGAAAACCTTTTCTATCTGCAGTAGTAAAGAATTTTTGGGTGTCATCCCCACCACAGTTTTAACCTTCTAACAAGGGTTTTTACGTTACCAAAATACTTATATTATGTGATAGATATAATGTTGATTTCATGCTATTTACTTTTACAAGTTCATTGAATGAATGATACATATAATGGATTCAAGCTATATGTGAAGTTACTACTATTTGTTATTTAAGGTTTGAGAGTTGAAAGTATTTTTGGGCACTGATTCACCCCTTCCCTCTTAGTGACCTATCTTTCCATACCAACAATTGGTATCAGAGCTCATATATCTTATTGGACAGTTTAACCAATGAAGAGTAAAGATCTAACCATGTAGAGATATAAGTTGGATAAGACAATAGAGAATCAAAAGATTCAGATGCAGATGTTCATAGAGTAGTATAAGAAAGCTAAGGATGACTTGAAAAACTTATTGGTTCAAAGGAAGAACCTGGCTATTCTAGAAAATGAGATTAGTTACCATGAAGAAGAGATTGATGATATATTTGACAACATTGGATCTAGTTTAGGAAGTATTTCTGATGGATCTGAAAGTGCACTCTCTGATTTGTTTGAAAAGAATCTTCACTTAACTAAACAAGTGAAAGCCCTACAAATTGTGGTCAAGAATCACAAATGGTGAGAATGATAGATGTAATGAACAAGGTTAGACAAGATGAGCAAGAAATGAATCTAGTTGTTGAAGACTGAAGATAGATAACTAAACAACTTCAAGCAAAAGAAATTGAGATACAAAGACTCACAAAGCACCATTTCAAAATATCCAATCAGATGATGATTGTAAATTAGTAGGTTAACCAATTAAATGGTGAATTGTCAAGAAAACTTGAAGATATTGGAATACTCAGGGAAGAGAATGAGAAATTGAGAAATGAAGTAAAGATACAACTGCAACACAATGAAATGATGAAATTGGCTTAAGATGATTCCAAAAAGATTGATGATTTTCTGACTAATCTTAGAAGATTTGGAAGTAAAGTTGGATTAGGCTATACCAGTGAAGGAGAATCATCCAAACAAGCTAAATAAGTGAACAAAAATCAAAATTAAAGACCTAAGACACTATCATGCTATCACTGTGGAAAACTAGGACATACCTCAAATATCTGCAAAAGAAAAGTACAAGGTAAACCTCAAATCACTCCTACGTTTAATGGTTACTGTTATTACTGTGGAAAATTTGGTCATCAAGATTATGAGTGTAGAGAAAAACTGAATAAGAATGCTAACAATCCTATTATGGAGAAACTCTTTTATACTTGCAACGAACATGGACACATGCAAAAGAGTGTAAAACTAAGATGAAGCAAGTGTAGATAGCAAAATAGAAGAGAAGACCCAAATCTTATCAACCGAAGAGACAAGGTAATTCTTATGTTTGGGATTACAGCACATGGGTTAATTGTATAACATGTGGTAGATATGGACACATCGCAAAAAACTATATGAGGAAAAGATGGGCTGGATAATCATGAAGCTGGACAAGTGCTGGAATGGCATTCTTACATTGTTATAAGGTTGATTATCTAAGAAAGGACTGCAGAGACTGAGCACCAGAAGAAGGCCATTTATTTGAGAGTGGAAATGCTATTGCTGATATCATTAGAATCAGAAATACTATGTGGAGAAAGGCATCAAATGAAAATGATGAGTCAAGAAGAGCTATTGGTGAAAACTTGTCTATTAGATTGGGTTACATCGTTACTTCCACTTAAGGTGAAATAGGTATGTGGGTATGCTCAGGATCATGGTATGCCAAAAAGTGGCGATGTGAAAAAGAAGTCCTGATTGATAGACTCTTTGAAGAACAACTATAAATTTCAAAGAATATAACATTTTTGAAATCTAAAATATACATCACATTCTATGCTTCACCTAATACAATAATAATAAACAATTCTTTTAATTTGATGAAGTTTAGACTAAGTTAAGGTGGTTAGACATGAGATTTTTTATATTCAAAAAAATTTGTAGCAGAAAAATCATAATTAATTATTTACTTAGAAAAAAAATTAAAAAAATATACATCACATCTAGACATGAGTCTACTACTTTTATCTAGAATCTTATAAAAAAATATTATCATTTGATTTTGATTAATGTGGTCAGACATACACCTACTTGTTATCTTTCTAGTCCTAATTGATAGACTTATTGAAAAATAGCTATAACTTTCAAACTGTATAACATTTTTGAAATCCAAAATATGTGTCACATTCTATGCTTTTTCTACTACAAGAAAAACAAATAAAGTTTTCAATTTGATAAAGTTTAGACTAAGTTAACGTGGCCAGACATAAGAGTTTTTGTATTTTGGAAAACTTGTAGAAGAAAAATCATAATTAATTATTTACTTGAAAAAAAATTGTAAAAAAATATGTGTCACATCCAGACATGAGTCTACTAATTATATCTAGAATATTGTAAAAAAAAATTATCATTTGATTATGTTTAAAGTGGTTAGACATACATCTACTTCTTATTTTTCCCTGAAATTTTTATACTACTACATTGAAATTTGAAATTTTCAACATATAGAATAATTATTTTTCAAAAAAGGCCTAGTATCTTAGAAACTAAATTCAATTTTCTATAGATTCTCTTCTTAAATATTTTTGATATAATATTTATAACTTGTTAAAATTTTAATGTCGACTTGCCTAAACCTGATTTTCTAAATTTTTATTGCCACTTAAGGGCCTAGTTTGGCATACCATGATCCTGCACATACCCATGTATGGAACTCACATTTTAAAATGATCTTACTTTACATACAGTTCCTTATATATGATGAGCACCTACCAAATCTGTATGAATAAAGATGCATTATGGTTTATATGTTATGAGCTAACAAAGTCACATAGTCGGTATATGTAAGACTGAGCATTGAGCTACCTGTTGGTAAAAGTTATTTAAGGTTAACCAAGTATCAATATCAACTAAGTGAGAAATCATGTGTTAATCGAGCTGTTGGAAGTTTGCAATATTTGTCGAGTTGCAAGATGTCACAAACTGGAAAGTAGGTCAAGCATTAATGAAAAAAAGTTTAAGCGGGAAATCAAAAAATACTATAAATTTACATGGAGGACTTAGTTCATTTTCACACAGCAATTTTGAAGAGAGATTATTTCACAGAGCGAGTTCGAGAAAAGAATTCCTAAAGATCATCCCAAGTAATTACAGATCGAACCAAGCATGCTCTTTGTATATTCTACGTAAGTTCAAATGCGTATTGAGCACATTCATCACTTTTTTTTCCAAAAACCTAGTTTGTCAAAATGGCATCTACTACAAGCAGTTCTAAGATTGTGGACAAGAAGTGAACCCAATGTGAGTGTTCCAAGGCTTGCTTGCACATCTATCAAGAGACCTAGCTTGTCTTTATTAGGATCCTAATCTTCTCTAGGATCTTCCAAAGGCTTAGATGATTGACTAAGTCCTTCTCAAGCTCCTCTCCAAGAGCCAATGAACTTTTTCTTCACCTTGAAGGACTAACACCGTGTAGATACTTCATTCCTTCTTCTACACTTAGAAGGATCTAAGTGCCATCTCTTCACAAACTTCAAATTTCATTGTAGGAAGGTCTACCATCATGAAAACATTACATTTGTTCTCATTTGGATCCATTTAGAAGGATCTTTAAGTCATTCCTTATCTGATTCAAGAATTCACCTTGTGGAGGCCTAATTAGGCCTATTTCCTTGTAGCCTTTTGAAGAGACCTTTTGCCAATTCCTCTAAAACATTTCCAAACAACCTAACAATATAATCCCACATTTGGATACCCTTTTGGCTTTTACTAAAGTTTATGAGAGTTTTGGACCCCTTGGCCCTCCGTACATAGGGTTCCTACATACTAGGACTAATAGGGCTAAAAGGCCTATTTACTAGGATCTCACCATTTTCTGACTCAAAACTTAGTCTAATGGATTGGTATGAACTCAATCCTCATAGAATGTTAGGAGATGAATATACCCTACATGGAACTATACTTGTGTCATAGAGTACTTCTCGCCCATGCATTCAATTACTTGATTCTTCATTGTCAAGCCTCTGACTGGACTCTCCTAGCTCGCCTAGGCCTTAGCATTCAAAATAGCTATCCATATGCTCATGACTCCTACCTCTATATACATTATGTACAATGGCTCTAATCTAAGATTCATCCCCTTTCTTGAAGTTTCAAGGGTGTAATCTCAAGTGAGAGCCATGAAACCAAAAATAGTCTCACAGGGAACAACACACTGTCTAAATCTAATTTATTTACTCACAACTAGTAGAATAACTCAAAAAAACTAACACACTAAATGAAAAAGTGTTAAAACAACCTATACTATCCAAATCCAATGCAAAATTTCAAGCTTTAATCCACATAGTATCATTGTCACACTGAAATGCTTGGTTTCCTCTCAAAATAGAGTTGTAGAGCTACCTTTCATTACTCAAACTTGTTACAATTAATGAATAACTTCGAGATTCAAAAATTTATTTACATTAGATTCCATTTCCATGTTTTTAGTTCCTTTTGGTTGATCTCCCACTTCCTATTCTTTAGGGGATCCAAGGTAACCAAGTTGCATGAAACATTTTCCATTGTTGCAAATGTTGTCATGATAACTTTTAACAACTTTTGGCATCTTTGCTTTATGCCTTTATCCTACTTCTTAGGACCTCTATCTCCTATATCTCAAGGAACCAACATCATAAATGGCCTCAAGGAATCTTCCTAACATCATTTATGTGTTTAAGACACATTGAAGACTCTAACTCAAACTTTTAAGCTCTAAGACTAAGAAATTAAAACTATTAACAATGGCTATTTTGGTGACCTTAGTCCTAATGTATAACTCACCCAACCCACAATAGAAATGACCTTCTAAGGTCTAAAACAAACTCAAACCTATCTGACTTGGCCAATGTCAGATACAAGCCAAAATACCTAAACAAAGGAGGTTAGCCTAGGTGTGCTCCTACACCATCCTCCCCCCCAAAAAAGAGTTCAATCCACCCTTGGATTGAGTAAGCTTGGACCAATTCCCATCTTCTTGAATTCAGATTCCTTGACCCATGCTGCATCAACATTAGTTTGACCATGCTTCTTTATCAGATGTTCTTTGTACTTCTTGGTTCTAGTCTTCTTATAGACTCTAGTATCCAGTATATTGTCAGCTCCTTTGACTGTAGTAGCAGGTAGGTTAAGATCTTCCACATCTCTAATCACTTCACTGAGGCTGTGGTCTAAATTAGGTGGTGTTCCCTTATAAGGAACTAGGTCTACAATATTGAAGATAGAGGACAATCCATTGTCTTCTAGTAGCTCCACTCTAAAGGCATTGATACCATACTTAGCCAAGGTAACACAGGGACCTATCCTTCTAATCTGCAACTTGTGAGGGACTCCCTTTTGAAGTCTAGAATTATTGAGATGCACCATAACCAAGTCTCCCACATTGAATTGAACTTCTCTTCTACTCTCATCCACCTTGGTCTTATGTCTCATGGAGTTCTTTGTCAAAGTCTTCCAGGCTATATCATGGATCTCCTGCATTGCATATGCAAAGTCATCAGCATATCCACTTCCCTTCACCCCATCCTTCAAGTTTCTTAGCTCATAGACTCCTCTAGGATGTAAACCATAGACTATTTCAAAGGGAATCTTCCTTTTTGATCTATTTATAGTGTCATTGTAGGCATATTCAGCTTGCCCAATCAACTGATCCCATTGTTGAACATACTCCTTGGTTAAGAACCTTAGTAAATTTCAAAGGCTTCTATTGACAACCTCAGTTTGACCATCAGTTTTGGGATGGTAGGCCTATCCAAAATATAAATTAGTACCCAATCTATGCCAAAGAGTCTTCCAAAAATGACTCATAAACTTGGTGTCTCTATCTGACACAATGCTCATAGGTAACCCATGAATTCTCACTATCTCCTTGAAGAAAAGAGATGCTATTTGGCTGGCATCATTAGTTGTCTTACATGGAACAAAGTGAGCCATCTTTCTAAATCTATCCACAACTACATAAACACTATCCATACCTTGTGTTGTCTTAGATAACCCAACTACAAAATCCATACTCAATCATTGTCATGGTCTAGTAGGAATAGGTAGTGGTTGATATAGGCCTACATTTGAAGAAGTGCCATTGGCCTTTTGACACACTATACAACTTTCCACATACCTCCTAACATCAAGATTCATCTTTGGCCAATAATAGAACATTTGAACAAGTTCTTGAGTCTTAGTGATCCCAAAGTGACCACTCAATGCACCATTATTCTTTTCTTGTATCAAAACCTCTCTAATGGAGCCTCTCGGAACATATAATTGATTCCCTTTAAACAAGAGATCACTTTACAAAGTATATTCAACATACCTACTATGAAAATGATTCTTGTATTCAACACATGTTGGCAATTTGGCTAATGTGGATGCATAGATGTTGTCATTATGGAAACATATGATCTTTATTGAGAGCGCAGAATCTGGAATGCAAGTATGGCAAGTTGAAGGAAGAAATTGTCTAAGTATGGATACAGTGATCTTGACAAAGCACCCGATGAAGATTTAGTTGGTGACATCCACTGGAGCAATATTTTTGTTTGCGTAGTTAATTGAAGCTTCTACAAAGTATGAGGATACCACATCTCAGTTCACATAAAGTTTGGAGCAATACAGACAAAGTTATTCAAAGTTTACCGAAGATAGTTTTTGCAGACATAATAGTTTTGGAGACAATACTAGAGAAAGAGTTAAGGGATTATTTTTGCTTGTCAAAATAATGACTTAACATTATGAAGGGATGACATCCTAGATGTTTACTCTTGGATAAAGATTTTGGTAGCTGGCCATGTAAAGTTATTAGCTCTAATAACTCATATATTAGGCATACTTGAAATGTAATGAAAATAGTGTGATATGTAAAAAGAAAGAAAAGATAACTTGCGATAGTTGTATATTGTGATAGA
Organism: Chamaecyparis obtusa; assembly: GCA_027943335.1. Classification (NCBI taxonomy): domain Eukaryota; kingdom Viridiplantae; phylum Streptophyta; class Pinopsida; order Cupressales; family Cupressaceae; genus Chamaecyparis; species Chamaecyparis obtusa. Next base: position 13,555 of record BSBK01006615.1, read on the forward strand.
AACAAAGGCTATTGATGCAAAGTTGTAAGAAGTACCACATTACAGTCAGAAACATTTTGTATTACCTGTTTGGGCAGTGAGCTTAGCTGGTGATCAGGTTTTGTAATCTAACTCCTAATAGGGTTAAGGCTTCTAACAAGGCCTAAAGTCCTTTAACCAGGATAGATCTAGTATATATTGTAAGTTGACTCCTAACAGGGTCCAATATCCCTAATAGGATACTTTTGATTAGTGATCTTTGTGGGTACCATCACCACCGGGGCTTTCCCTTGGCCAGGGTTTCCTTGAGAACATATCATGTGTTATGAGTTCTTTCTATTTACTATGTTTGTTAATCAGCTTGATAATCTTTGTATGCACTAAAGTAATATGTTATATCCATAAGTGGGCAAAAGAAAAAGTTTTTGAAATACTGATTCACCCCCCCCCCCTCTCAGTATTTCCTTTTTCTAACAATTGGTATCAGAGCATAGTTACTCGGAGAAGGAACATTCAAGGAAAGCTTAGCAGCTTGAGTAAATCTCTATGGATATGGATCAACTTTAGAAGAATCTTGAAGAATCTCTTGAACAGATTGATATGCTTATTGATGAAAGAAACTCCTTAAGAAGAAAATATGAAGATGCAAAGAATACTATTGACAAATTAAAAGGTAAGATTGAAGATCTGAAATATGAAAAGAAATCTGATATGCTTGTTGAAGATTGTGATGAATTAGTAAAAGAAAATGAGATCCTTAATCATGAGTTGAAGATAGTAAATCTGAAGCTTAGTATGAAAGATGGAAATTTGAGATCTGATAATGAAAAATTGAAAATTGAGAATGTAGATCTGAGGTCAAGACTTGAAAAGGAAACATCTGAATCTGAAAAAGTAAAAGTGCAGTATGTGGAACTTGAGAAGTATAATAAAATTGTGAAAGGTGAATTAACTCAATCAAAAAAACAACTTGAAAGGCTATATTCAAAATGTGATAAAACTGAAAAACAAATTTCTTTTGGAGAACCATTCTTTGATAAGACTGGATTTGGATATAGTATGTTTAGAACAAACCATGAAAGTAAGAAGCCAGATCTGAAGACATCTGAAAGTGTGGAGGAAATAAAGCTAGATGAGAACACATTGGAAGATCCACTTAAAGAAGAACCACCTAGAGAGAAAGAAGAATCAAAGCAAGAAGAATCAAAATAGGAAGAATCATCTAAAGGTATGCAAAGAGAATTCAAAGGTAGATGTTTTGCTTGTAATACTATTGGGCACATGAAGAGAGATTGCACAGGTAAGCAATTTAAACCTCTTAATGGACATTGTTATAATTGTCATAGTTTTGGACACAGAGCTAACGAATGTAGAAGACCTAAAGTAATTGTGAATAATTATGATAGAATGATTGGGAATACTAACAATGTAGATAAGAAATCTATTGAAGAAATGAATCAAAGAAAAGTGGTAGTATGTTTTAGATGCAACAAAGTAGGACATATTGCTAGAAATTGCAAGTCACAGATTAACCAGCAAGGATAGAGATTTGGAAACAAGGGAATCATTTGTCAGATATGCAACAAGTTTGGACACTCAGCAAGATTTTGCAGAATGAACAATGGAGGTTATCATCATAACCCTAACCCTAGGAACAATGCAAGAAGGAATGAAAATGTAGGAAACAAAGAGAAAGGTTGCTGTAGCAATAAAGATGAAGTAAAATTTGATAAAGGCACAGATCAAGGAGGTATAGTTAGCACTGAAAGTAGTCAGGAAGGTAATGTAACTAATGGTAAGGATGAATCTTTACCTGACCCTTCTTTAAGTACTTAAATTATGTAAGTTTATGTAGTTTAGGACTTAGGATTAGTGTAGATTAGGAATTTGAATGAGTTAAGTTTTGCATAGTTAGATATAGGTTTATTATGTTGTACTAATGCTATGGTTAAGTGCGCAAAGGAAAATATTCTATTTTGGGAGGTCGTAGAAATTTTTATGGTTGCAGGTTTGTAGAATCAGATTTTTAAGGTTTTAGCTGCAAAATGAATGAATGTGATGTCAGATTGAGTTAATGTGAAGTGTTATAAGGTTGAAATCAAAGTTATCATGATTAAAAAGTGATTGAAGAGAGATTTGAAAGAAGAAAAAGCAAGTTGAGATCGATTTGAAGAAGTTTGGAAGCAGTTTGCAGCGACGATCATACCGAAACCCTAGATTTGCAAAGTTGAGGTATTTTTTGATCTTTAATCAGTTGATAAGATGGATATTTCTATGGTTCACAATGTTAAGGATAAGAATAGACCTAAGATTAAGAAAGAACTAGTAGAACCAGCTAAAATTGATAATAGTTTAGCACTATCATCCGTACCAGACAGAGTATTGCACATTGAGAATGTTAAAGGATATTTAGGTTGCAAGTTTGAAACTTTGGGAGATGCAGATTTTAGTGATGATTATAGGAAATTGTACAATCAAGACATGTCAGTTAAACCATCTTATGGGCACCTAGAGAATAATGAAATTATCAAATATTCCATGAAGTATGAATTCAATGATGAGGAATGTACCCAGATCATTTTAAGTAGAATCCACAATGGGAAATTCTGGATGGAGGATAGAATTATTGATATAACTGTCGACCTAATTCATGAAGTTGCTAGATTATCAAAAGTTGGAGAGATTCCACTGAATGAAAAGAACATGAGAAAGATTGTTTTAGACAACACTGGATCTAGTTATAATGGTAGAGGAATTGTGATAAGTAAGATTAAGCAAGATGATGTTAGGTACCTTTGCAAGATCCTAACAACTAAATTCTGTGGTAGTTCAAGGGAAAATAACATGGCTATAGGAATGATTCATGTAGCTTATCTTATGTGTATTGAGAAGAAACAAGTAGACCTATGTGAAAATTTGAAAATTTAGTTATTTGAGAACTTAGAAATGATTAAGGCTAAGTACACACAGTTTAGGTTTTCATCTCTGATAACCTATATGTTTTTCCATATTTTGAGAAGATTTCCTTACATAGTTGATTGGAGTGACAATGTGAACACAATGGAAAGAATAAACTCAGTCTACATGAAGCACCTTTTTGATAAAGTTAATGACAGTGTGAAGCTTGTATTGAAGACTTTTCAGAATATTGTTAAGAATAAATCAAGGATTCCTCAATCCTTAGTTGAAAAGAATAAAGATGACATTTGTTTTATGGTTGACACTGATTTCACCTACATTGAAGAAGTTGAGCCTAGAATGGAATTCATAGACCCTCTTGGCTATGAAATATCTGAAGCAAAAATAGTAGGATATGTGAATAGATTGTTAAAGTGTGAGTTGGATGGTCATGCAAATAGGTTTGGAACCTATGAAGAGAATTTCAACTCTACAATAAGTTTGAGAGAAAAGAAGCAATTTAGTAAGAGAGTTGAATCTACTATGAAGAAAATTTTGAAAGAATCAGGTATGTCAAGTCATGAGTTTGACATAGCTAAGAAGACTGTAGAAGCCTTGAAGCAAAGTGAAAATCTTGTAATTTCACCTGAGACATCTAGTGCAGATCCTATTGATCCTATTGTAGTAAAGGTAAAAGTTGAAGTACCTAAAAAAGATGAAGGAGATAAATATTATTCTCCTATTCCTAGCAAAAGAGTAAAAGTGAGTGCAACAAGACCTGACAAGAGACAGAAAGTGATTGTACCACCTATACCTAGAAATGTAGCAGTAATTAAAGATGATGATGTAGTTTCAACCAAGAAGAAAACTTGGAAACCAAGAATTGAAAGAGTTAATGAAGATATACTGAAGCATGGAGACTTCACTAAGTTGAATAAATTCTATGATCTATATGGATCATTTGACAGATTGAACTTTGAAAATGCAATGATTACACATATGATTATGACAGATAAGAAACTTAGCACTATTCATGGAAAGATCCCAGAAGATTTGTATAATAGACTTGTGAATAGAAAACATAGAGCACAAGAAGAGGACATAAAGATGAGAGAACATGTAATTAGACAGTTCTATGAAGTTGAGGATGAAGATCATTTGAAGAGATTCTTGAAGTCTCTTGGAACTCTATTGAGAACTAAGAGAAGAACAATCCTTATAATGGGAGGCAAAAAGGAGGAAGTACAGAAAGAGACAGAGCAAGCAGTAATGCAAGTTCTTGCAGATATAGTTGTAGAAAAGCATGTTGAATCAGACCCTCAGCAGAAGCAATCAGAGGAACCACATGCAGAGGAAGTTGGTATTGAAGAAGTTCCATCTTCTTCACATATCAATATTGGCAAAGAATCAATGGATATTGAAGGCACCAAAGTGACTCTAGAATCAGATGATGCAGTATTTCATGGCTTAGGAAACATTGTTGATAGTTTGGCTTTGGGAGAGCAAGAAAAGGTCACAGAATCAGAGGTAGAGGAAGCACCAACTGTATCAAAATCAGTTCCAGCAGAGCAGTCAGTTAAAGGTAAACAAATTTTGACAAAGGCCACTACCTCTAGTGCACCTTCTATACCAGTTGAAGACATTAGTGCACCTGATAGTAAGAAGAGGCATATTGGTTCAATGTTTGAAGACCTTGGAAGAGAAGTTGAAGATGATGATCAGCTTGAGCTCATCACATCTTTGAATAAAATTATTGGAAAGAATAAGAAGGTGAAAGACCTTGAAGGCAAAATTAGAGTTTTGATAGAGAAACTTGAGAGTGTGATCAGCACTAAGGTATCTGAATTAGATCCACTTGAGAAAGCTAATACAATAATAAATTCTTTTGACTCTAAATTTTCTAACTTGAAGGATATTGCTAAGATAAAAGTTTAGGAAGACTATGAAGTAGAAATGCAACAAACTTTAAGTGTAAATATTCGAAATGATATTGGTAGTTTAGATGTATGCATAAAGAATTTGAGGAGACATTTTGAGATAGGAAAGAATTTTTATATACAATGCACAAAATCAAAAATCCTAACAGCTGAAGAAGATAAGAAGATCAGAGAGAAGCTAGATGCTATTACAGCTGAAACAAACACCTTGTCAAGCCCAAATGTAAAGATAAGTTCTGTAGAGAAGAACATAAGGAAGTTGAAAGATGAAATTAGAATGTTAGCAGAGGAGAAGAATAGAAAGATGATCAGGGTTAACATCTTGAGAGAGCTTGTCTCAATCAAGACATAAATTATTGAAGATCAAATTGAGCAGTGTCTTTCAGCAAAGACATCATTTCAAAATTTTAGCTTCAATTCCCTGCAAGCTTGTCAGAAAGTAGCATATAGATTGAGTACTCTACTCAATGTTGCTGAATCCATCAAGAAGATATGGGAGAAAGATTTTGAATCTTGGAAGTTAGAGTTTGGTGGTTGTGTTGCAAGCTTACCGGCTTTGCAATAGTTGTTAACAAGGTATAAAGTTTTTTTTGAAATTTTTGTACACCCTATCTTTCTCATTGTTGTCAAAGGGGGAGAGATAGTAGAAAATTGAATATATGTTGAGGAAGAATACTCATAGGGGGAGCTATTATATGGAGTATGATATTGTATACATATTGTATAACTTTTGGCCACAATTTTGTATAAGTGTTTTTGAAGTTTTGTTTGCACACTTAGCCAATTTTCCCATATGTTGCCACCAATGACAAAGGGGAAGATTGTTGGCAATTTGGCTAATGTGGATGCATAGATGTTGTCATTATGGCAACATATGATCTCTATTGAGAGCACAAAATCTAGAATGCAAGTATGGCAAGTTGAAGGAAGAAATTGTCTAAGTATGGATACAGTGATCCTGACAGAGCACCCGATGAAAATTTAGTTGGCGACATCCACTGGAGAAATATTTTTGTTTTCATAGTTAACTAAAGTTTCTATAGAGTATGAGGATACCCCATCTTAGTGTGCATAAATTTTGGAGCAATATGGACAAAGTTATTCAAAGTTTACTGAAGATAGTTTTTGCAGACAGAACAGTTTTGGAGATAGTACTAGCAAAAGAGTTAAGGGATTACTTTTGCTTGTCAAAATAATGACTTAACATTATGAAGGGATGAAATCATAGATTTTTACTCTTGGATAAATATTTTGGTATCCGACCATGTAAATTTATTAGCTCTAATAACTCATATATTAGGCATACTTGAAATGTAATGAAAATAGTGTGATATGTAAAAAGAAAGAAAAGATAACTTGTGATAGTTGTATATTGTGATAGCAGCAAAGGCTATTGATGCAAAGTTGTAAGTATTACCACATTATATTCAAAAACATTTTGTATTACCTTTTTGGGCAGTGAGCTCAGCCGGTGATCAGGTTTTGTAATCTAACTCCTAACAGGGTTAAGGCTTCTAACAAGGCCTAAAGTCCTTTAACCAGGATAGATCTACTATATATTGTAAATTGACTCCTAATAGGGTCCAATATCCCTCACAAGATACTTTTTATTAATGATCTTTGTGGGTACCATCCCCACTGGGGTTTTCCCTTGGCAAGGGTTTCCTCGAGAACATATCATGTGTTATGAGTTCTTTCTATTTACTGCTATGTTTGTTAATCAACTTGATAATCTTTGTATGCACTAAAGTAATCTGTTATATCCATAAGTGGGCAAAAGAAAAATTTTGTGAAATATGGATTCACTCCCCCTCTCATTATTTCCTATTTCTAACAACACATACCTTATAAATGTCTTTAAAATCTTCATCATCAACATATAGATCCTTGAAGTGATTTATCCCCATGCTCTTCAATTGAATTTATTGGATAGTGAGAGCTCTCCTAGATAAGGCATCTGACTTGTTTTTTAGTACTCCTTTCTTGTGCTTGATATTAAAGGTATAAGCTTGTAGGTATTCAACCCACTTCATGTGCTTCTGACTCAACTTCTCTTGTGAATTTAGGAAACTAAGTGCTTGGTTGTGTGAATACACTATGAACTCCTTGGGAAGCAAGTAGTGCCTCTATTTCCTTAAAGCCTAAACCAATGCATACATCTCAAGGTCATAAGAAGATTACTTCTTCTTGGCTTCACTTAAATTTTCCAAATGAAAAGCCACTGGTCTACCCTCTTGGCTTAGAACAGCTCTAATAGCCACATTACTAGCATCACATTCAATGGTGAATAGCTTCTCAAAGCTTGGCAAGACTAAAATAGGTTGGGTAGCTATCTTTTCCTTCAATAGCTCAAAGCTTTTGTTAGCATTCTCACTCCATACAAACTTAATGTTCATACCTCCTTTAATGGTTTCCAACATAGAAGCACAAATTGCACTAAATTGTCTTATGAACTTCCTATAGTATTGAGCAAGTCCATGAAAACTTCTTACCTCTATTACTATCATTGGAGTAAGCCAATTTATAATGGCTTCTACCTTGATAACATCCATTTTAATATTTCTATGTGATAGAATAAATCCAAGGTACTCTAGCTCTATTTTGATGAACTCACACTTCTCCAAGTTGATCATCAACTTCTCATCATGTAGCTTCTTGAAAACAATTTCAAGGTGTTCTCGATGCTCACCTCTTGTTTTTCTATAAATTAGTATATCATCTAGATATACTACTAAAAAATTTCCAATGTAGTCTTTGAGGACTTCATTCATGAGCATCATGAATGTGGAGGTGGCATTCGATAATCCAAATGGAATGACAAGCCATTCATACAAACCTTCATTGGTCTTGAAGTCTACTTTGCACTCATCTCCTTCATGTATTCTTATTTGGTGATAGCCACTCTTCAAGTCTATCTTTCTATAGTACTTAGCTTCACCTAGACAATCTGTTAGGTCTTCAATCCTAGGGATAGGGAACCTATACCTTATGGTTATCCTTTTCATAGCCCTTGAATCAGTAAAAAGCCTCCAAGTTCCTCATTTCTTAGGTGCAAGGACAATGGGTATGACAAATGGACTAATACTCTTTCTAATGAAACCTTGGTTTAGGAGTTCTTGTATTTTCTACTAATTTCCTCATTTTGCTGTGGGGTCATTTTTTAAGCTTCCTTATTAGGTAGGGTAGCTCCTGGGATAATATCTATCCTATGACTTATGGCTCTTTTAGGGGGTAAGGTTGATGGTTGTCCATCACTCACTATACCTTCATAAGTCTGCAACATGTTTTTTAACTCCTTGGGTAACTCTTTCTTCTTAGTCACCTTGCCTTCAACTATCTCTCTTGGCCTCAAACCAATGCAAAGAAAACTCCTTCATTCTCTTCCATGGCTTCTAAGAACTCTTTTTTAGCAACCATGAGCACATTAGGACCTGTTGTCTTCACCTCTACATCCTCTAACAATGATTGAATTTTAAAAGTCACATTGTCCTTCTTGAAAGAATAAGAATTCTTTCCTCCATCATGTATGGCTTGGTGGTCAAATTTCCATGGTCTACCTAGTAGCAAGTGACATGCATCCATAGGTAACACATCACAAAAAAAAAAATCTTTGTACCTTCCAATGGAGAGCTCCACCCATGCTTATTCATTCACTAACACATGCTGGCTTTTATTGAGCCATATGACCTTGTAAGGATTGGTGTGGGGTATCCTTGTCAACTTTATCTTGTTGACTGCTTCCTCTGACACAATGTTATGAGTAGACCCTAATTCTATGATGACTCTACATACTTTCCCCATCATCGTGCACTTTATCCTAAACAAAGACCTCCTTTGGCTTGGCTCTTCCTTTATCAGCTCCTTGAGAAAAGTTCTCCTCATCATGAGGTTCTCACCTTCCTCTGAATTTAATGGTACCTCAACATGCTTCTCTATTGTACTTGTATCATCATGAACTATATTATTTCTCTTATCACCTCCTCGAGAAGAACTACCCTTCTCTGGATAGCTATAGGTAGGATGTCCCATTTGATTGCAATGGTAGCATTTCATATTGGAAAAGTAGATTCCTCTACCTCCTTGTCCACTACTTCTTTGTCTAAAGCTAGAGTTAGAACTCCTTCCTCTACCACCTCTACTAGAGCTTCCTTCTTGCTTCTCACTAAATTGGTTGTCTCCTTGAGTCCTTGATTTAGAACTCCTTCCACCATAGCCACTTCTTTGTCCTCTACTATCCTTGCCTTTACCTCTACCTTTGGAGGTTTTCTCTTGTTTTCTCTTTCCCTTCTCTTCTATCTTCAAGGCCATTTGATAACATTGGCATATGTTTTTGAAGTTCACTAGACTCATTTCTTCTTTAATAGACCAATTGAGGTCATTCAAGTACCTTGCAAGCTTGATGCTTTCATCTTCAACTACCTTTGATCTTAAGCACAACTTTTGGGACTCCTTAGTGTATGCTTGAACATCTAGATCTTTTTGTCTAAGATTGTGTCTCTATCTATGCAATTTAACTTCATAGTCACCAAGAAGGTAGGTCTACTTCACTTTAGTTACCATGCCCTTCCATGTAACTATAGGACCCTTTCAATCCTTTTCTCTCTCAGTTTGCACAAACTTCCACCTTGTGAGAGTTGAATCTCTCAACCTTGATTTGGCCACCATAAATTTTTGGGTTGTAGGGATACCATCACATTCAAAATGGTTCTCAATGCTATCTATCCAATCCACAACTAAATCTAGATCTATTTGTCCATTGAATAGTGGCACACCCTCCAAAGCTTTTCCACTCAAGGCCATCAGTACCTTGAAGAAGGGTTCTTAAGGAAGAACAGGGTCAAGTGTTGGAGCTTCCTCCTCCAATTCTAATTCCTTTTCCCTTGCTTCTTTCTCTTCGTTTTAATCAATTTTATCTTTGACCTTATCATCTATGTCTTGGACTTTACACAAGAGCTGCTCCATTTGAGCCAATCTTTCTCTTAACAACTGATTGTCCTCTTCTTGTTCTTCTACCTTGTTGGCTAGCTCAACATTAGTCACCATGGTTTTATCTTCCACTAATTCAACTAGTGTATTCTCTCCTACCAATTTAGTTGGCTGAAACATCAACAACAAGCCTGATCAATTCAAGCTCTGATACCAATATGATGTGAGTGTTCCAAGGCTTGCTTGCACATCTACCAAGAGACCTAGCTTGTCTCTATTAGGATCCTAATCTTCTCTAGGATCTTCCAAAGGCTTAGATGATTAACTAAGGCCTTCAAAATCTCCTCTCCAAGAGCCAATCAACTTGTGCTTCACCTTGAAGCACTAACACCATGTCGATACTTTATTCCTCCTACACTAAGAAGGATCTAAGTGCCATCTCTTCACAAAATTCAAATTTCATTGCAGGGGTTTTTATCATCTTGAAAAAATTCCATTTTTTCTCATTTGGATCCATTTAGAAGGATCTTTAAGTGATTCCTTATCAGATTCAAGAATTTATCTTGTGGAGGCCTAATTAGGCCTATTTCCTTGTAGCCTTTTGCGGAGACCTTTTGCCAAATCCTATAAAAAATAACAAACAATCTAAAAATATAATCCCACATTTGGATGCCCTTTTGGATTTTACTAAATATTATGAATTTTTTGGACCCCTAGGCCCTCCGTACATAGGGTTCCTACAAACTAGGACTAATAGGGCTAAAAGGCCTATTTACTAGGATCTCACTATTTTCTCACTCAAAACTTAGTCTAATGGATTGGTATGAACTCAACCCTTAGAGAATGTTAGGATATGACTATAACCTACCTATAATTGTACTTTTCTTTTACAATAGTTTTCTCCACTGCATTCAATCACTAGATTCTTCACTATCAAGCCTCTAACTAGACTCTCCTAGCTTGCTTAGGGCTTGGCATTTAAAATAGATATCCATCTTTTCATGACCCATAACTCTATATAAATTATGTACAATGTCTCCACTCTAAGATTCATCCAATTTCTTAAAGTTTCAAGGGTTTAATCTCAAGTGATAGCCATTAAACCAAAAACAATCTCACAGGGAACAACAAACTGTCTAAATCTAATTTATTTACTCAAAACTAGTAGACTAACTCAAAAAAACTAACAAACTAAATGAAAAAGTCTTAAAACATCCTATACTATCCAAATATAATGCTAACTTTCAATACTTAATCCACATAGTATCACTGTCACACTAAAATGCTCGTGTTCCTCTCAAAAAAGAGTTGCAAAGCTATCTTTCATTTCTCAAACTTGTTACAATGAATGACTAACTTTGAGATTCAAGCCTTCCTTTACATCAGATGTCATTTCCATGTTTTTAGGGAATGTTGTTCAATCTCTGAATTCCTATTCTTTAGGGGATCCAAGGTAACTGAGTTGCATGCAACATTTTCCATTATTGCAAATGTTGTCATGACAACTTCTAACAACTTGTGGCATCTTTGCTTTATGCCTTCATCCTACTTTTTAGGACCTCTATCTCCTATATCTCAAGGAACCAAAATCATAAATGGCCTCAAGGTATCTTCCTAACATCATTCATGTGTTTAAGACACATTGAAGACTCTAACTCAAACTTAAAGCTCTAAGACTAAGAAATTAAAACTACTAACAATGGTTATTTTGGTGACCTTAGTCCTAATGACTAACTCACCTAGCCCACAATAGCAATGACCTTCTAAGGTCTAAAACAATCTCAAACCTCTTTAACTTGGCCAATGTCAGATACAAACCAAAATACCTAAACAAAGGAGGTTAGCCTAGGTGTGCTCTTACACCATAACCTCATTGTTTTAGCTAACTGTGATGAACCTAAATACAAGTTACACCTAGAAGTCATATCGAAAATAGATTTAGCAGGCACTTTCTCAAGCATCCCACCTAGGTTTTTGCTGGTCAAGGATGTATGATCCTACATTCACTCTAAGATAGGTGAAATAGGATATTTTGATATGTATGTTGCATACTAGGGACTCTGTAGTGATGATGGGAAACTTAAACCAGATTATAAATAGGTTGAAAAGATTGGACTCACTCATGCCCTAAATTTTCCAAGAAATTTCAAAATTTAATGGATTAGGGTTGTACTCAGTCGTTATCATGAGGGCACATTTTGGCTAGATGAACTGGTTAAAGTAACTAAGAGAATGATTCATAGGGTTACAAGTTACCCTACAACTGATAAGGCCAAATCTTTCTATAGTGCCTCCTGAGTCAAAAATGAGAAGAACACTGATGCAACATGGGATGGTTGTGCACTGAAGATTTCTTTAATTGAGGATCTAGAAGTTAAATTTGTAGCTCATGTAATTGGTTATAAGTTCTATCACTTGAGTAGACTAAATAGTGTTCCTTGTAGTGGTATGGACATGGCATTTAAGATGATAAAGAAAGGACACTAGTTGGACCTTGCTGACTTACTATTGAAGCAGTTAGATGAGAACATGAAAATAATTAGGTCAGAAAAGTCTAAGACCTGTAAGTTCAGATCACTGTTGGTGTGTATATTTTTCTATCTTTACAAATTCTTTCCTTCTATTGGTCGCATAGATTGGCCTACTGACAAACCAATTTCTAGTCAAATTACTGATATAATGAAAAGTCTGGGAGATAATTTAAACAAAGTTGTACATGATTATTTTGAGAAATTTAAGATTAAGATGAATCTTTGGAGTAGAATTCCTAGCTCACTAGTTGAGAAATCTGAAATGGATATTTTTTTTCTAGTAGACATTGACCACACTTTAATCAAAGCTATTGAGCCAAGAACAAAATGGCTAGCCCCCATGGGATACGAAATGGATATTGATTTCTCTTTGAAATCAATCAAGGCTTTACTGGCTACACCTAAGGACATAAAGGATGAAATATTTGGAACCTATGAAGAGGCAAAGACTAGAATAAAAATGGGTCTTGTGATTGGTAAAATGACTAGAAAGTCCAGGAAGATGATGAAGACACTAACTAAAAAGTTTGGAGATGAATCTGACTCATCTGACGAGTCACCAATTGAACCCATAACTGAAGTTCAGTTACTGTTGACTAAAAAAGAACATGATAGTGAGGAAACCAAGTCTGACAAAGAAAAAGATTCAATGCTAGTTTCTCCCACTCCAACTCCAAAGACAAGGTAGTTGCCAGTGCAGTCTAGAGCACAAAAAAGGTCAGCAATCATAGCTTCACCACCTTTGAAAAAGGGAGATGTGAAGGTAACAAAAGAAAAGGCAGCTACACCAACCAAGACATATGCAAAAAGAGTAACCGAGGTTGTAGCTGAGGCACCAAGGAAAAGGAGTAAACTAATACGAGGAAGAGAAGACCTTGAAGATGAAGAAAATGAAAACAATCAATTCAAGATTGTCAACAACAAGAAAAGAACAATATATGAAGTTGCTACAGATATAATTAAAAATGGAGAACTCACAGATCTAGAACTTAGGTAGTTTGACAACATGTCTACTGAGGATCAAAACACAATTGAGGAGGTAGTCATCTAGATGATGATAAGTTTCAAATGAATTCCATTAGAATTTTCCAAACAATTGACCAAGGTATTAAATGAAAGAATAGATTAGAAGTGGTCCTATGCCTTGGACATCGAAAAGAAAATGAGGGAACAATCCCTAGTTTAGGCAGCCCCAAATTTATCTCTTGATGAAATTAAGGATCATATGGATACTTATTCTAGGAGATTTAGAGTAAAAGGTTCAGCTTTGCAAGTATTAGATGAAAATCTAGTAGATATTGATGAGTCTAGCCAACTCATTTGGACATCAATCATTGTAGAAAAAGAGAAAGCTGAGAAAAATGTATTTCTAAATTTGTCTAAGAAGAGACAGAGGTAAAAAGGAAAAGGAATCTACATAGATGATGCTGATTTGGAAAAGAAGATAGAAGAAATAGATGTATCACTTATTGAGGTGATCGATACAACACTTGTCAATGAAGTCATCAATATTTCACAGGATGCACCAGATCAAGTTGAGATCCAGATTATAGATAATAACATATTAGATGTACTCATTCAGGACATTACTAATGGTGATTCTAATGATAGAGATGAAGATGAAGATGTGAACATTGCACCAGATAATATACAAGATGAAGATCAAGTTACTGAGTCTTCATTCACATCGCTACTAGGATAGCTTCCTATTCTTATGGAAGTAGTTGAAATTTTATCATAGGAATAACTTGAAGGCTCAAATCTCAAGCAACTAAAGGATACAATAGGGGAACAGGAAGCAGAGATACTAGCTGACACAAACAAGCTTCAAGAGAAAGAGGCAACAGAGACAGAAATGAAGGATCAAGAAAATCCTAATGTAACCGAGGCCACTCCACCACACACTACATCAAAGGCTATGACACAGTCAACCAACACAAAGGTCACTGAGGAGTAGCAGAAGGAAGAAATAGTGTCAACTGAGCAAGTTATACAAATTTCTAAGGAAAAGGATATTGTACCATTTATAAAGAGCTCACCTCAAGAACCTGAGAAGAAGAAGAAGAAAAAGAAGCAAGGAAAAGGGTTGGTCACCTTAGAAGAAGTCATTATTATACTCGAGTGTGACCCTAGGACACTAAGCCCCAAGGAATTGAGAAAATATGGGGAGTTGTGTACAAGGAAGGTAGCACAAGAAAAACTGAGACAAGAGTGCAAGAGCAAGGGAATACTTGAAAATGTAAGAGATATCTTACAACAGGTTGCAGCTAAGGTACAGATTAATGAAGATACTCCAATAATGGACCAACTTTGTACACTTGCAGAAGAAATAAATGCCCCTAATACAAAAGATGACAAGAGAATAGTAGAAATGGAAGAATCAAAGATACAAAATAAACTTGTAGAAAAGACCACCCAAGAAGTGGCAATTAATAAGGTAAAGCTATCTAAGGTAATAACTGACATTCAGTCTATTACTTAGTTAATTAGTCAAATTTTGATAAAGTTATGCACTGTAGACACTTTCACTACCAAGGCCAATGAAAAGATTAAACAACTTGATAATGAAATCCAAGTCATTGCACAAGAAGCCTTAATCGAGCCTTAAACATTTTCCAAGCATATCTTGAAAGTTCAAGAACTCCAACGGTTAAGAGTAGATCTCTGAAAGCAAGAAGAAATAATCAGTGATCAAGTCATAGAATTGCAAACCGAGTTTCTTCCATATTTGAAAATCTTTGAGAAGCATATTGTGAAGGAACAAATGCATTTTTCAACACCATAAATCTCTATGTTGGATAACATCTTTGACATGCATGCACAAATCGGTCTTGAGCACATTGCTCTCACCAACTTGAAAGAGGAATGGGAAAACCTCTTGGAGTCATTGAAGAAAACCCATAACCACATTTTTGATAAGCTGTAAGTATACTTTTTTGTATTTGGCATTAATATCAAAAAGGGGGATAACAATGTATATGCAAAATATGTAAATAAATGCTAAGTATACTACACATTACCGGGAGGATGCACCGAGGGGGACTATAGAAATTTTTTGTTGATAAGTATTTATGTATATATGGTGAAGATAGAAAAGATTTTGAGACATGGGGTCTATATACATTTAAGATTTTGATACTAATGCCAAAGGGGCATATTTTTATCTCTATTTGAGCATTAAAGATTTTCATTATTATCAAAGACATCGGCCGGTTACCTATGCTACTCTAGTCAGTAAAAGCAAGCACTTCAAGCTAGATGGTTAATTCTTTACACCGAGCACTAGAGTAGTTTTATCAAGAATCAATGTACACCAATACCAAGTGACAGTAAACATCGAGAAGACTAGACACTGAGCACTAGTGTAACTACCAAATAGTATATACAGTGTTTACCGAGCATCATAGAAAATGGAATAGTAATTAGTAATGACACACTTATCTATGCAAATAGTTACAAAAGAATCACAAAATGTTTTACCAAGATCAAGGATCATTTATTATAGATATATTTATTATTTGCAATGATGATCTCTATGTAATTGATAGATCTAGGTTAATTTTGTACACTGTAGATCTTAGGGTTTTCTCTAAGATATTGTAACCTAATTTTGTTAAGCAGAAAAAGTAGTATTCTATATAATTGTATTTCATGTCATTTTTTATATGAAGATTGACAAGGAAGTTAAGAATAAGAGAATTTCTTGAAGCATTAGCTAACTTCAAGATATCAGTTATTAGATAGAGAAGAACAAAATATAGAGACATTTAGATTAAGCAGAATCAAACAAGGCTACCGAGGAGTTCAAAGTAGAGATATTCACATGAAAAGGTGATATCTATTCAATATTTCATAGATCTATATCAAACAAGATAGAGTTTTCAATTTGTAGATACATCCTATTATTTTCTAATCATTGTAACAGAGTTTAGTAAAATATCTTAACAGTGCAGACCTAACAGTCTTTTATGTAAATCTCTTAACTGAGTGCACACTCAAGTAGTGTTGTTTAAAATCCTATAACTAGGTAGAACTAATGGATCTGAAATGTTACTCCTAATAGGGTCAGATCACTAGAAGTGATCACCACTTGTAGCCCTAACAGGAAAAGCTTTTCTATCTGCAGTAGTAAAGAATTTGTGGGTGTCATCCCCGCCGCAGTTTTTACCTTCTAACAAGGGTTTTCGAATTACCAAAATACTTATGTTATGTGATAGATATATTGCTGATTTCATTCTATTTACTTTTACAAGTTCACTGAATGAATGATACATACAATGGATTCAATCTATATGTGGAGTTACCACTGTTTGTTGTTTAAGGTTTGAGAGTTGAAATTTTTTGTGGGCACTGATTCACCCCTCCCCTCTTAGTACCCTATCTCTCTATACCAACACTATGTACTACACACATTAGTTTACCAATCATAGATTGGTACAATATTTGATTTACCTTTGTAGATTCATCATCTTTTAGATCAATTTTCTATGATACCAATTGTTAGAATAACTAAGAGGGGGAGTGAATCAGTTAGATCCATTATCCTATAGTCCCAAATACAAAGATGTAACTCTCAAAACAATTTCAATAAATTCTCCATCCTATAACCATCGGTGTTCCTAATTTTTTAGCATCTTCCATGGAAAATATTCTCAATACTTCCTTAATGTACTTTGATTATGTGATGAAAATTCCATTATTGTGCTTAATAACTTGCAAGCCTAGAAATAATTTAATCTCTCCAAACATTGACATTTCAAATTCCTTTCTCATCTCATCAACAAAAGATTTAAAAATATGATCTTGTCCTCCAAAGATTATATTATCCATAGATATTTCAATAATCAAAATAGTATCATCAGATCCTCCTTTCATGTAAAAATTATTATTTTCACTAGTTCTTTAAAAACCAATACCTAAAATATAAGTATGTAACCTTTCATACCATGCTCTTGGTACCTACTTCAATCCATATAAATATTTATGCAGTCTACCTACCATGTCTTTCTGATTCGGATCAACAAATCCTTTTGGTTGTTCTATGTAGACCTCATCTTCTAGCATTCCATTCAAAAAATCTGACTTAA
This sequence comes from Chamaecyparis obtusa, assembly GCA_027943335.1. Lineage (NCBI taxonomy): Eukaryota > Viridiplantae > Streptophyta > Pinopsida > Cupressales > Cupressaceae > Chamaecyparis > Chamaecyparis obtusa. The sequence continues at coordinate 30,913 of BSBK01006615.1, forward strand.
CATCCATTTGATATACCTTAAATTTCTTATGTGCAACATATGCAAGTAACATGCAGACTCATTCTAGTCTAGAAATAGGTGAAAAAGTTTCACCATAATGAATACCTTCTTCTTGTGCATATCCCACGCAAACAAGTCTAGCTTTATTCTGTGTAACCTCTCCATTTTCATTCATTTTACTTTTAAAGATCCATTTAGTGCCAATAACATTTTTATCTTTCGGCCTAGGTACTAAAGTCCATGTCTTATTTTTCTCAATTTGTTCAATCTCTTCATTCATAGAATTGATCCATTCATCATTCTTAAGTACAACCTTAACATTCTTAGGTTCAAACTTACAAACTAAGCATGCATTTTGTCTTAACTTACTTCTTGTAATCATGTCCGCTTTCTTATCTCCAATCATTTGATTCTCGGGATGATGTCTTGTGACAAATCTTGCTAGCACTTGATCTCTTCTTTGTTCTTCATTATGTTAAGGTTCATTTCCTTGCTCAGAATCTTCTTCCTGATCCTCAGTTTCCCTTTGTTGTTCCTCAGTGTTATTTTCTTGATGCTTGGTCGACTCAGCCCATGGATTTGGTAGGTACTCTAGATGTTCAATAGAAGAAAATCTAGCATAGTCTTCCAGCTCCTTAATGCTTTCTTCATCATTTTTATCAGTAAATTCATCAACTCTAATATTAGCACTTCCAATCATCTTATTAATAACCTTATTCAAACACTTGTAAGCTTTACTTTTAGTAGAATACCCAAGGAATATTCTCTCATCACCTTTAGATTCAAATTTACCATTCCTATCATCTTTCACAATAAAACATTTTCTACCAAAAATTTTGAAGTAACTTACACTCGGTGTGTATCCAAACCATAACTCATAGGATGTCTTGTTTGTGTCTTTCTTTAGTTGAACTTGGTTCAGGACATATAAAGCTATTCTAACTACTTCTCTCTAATACATTGGTGCAAAATTTTTCTCTCTCACCAGTGTTCTTGCACAATCAACAATAGATATGTTTCTCCTTTCAACAATCCCATTCTACTATGGTGTTCTAGGTGCAGAAACCTGGCTTTTGATGCCATGCTAATTACAATAGTTACTGAATTCATTAGAAATAAACTCACCACCTCTATCAGACCTCAAGAATTTTAGTTCTTTTTTGGGTTATTTTTCTACTTTAGCCTTGTACAATTTAAACATTTTAAAAGCCTCAGATTTCTCTTTTAAAAACATGACAATCATCAATCTAGTATATTCATCAACAAATAGAATAATGTATCTATCACCATACTAGCTTTCAGTTCTCATGGGACCACATAGGTCGGTGTGAACTAACTCCAAGATTCTTTTTGTTGAAGTCTTTACTTTTAAAACTATATTTCATCATCTTCCCTTTCTAACATTGATGACACATAACATGATTAGGTTTAGTTAGGCTAGGAAGTCCTCTAACTTTTCACTTTCTACTGATATTAATCATGTTATCAAAATTTACATGACATAACCTTTTATGCCATAACCATGCATCTTCATTTTTCACCAGTAAACAAGAATTCTCAGCATTGTCAAGATAAAATAAGTTTTTGATTACAGTAAAAATAGGTTTTGAAGGGGCCCTGAAACTCTTTAACAAAGAGAAATAGAGATAGGAATGGAAGACCAAGAGAAGAACTAACTATCCCAAAAAGAAATGGTCAATAGTAGGGACAAATCCCAGATATCCAATACAATCTAACTTCAAAAGGAAAACAAAAGACCAACAATAGAAAGAGACCAAAAATACCACTAGAAACAAAATCAAGATAGAGTCTTCAAGAAGCCCTCTAATTCCTCTAGCTAACCCTGCATATTCTTGATAGAGTCTTTCAGCTTCAAAGTGTACTGATCCTCAATCTTTATCTTCTTCTTGGTGTTGGACTTGGTTCTGGTCCCCTACCCCATTTGCTGACTAGGGGCAGTCAAGTCAATGTTGTCAATTGGGGAGCCCTCTTTGTTACCTTCCAACAAAAAACTTAAAGTATTCATGTTCTCCAGGGTAGATTTCATCCTAGAATTTTCCAAAACAAGAAAATTCTTAATAATAGCTTCATTTTTACTTGTCTTCTCAATGATGGGAACCATGGCTATCTCTATAGCTTTTTTGATTTTGTCCTCCAACTCTATACCATAATAAAAAAAAACAACTTTAACATTGGAAAAAACATCCTTCCTAAGATTAACATTAACTTCCTCCAGCATAATGTTCTTATTTTCTACCTTGATACATCTATTTTTCATCTCAACAAGGTCATTCTACACCCACCTGTCTAGATTATAATTGTAGATAGATTTTTTCTTAGAAATTTGAAGGGGAGTCATCATAATGGATATTTTAACATGAGAATACATCTCTCTAAGATTATTCTATAAAGGGTGGGACCTATTACTATCAAAGCTTCTCTCACTACCATCCTTCTTATTATCCTTAATAGTGATCCAGGGGAATTAGTAGAGTCAAGATTTTCCTCCTCCATAGCCCTAGGGCTCTCTCTATCAGTATCATCAATAGTATTGTCTACATTGATTACAACCTTCTCACTTTTATTATCCTCCTTAGTAGCCTCATGATCCATATTTTCTTTTCCATCAACTCTATCAATGACCAGGAAGTCGGGGTTAGGAACCTCCCTGTTAATGAGATTGTCCTGCTCTGTACCAAAATAGACCTCAATAGTTTCAATAATATTTTTAATAACAACATTAGGGTTAACCATATCACCCTTCACTAGAATCTGGGTGGTAGAGTTAGACTTAGTAGTATGACCCTCACGAGGGTCCTCAGCAGCCTTAGCTTCATTATCAGACAAATCCCTAGTCTCATTCTTCTCATGATCAGACTCTGTAAAATCATTACTAACTTTCTCCTAGTTGGTCTCCAACCTATAGTCATCATTGGGAGACATAATGTCCTTAACGATCTCATTAAAAATTTTCTTAGAGATGTCCTTGATGGTCTCCTTGCCATTCTTGGGCTCAAAAGAATTAGACACAAGAGGAGGGAGGGCTTTTTTGTAAGGAGGAATCTTCTTCCTGGATGAAGAGCCCTAGCTCTTCCTTTTTTTAGAACTAACCTAAGGGGGGATGGGATCAAGAATGTGGTCTTTGGCATAATCTACAATAAGGAGAATGAGCCTGACATGAAGGACAGGGAAATTCTTCACCCTAAATTCAGTAATACTTTGATTTAGCGAACACAAGAGGAAATAGGGGAAGGAGATCTTCTTATCATGTCTAAAATGGTTCACTAAGACAAAGTGATAGTTGTAAACCCTCATATACTACCCTTCAAGAGTGAAATACTCCATCATAACCTTAATAATAGAACCCCAAATTTTTTCAGTGTTATCCATATCCACATAATCTTTCTTACCATTAACCATGAGAGCCCGTTCTTTGTTAGTTTTTGGAAATGACTTGAAGGCTCTATTACTAGCTTTAATATCCTTTGAATACTTCATACCCTCCAAAGGAAGGCCAGTAATGTCAGATAGAAGCTCCAAGCTAAGGTTAAAGGATTTTCCTGCGAAATTCACCGTACCCTTATCCCACACATCAGCAAAAGCTTTGGAGATGTCATTATTGAAACCATGAATTCTCTTGAGACACCGATAGACTTGACCTTTTTTCAACACATTCCAGACATCCTTGTTCTACTTCCACTTACATTCAGCCAGTTCTTCTCTTCTAAGATCACCACCCATGGCCAAGTAATCTCCTAGATCTTTTTTCTTAGGAAGAAGATTCTTCTTTCTATGCTTCAGAGAAACAATGCCATCATTGTAAACACAATTATACATATAAAGGCTATTACTTTGATGCTTAACCCTAATCACATGCGAGGTCTGGCAGCCATAACTAGTAATAATAACAAGGCACATCAAATTTTTAGCTTTCATTATGAGAAATAATTTACGCGTCTGAGGTGTGTACTTATCAATATTTCACATGACCTCCAAGATCATCAATGAGTGATTTTATTTATGATTTAATCTCATTGATGTTACTAAAAATCACCCCTTCCTTACTTCTAATTTTATCATAATTAATGCTCGAGTTAATTGTTGTCATATTTTTACTCATCCTTAGTTTGGAGACCTAATTACTAAATGATGCTACAATACCCTAGTTTGTGTTCTTAGGTGGTATTTCTTAATATTTGTGTTCATTTCATTGTAAAGTACATGAAAATAAAGAGGAATGAACTGCATCTACATCTACACATGCATGTATCAGTGACATCTATACTATACAAGAGGGAAATAACTAAAAGGAGAAGCATCTATCTGAGCTCACACAGGCCATGAGCATAGCCGTTATTAGAATTGAATGGATGAGTATAGATATACATAAAGAAATAATTAAATACTAGGGTACCAGACATTGCCTGGTATTGATGTCTGAGGCCCGATCCTATCCAGAAGCTCCTCAGATCCAGAACTTGGAAGAAGAGAAGAAAGGATATGGGTTAGATCCAATGGATCTAAGCAATGGCTAGTATCACAATATCTATAGAATGCATATGTACACTTAGTCATGCACCTCTAACAAAGGTTGTGATCAGGGCATGTGCATAAGGCTCCAATGAATAAAAGGGCACCATGTTTTCACTGACGTGTTTGTTTCATGTGCAGATAGAGGGAAGTTGATCCAATAATGAATTCCATGAAAGCCCTGGGCCCTTGATGCAGATCATGATAGGGAAACCTCAAGATCTCCATCATGATCACATCAAGGGCCAAGAACATCCATAGTACAGAAGAGGAACATCCAGATGATTCAGCATCAATGAGGATCAAGAATCAACATGACATGATAAATCAAAAACTGGCATATAGTGCTAAGCAGAAATTGTGTAGATTGCAATATGAACATGATGATATGATAAAACAATAGGGCACCAAGGCATGATGTCAGTAAAGAAATGATAAATGAACAACAGAGATCCACCATAGCTCAAAGGAAAACAAAGCTAGGATCAGTGCACATAGACCTATGTACTAGGAAAGGCACACTGCAACATAGATGTATTTTAGATTTGCATTTATATTATAACAGGGCATGATGATCAAACAATGCAACATAGAAATAATCACAGTGAGCCTTAGGTCCATTCACAGTGCCCCATAATACAACTGGGCCAGTCAATAAAATGATGCCATAGCTTGTCCTCGGTAGTGAAGTCATTGAACGTAAACATAATGGGCACATTCAGTTCCATAACATGATGTATGAGGTTCATGGGATAACCTAGCTCTTAGGCCTTGGAATATTTAAATAGTAATGCAATAGAAAATGCAAAGATATCCAACGGTTCCATGATCACACTAATACATTTGGGGTGAAATTGCGATGACAATTTGCGACGGTGGGCAAATGTTATGTGTTTTTGGCTTTTTTTTCCAATTATAATCTGACAACATCACAATTGTGACATTAACGGGATATAAGAAAAAAAAAAAGAAGAAGAAAACATTGGTCATTTCTATGTTCAATAGCACCGAGAGGGATTTTTGCAGCCATTGGGTAATTTGTATGTTGGACGAGGAGAAGTGAAGTGTCATTTGGGTCTCATTTTCACAACTATGGTCAAAGATCTTGATGCTCTATGTGGATACCAAATAAGTTAAGACTCGGCATGGACAACATATTTTCATCTTGACTGTCGGTTACCTCTGAGTTGTGATTTATCAAAGGTATGTTCCTCAAATACCCTTTAAATTTTTAACACCCATTTATTGACAAGTAGAAGTCACGGTTTCAATACTAGTTTGCAATGACTAGGCACATTACAAATGCCTTGTCGCCTTTATTCAATACATCTTATCTGCATTAACATTTTTCAAAACAAAACAAACAAAACAAACAAAGCAAAATGTTACATTTCCCTCACCGAGATGTGGAACCATCTATCGATTCATAGGGAATACAAATTTTTGAGTGCCAATAGTCGGCTAGGGCACACCACGAGACCTATGTTCCCTTATTCCTGTACTTCTTCAATGCTTAATCAAATTGACCCAAACCAGATGAAAATGAAATATGTTAAGTTATAACACATTTTCATCCATTTAAAACTTTAACTTTGACTCTTTCGAGTCTACATAGATCTAATATACAGAGATAAGATTAAAAAAAAACCCTTTACACCATTCACAATCCTGATTTTAAATCAACACAAGTGGCCACCTCCACAAATTTTTCCTCTCCTTGTGGTCATTAGGAGAATAGATGTTACAAATACCATATTCAAGTCCATTGTTCTTAATTGTTATCCAAATTGCCCTGTTGCATAGAGAACACCCCCAGTCAAAAATGTATTTTTTCCATTTGGGCCCAACCAAGATAGAAGCACCACCCTTGCTCTTAACATGCTTTGTAAAAAAGCACTTTGCATCTTGCTAGATGCATCTTAAATTAATGTCAAGAGTGAATCCAACTACCTATAATTCTTGAAGCAAAAGAATATCAATTCATTTTTGCATCATCAGAAATCTCTTAATGACATGTTTTCTATTTGGGGATTCCAAACCCCTGACATTCCAAGATGAAATTGTAAACTCCATGTAAAACCTTATAACTTTGTATCCATGGGAGCTATAAATCTCTTATAGAAACTTGGAAGTTGTTGTCTAGGGTGCTTAGATGGAAATTTGCCTATGGTTAGTGTTGCCAAAAAAATTCCCTGTCTTTCATTTTTGGCCATGATTCCTATTTTCCAAAAGGAAATGCTCAAAGTGTCGAAAGTCCAATGTGTTTTCTACCTTTTGGCCCAAAAACCCAGTGTGTTTTTGACCTTATCTCTGAAGGTTCCAGATGTTTTTTGACTTTTGATACAAAACAAATTCTCTATGTTTTCGACCTCGGTCTGAAAACCCTGTGTGTTTTTGACCGCTTCTACACTTTACCCTTCTCTGGCATCTGCATTTTTCCATCCACGCAACTCTGACTAGGTGGGTCCCTCTGATGTTTTCAACAATCTTCTACAGCTTGTCGCATGATCACATAGCCCTTTTTTATGCTATGTGAACATGCGACTAGCCGTTAAGTGCGCAACCCTGAGCTACCAGCCGGGCCCAGTTCACGGTCTTCAAGCCTTCAAGCTGCCAACAGTCAGCACGCAATAGTTTTATGTTGGTCACGTGATCACATGAACTCTTTTGAGCCCATGTGACCATGCGACTAACCATCAATGGTTCACAGTGGGCATCTCGCAGTTAACTCCAAGCCGGTGGGGTTAGCGTCTTGCGGTTGGTCACATGATTGCATGCAGCCCCTTGACTGCATGCGACCATGCGACAAATGATCAGTGGGTCTTTGACTCTGGTGGTGGGCCCTTGGCTAGCGATGTGCCTATTCTTCAGTGGCTGGTGGGTGATGATGTGTCCAATCTATGGTGGGCCCAGTAGTGGAGGTGCTAGTTGAGCCAAGATTAATGGTTGGCACATGATCTCATGGGATCTTCCGACCTCATGCGATCATGCGACAGCCATTTGATTCTTCTAGGTTTTTTGGGGCTTTCTATCATGGGTCCATCTGATGTAGTAGTCTGTGGCTAGAATGAATAAAGGAGTGACACATAGCAGTACTGGGCTTGGAGTTGGCAAGCTTTGTGCAGTTGCGTAGTTGGAAGTGGGCCTGGTTCTATGTTTGGTCAGGTAATCTTGCAATAAAAAGAGGAATATTCTTTCTATCTGGCGATTACGAGACTTCCCTTGGTCGAGTAATATCTTGATAGAAAGAAATATGCAGAAAAGGTAACGCGACTTAGTGACTGCCATCGGATGAAGCAAGATCAATGGTTTTTGCATGGTCACTAAAAGAAACCTAGGGTTAAGGAGACGTCCTGGTGACTCTGGGACTAAGGAGAAAATAAACCTGAGGTAAACCAGGGTTAAGGTTGCAGTGCAGTCTTGAGCCCAAGCATTTGTGGAAAGCTGGAGCGACAATTTTTGAAGGGTTGTCACATGATCGCATGAGGTTTTTTTGGCTCATGCGATCATGAAACCACTGAATTTTTTAAGGTAGTGTGGTTGTGGGTCCAGCCGTGTGTTTGGCTCCTATTGGGCCATGTGGCAAAATTTGACAAATGTGACATCTTGTGAATCTAGCGACATTTGTAGCAAGGTAGTGGCAATTTCTAAGGAGCTTGTCCCATGATCGCGTGAGGCTTTTTTGGCTCATGCGATCATGCGACCAGTGACATTTTTAAAGTAGTGTGACCATTTTTTCATAGAGTTTACTTTTGTAGAGTTGATTGCAAAGTGTGGGTAGCTGAGAATTGATGACTTTGGAGGTAGTTGCAGCTCGGAGAATTTGTAGAGATCTTTTAGGTAGCTGTTTCTCAATCTTTTCCAGTATCTAATTAGATTTGAGCATTCATAGTAGTGTGGGCTTGTAGAGAAGTAGATGGATTGAGGTCTTTTGTCAGTAGGCATGATCAACACAAGCATGGGCATGAAAAGAAGATATGTTTGATCTATTGAGATATTTGCGAGGCTCATTTATGATCAGACATGACTGCTAGGGTTGATTATTTCATGTATATTTTTGTAACCCTGGTTAACTTTTGACTCCTATTTGCATGCAGTTGAGTTTGTATATATTGTTTTTTTGGAGCCTGTAGTGCTCAGAATTGGAAATTGTAAAAGGAAATTTTCTTTCTCAACAAATCAATTTGTGGCAATTTTCCTGCCCTTTAGCTTTTTGCAATTGTAATTTTCATTGGTTGTTCAGACAATGCAAAGTATTCTGTGACATTCTTGCTATCCTCATGCTTTCTTGTCTAGATTATCTCTTATTGGATCAAAGTGTATGCGTGTTTTCAATGATATCTTAGTTTCCCTGATTCCTCATATTTTTTGTAACTATGTGTGTTATTGTGTTTGATCTAATTTAGATGTTTTGTGGGTATATTTCAGCCCCTGACAGTCTTGTCTTAATCCTACATCGAGTTATAGGAGGGAATGTTTGTTTGCAAGTCATGGATTGATGTCTAATCCTGAGAGTCTTGTTGTTGTGAAAGAATCTTTCCCTTTCCCTGAACATCCACTTTTGTTTACAGACCCTTCCATGAAACACTTATGCAGGCCTATTCAGTAAGTTGTGATCTCCCAAAACTAAGCCTCTCATTGGTTTCATTCCTCTATACTAAGATCCAAACCCTAGTTTCGGTGCATCACCTAGTAGGATAGATTTGCTTTCAACCTTTTCCTTTCATGTACTCCTTCTATCCCTTTCCCTCAAAAGTTTACATTTCATGTCAAAAGAAAATCAAGGTGACTATCCAAGAGGAACTAGCCTAGAGCCTGGAGGTCTCATCTTGGTTAGCAAAAGGTCCCACAACCTTGAGATGATTCCCTTATTATACTGAGTTATCAAGACTATGAGAGCTTGAACTAAGGGTGCAAATTCAGTGTATAACATATCTGGCACGCCTAGTGGGACAGTAAAGAAGTTTATTTTGTTAAAAATTGTATCATCTCTGATATATAGATTTCATAATACAAACCTTTAGAGGTTGTTCTATCAAGTATATTAGGCGACTCCACTAGTTTTAAAGATTCAGGCCAGCCTTGTTTAAGGTTTATGAGAAAGATTGAGACTAGAAGCTAAAAGCCTGCTAAATTTTTAGAGTTGCCCTTGAAAAGGAGCTGCAAAGGCAGGTCAACTCAGAGAGAATCTCCTGGAAGAAGAGTCCAATCTACACCTCTTGATACTTTAGAGAGGAGGCCTCTCCTCTTTCATTTCAGAAGAAGAGGTAGATCTTTGACTAGAGATCTAGAAGAAGGAGATCCTAATATAGCAAATATAGCTCATATAGTTATTAATCTTCAGGTTACACCTCCTGCAATGGCTAAAAATTTTACCTTTCCACCTTTCTATCAAGGGAGACCATTAAATTTTGTAGTGCATCATGATGTGCCCTTGGTGGCATTAAAGAGTATACCTGATTTCACAGGGGAGGGATAGACAACAGCTTTTGAACACATAAGAGATGTGACCACCATTTGCAGCATACACAACATTACTCAAGAGGATGTGGCCACCAAATTATTAGCAGCATATCTGAAAGGTAAGACTCTAGAGTGGTTTAGAACTTTAACTGTTGGTTCTATTACTTCATGGGATGAATTAGGGGATGCATTAAGCAAGCATTTTGAGGATAAATTAGATAATTTGTCTTTGGTTGAGCAATTAACAACTATAAAGAGAGACCCTCAAGAGCAAATGATAGACTATAATAGTAGATTCCTTAAAACATGGAATAGAATCCCAATCTCTGTAAGGCCATCAGCTGACCATGCCTTCTTGTTTTACTTGCAAAGTCTAAATAGCCAAATTTTTGTCATGATCCAGTCTATGGGTGGTACCACTTTACCCCAAGCCTTTGACATTGTTGTCAAGGCTGAAAATTGTTTGATCCAAGAAGGCATGATATAGAGAAGGCCTCCCATGCCTATCTTTCCTAGCCTTTAGCCCATTGCACCTACACATGTACCCCCATTTACCCCTATTCCCACAATATCAACACCTCAAGCTAGTATCAGTGGTTAGGAGCATGCTGCAACAAATTCCTCCCAAGAGTTGCAAGAGGTGAAGAGTAGTCAACAAGCTAGTATACAAGAAGTGACAAACTTGCTGCAGACTCTAACCAAAGAGGTCACAAACTTGAAGAAACAAAACCAAGGCATCAGGCCACCCTTCCAATCACAAGGCCAAAGTCCTAATCAGCAATACCAAAATCAGGGATAGCCTTATCAACAAAATAGGCCACCATATCAAGGAGGCTATCAAGGGAAAAGACAAAACTTTAACCAAAGACCATTCCAACTGTATAACCCTGCACCTCTTAATTCCACAAATCTAGTCAGGGATATGGTTCCTAGTCAAAACAATATGGCCATGGATAATGAATGGTCTTTCCCTTGCAATCAGCCCCAAAATTATGCTACGTGTTCTAATGAATGGATGAACCAAGCACTAATGGTTCAAAATTCTTCACAAGCTCAAGTAGAGGCTCCTTCTAGTGGGACAGCTCCTCAGCAAGAAACACAAGAGAATGAGACTGCTCTTTTCAATTGGGAGCAACTAGATTTCAATGGAGTCAATGATGAAGCTACTTTTGTTGCCTACACAAGAGCAAAGAGAAGAGCCCAAGACATGGAGAGAGTAGATTCAGGTATTCAGGCCATCACATCTCTAGAGCCACTACAGCAAGCTCCCCCTATCACATCCAAGGAGGCCCCTATCTTCACAACCAAAGAAGGCCAAGTTCCAAAAGAGGCAGAGCCCACCATAATAAAAGCACAACAAAGAGTACACATTGTGGAACCTTATAACATTGTAGACAACATTAAGAAGGTGAATGTCACCATGTCTATGTGGGACTCTTTGTCTATTCCAAGACAACCTAAAATTTTGGAGAAGGCCATGAGAGAGGCAGCAAGTCCTCAACCTGCAAAAGAAACTGCAAAACTAGTGTTGGTCAACATTGATCAAGAAAAGGAGACTCCAACTAGCAACTCCAAGGCTAGTACCATGCAAGGTAGGAATTTAAAACCACCTCCCTTTTATGTATCTTTAATTATTGGGAAATATGTAGTGCATAATTGTATGGTAGATAGCAGAGCTACTAGCACTGTAATGCCTAATAAAGTGGTTGATCAATTAGGACTTAAATATGAACCCTTCCAAAAGAAGGTTACACAACTTGATGGATCCTCAGTCAGTACTATAGGTGTGGCCAAGGATACCAGTCTAATTCTCCATGCTAGTCCTAATTTTTCCATTCTCCTTGACATATATAGTATAGATCTCCCTGCATTGTTTGCCATAAGTCTCTCAAGAGAGTTCACAGCCAAGATAGGAGTTTATCTTTCTTTCGACTCATCTCACATGCTCTTCCATACAAGGTATGGTACCAAAATCACCATTAAATCAGAAGCCTTAGCAATACATCATATAAAGCCATATGTGTCTAATTCCATCAATACTAATTGTCCTATATTTGATGACAATGATTTCCCAACCATTAGTGAAGCAAACACCAAAATAGAAAATATCCCTGATATTCTCCTTGATGAAAGAACCCCAGAGATCCAAGAGAGTCTTGTTTGGGATTTTGGTTTGGGGAGTTATCTGATTCAAGAAAGTGGAGCCATAGAACCAAACCTTCTCAAAGAATGCACTGATTCAGATGATCAGGATAGTCAAGTCTGGGAGCTATTTTTTGATGGAGCTAGAAGTAGACATGGTTCTAGTAGAGGTGCTATGCTGGTGTCCCCAAAAGGAGAAAGATATTACACTACCTTTAGATTCGGTTTTTCCTGCACCAGCAACACTGCAAAGTATGAAAGTCTAGTTAACGGACTCAAATGGGCTAGAAAAAGAGGGCTTAAAGCATTAAAAGTATATGGTGATAGTGAACTTGTTGTCAGCCAAGTAAGAGGGATGAGTGCAACCAAAAATGATGTCATGAAAGCATACAAACATAGAGTTTGGGATGTAATTGAAGATTTCCATGCTTTCAATATTGTTGCTATCCCTAGATAATTAAATCAAAGTGATAATAGGTTAGCTGCTATTGGATCTCAGTTTGACATCCCCAATAGCATTTCAAAAGAGACAGATTAGTAGCACATCAAGATTATTGTCAGACCTTCAATTCTACATAATAATATTAATTGGCAAGTGTTTGACAATGATGAACAAATTATGCAGTTCTTGTTTAAAGAAGATGTTTTTTCAAGGCACAATCAAAAGAGGTTATAACATAACTATGGTGATCAAGTGATACAACTTAGATCCAACAAGATGCCTAATAGTCTTGTCACCTTAGAGACTATCTTCAACAAGGATGATGAAGTCAAGAAAAATAAAGCTGGCCTGGTAGTCCAACAGGAACATTGTGCTGAATTAGAGTTGGAACTAGGTAAGAGCCTACAATTTGGAAAAGTAAACACTAATTCATAAAAGAAAGCTTACACTAAATTATTCGGGGAATTCAATGATGTTTTTGCATGGAGGTATGAAGACCTCAAGGGTTTTGATCCTACCCTTGCTCAACACACTATTGAATTGGAGCCTAATGGTAAACCAGTAAGGGAAAAGCAAAGGCCTATTAATCCCAAGCTCAAACCACTTAGGCATAAGGAAGTACTTAAACTAATAGAAGGCGGCATCATCTATCCCATCAAACATACTAGTTGGGTTTCCAACCTTGTTCCTGTCAGGAAAAAGAATGGGGAGCTAAGGTTATGTGTTGATTTCAGGGATTTGAACAGAGCCTCATTAAAAGATTACCATCCACTACCCTCTATGGAACAAATTCTACAATGTGTCTCTAGATCCGATAGATTCTCATTGTTGGATGGCTATTTAGGATAAAATCAAATCTTAGTGAAGGAAGTGGATCAATATAAGACTGCATTTACAACCAAGTGGGGAACCATGGCATATCAGAAGATGCTCTTTGGTTTATTGAATGTAGGTGCTACATTTCAAAAGGCAATAGATATGGCCTTTAAGGGCCTCATGTACAGGTTTGTGCTAGTCTACCTGGATGACATAATTGTCTACTCAAAGCATGCAGTACACCACATCAGACACTTGAGGTGGATTTTTGAAAGATGCAAAGAATTTGGGATATCCCTTAATCCCAAGAAATGTGTGTTTATAGTTCATGAAGGAAAACTATTGTGATATGTGGTATCCATAGAAGGAATTATAGTGGATCCTAAGAGAATTGCAGCCATCTTAGAACTACCATTACCACATCACAAGAAAAGTCTCCAATCTTTCATAGGAAAGATTAACTTTGTTAGGATATTCTTGCCTAACATTGCAGAGTTACTCAAGCCTTTGACAACCATGTTGAGGAAAGGTTCAGCCTTTAGTTGGACCAAAGAAGGAAAAGTTAACTTCCAAGCTATTAAAGAAGCCTTAACAGAGGCTCCTGCTCTCCTAAACCCAAATTTTAGTAAGGATTTTATCCTTTATGCTTATGGGGATCATGATGTTATATCTACAATGTTGACTCAAGAAAATGTTGAAGGATTGGAGAAGCCTATTGCTTTCTTCAGCAAAGGTTTAGAAGAGTATGAACAAAGATACTCTTTTGTAGAAAAGCATGTTCTTGCTATGGTAAAGAGCCTCAAAAAATTCAAACATTTTTTGACTCATAGCAAGGTGCACTTGATGGTTGCTCATCTAAGTGTCAAAGAATTATTGTTTTCTAAGGACCTAAATGAAAAAAGAGTTGGTTGGATCATTAAGGCTATGGAATATGACATAGATAATCAGATTACCAAGCTCGTTAGAGGAAGAGGTCTTTGTGAGTATCTGGTAGAAGATGGAAGTTCAAAGAAATTGGAATACATAGATCCATCTCTAGTGGTGCATTGTATAGGAGAACAAGCCAAGGAAACTAGTTGGTTGCCTAATGTGATCAATTATTTGAAGACAAGACAATATCCTGCTGGCCTAGATTCAGCAAAAAGGAGGTATTACAAGTTACAGTCTGTTCCTTTTGTGCTGATAGATGAAATTCTTTTCAGAAAGGATCACAATGGTGTCCTTCTAAGATGCATAGATTCAGAAAGGGTTGCAGATGTCTTATTTGAGTTTCATGATGGAGCTTCTAGTGGCCATTTCTCTCCTAGGACCACAGCTTTTAAGATCATGAGGGCTAGATACTATTGGCCAGCTATCTTCAAAGATAGTCATGATTATGTTAGAAGATATGTCAAATGTGCTATTTTTTCATGGAAAGAAAGATTTGCAGCTCTGCCCCTACAGCCAGTCAAAATAGAGCAACCCTTCATAGAGTGGGCTATAGATTTCATTGGCATGATTAACCCTCCATCTAGCGTAGGACACAAGTGGATAATCACTGCAACCGATTATTTCACTAGGTGGACAGAGGTAATTGCTTTAAAAGAAGCTAATGAGAGTGCTATTTTAAGTTTTTATGATGACATCATCCATAGATTTGGCATCCCAGATTCTATAGTTTCAAAAAATGCATTAGCATTTACAGGCCTCAAAGTCTCTGAGTGGACAGTGAAGAAGGGGATCTATCTGAATACAAGTTCCAATTATTATCCTTAGGGAATTGGTTTGGTAGAGTCAACAAATAAGAATCTAATTAGAATAATCAAAAAGACCCTACAAGATAGTTAGAGGGACTGGCATACTAAATTGAAATCTGCCTTGTGGTTAGATAGAATTACCCCAAAGAAAATCATTGGTAATTCCCCATACATGTTGGTGTATGGTAGAGAGGTTAAGTTATCCATTTCAACTAAATTACCAGCCTTGGACTTGGCCACTCAGTATGCCTTGTTTGAGGAAAGTGATCCTATGCAAATCAGATATGCCCAGCTGATGGAGCTAGAAGAGATCAGAGATAAATCAATGCAAGATATGGCATTCCATCAGAATCAAACAAAAAGAAGCTTTGATAAAAGGGCCAGGGTTAGAGACTTCAAGGTTGGAGATGTAGTTCTCAAATGGGATGAGTTCAGGTCAAAACCTAGCAAGCACACAAAGTTTGATTCCTTTTGGGGTGGGCGATTTGTAGTAACAAAGTGCAGAGGATCCAACGCATTTCAGCTTTCAACCCTCAAAGGAGATGGCTTGCCAATCTCAGTGAATGGTTTCCACTTGAAGCCTTGCTTTGAGGTTAATCCCTCTCTCTAGGTCCTTCTTGTAAATTCTATGAATACGTTTCCTCCTTTTTGTCCATGCTTTCTAGGTTAGTTCTTGTTTCCCAAGAAGTGCGCGTGTACAGGTTTGTCTTCCCAATTTAGTTTTTATACCTGAAAGTTTTTGTGCTCAAAAGAAGTGACCCCATGCCAAATGGATTGAGTCAAGGCAACTAGTCTATGTCTAACAGGCTGACATCCTGTAGAGGTCGCCAAAATGTTGCCCAAAAAATTCCCTATCTTTCATTTTTGGTGACAGTTCCTATTTTCCAAAAGGAAATGCTCAAAGTGTCGAAAGTCCAGTGTGTTTTCTGCCTTTTGGCCCAAAAACCCAGTGTGTTTTCGACCTTATCTCTGAAGGTTCTAGATGTTTTTGACTTTCGGTACAAAAAAAATTCTATGTTTTCAACCTCTGTCCTAAAACCCAGTGTGTTTTCGACCACTTCTGCACTTTACCCTTCTCTGGTGTCTACATTTTTCCATCCGTGCAACTCTGAATAGGTGGGTCCCTCTGATGTTTTCAACAATCTGCTACAGCTTGTCACATGATCGCATAGCCCTTTTCTAGGCTATGTGAACATGCAACTAGCCGTTAAGTGCACAACCCTGAGGTACCAGTCGAGCCTAGTTCGTGGTCTTCAAGCCTTCAAGCCGCCAGCAGTCAGCACGCAATAGTTTTATGTTGGTCGCATGATCGCATGAACTCTTCCAAGCCCATATGACCATGCGACTAACCATCAGTGGTTCGTAGTGGGCATCTCATAGTTAATTCCAAGCCAGCGGTGGTAGCATCTTGCGGTTGGTTGCATGATCACATACAGCCCCTTGACCACATGCGACCATGCGACAGGCGATCACTAGGTCTTTGACTCTGGCAGTGGGCCCTTGGTTGGCAATGTGCTCACTCTTTGGTGGCTAGTGGATGATGACATGTTTGATTTGCATTGGGCCCAGTAGTGGAGGTGCCAGTTGAGCCAAGATCAATGGCTAGCACATGATCTCATGGGATCTTTCAACCTCATGTGATCATGCGATAGCCGTTCAATTCTTCTAGGTTTTTCAGGGCTTTCTATTATGGGTCCATCTGATGCAACAATCTATGGCTGGAATGAATAGAGGAGTGACATGTAGCAGTACCGGGCTTAGAGTTGGCAAGCTTTGTATGGTTGCAAAGTTGGAAGTGGGCCCGGTTCTATGTTTGGTCAGGTAATCTCGCAATAAAAAGAGGAATATTCTTTCTATCTAGTGGTTACGAGACTTCCCTTGGTCTGGTAATCTTGTGATGGAAAGAAATATGCCAAAAAAGTAACGTGACTTAGTGACTTCCATCAGATGAAGCAAGATCAACGGTTTTCATGTGGTCACTAAAAGGAACCTGGGGTTAAGGAGAAGTTTTGGCGACTCTGCGACTAAGGAGAAAATAAAGCTGAGGTAAACCAAGGTTAAGGTTGCAGTGCAGTCTTGAGCCCGAGCATTTGTGGAAAGTGGGACCGACAGTTTTTGAAGGGTTGTCACATGATCGCATAAGGTTTTTTTGGCTCATGCCATCATGCGACCGCTGAATTTTTCAAGGTAGTGTGGTCATGGCTCCAGCCGTGTGTTTGGCTCCTGTTGGGCCACATGAAAAAATTTGACAAATGTGACATCTTGTGAATCTAGTGAAATTTGTAGCAAGGCAGTGGCAATTTCTAAGGAGCTTGTCCCATGATCGCGTGAGACTTTTTTAGCTTATGCAATCATGGGATGAGTGACATTTTTAAAGCAATGTGACCATTTTTTCAAGGGGTTTTCTTCTGCAAAGTTGATTGCAAAGTGCGGGTAGCTGAGAAATGATGACTTTGGAGGCAGTTGCAGTTGGGAAAATTGCAAAGATCTTTTAGGCAGCTGTTTCTTGATCTTTCCTAGTATCTAATCGGATTTGAGCATTCATGGTAGTGTGAGCTTGCAGAGAAGTAGATGGATTGAGGTCTTTTTTCAGCAGACATGATTAGTACAAGCATGGGCATGCAAAGAAGATATGTCTGATCTGTTGAGATATTTGCAAGGTTCATTTATGATCAGACAGGACTGCTAGGGTTGATTATTTCATGTATATTTCTGTAACCCTGGTTAACTTTTGACTCCTATCTGCGTGCAGTTGAGTTTGTATATATTGTTTTTTATGGAGCCTGTAGTGCTCAGAATTGGCAATTGTAAAAGGAAATTTTCTTTCTCAGCAAAGTAATTTGTGGCAATTTTCCTACCCTTTGGCTTTCTGCAATTGTAATTTTCATTGGTTGTTCAGACAATGTAAAGTATTCTGTGACATTTTTGCTATCCTCATGCTTTCTTGTCTAGATTATCTCTTATTGGATCAAACTGTATGCATGCTTTCAATGATATCTTAGTTTCCCTGATTCCTCTTATTTTCTGTAACTATGTGTGTTATTGTGTTTGATCTGATTTAGATGTTTTGTGGGTATATTTTAGCCCCTGATAGTCTTGTCTTAATCCTACACTAAGTTATAGGAGGGAATGTTTGTTTCCAGGTCATGGATTGATGTCTAATCCTGAGAGTCTTGTTGTTGTGAAAGAATATTTCCCTTTCCTTGAACATCCTCTTTTGTTTGCAAACCCTTCCATGAAACACTTATGCAAGCCTATTCAGTAAGTTGTGATCTCCCAGAACTAAGCCTCTCATTGGTTTCATTCATCTATACTAAGATCCAAACCCTAGTTTCGGTGCATCACCTAGTAGGATAGATTTTCTTTCAGTCTTTTCCTTTCATGTACTCCTTCTATCCCTTTCCCTCAAAAGTTTACATTTTATGTTAAAAGAAAATTAAGGTGACTATCCAAGAGGAACCAGCCTAGAACCTAGAGGTCTCATCTTGGTTAGCAAAAGGTCCCACAATGTTGAGATGATTCCCTTGTTATACTGAGTTATCAAGACTACGAGAGCTTGAACTAAGGGTGAAAATTTAGTGTATAATAGTTAGGCCAAGAGGCCTACCTCTATTCTTAGTAGAGGGCTCCCTATTCTCAATAAACTATGGTTCACAGTTTACTTCTTGCTCAATTTTCTTAGTTTTCACTCTTCTTTTCTTCTTTTGTGCATTAAACGCAAACAACTTAGGATCCTTGAGGGCCTCATTGATATTTGTGTTAGCCCCTTCCTAAATCTCTTCCTCTTCCAATTTCAAATCCTTGTCCTTCATAATAGATTCATCCCTTGGTCCACTCATCTAGGAGAGGCCAAAACTATGGGAGCAACCAGATTTCAATGGAGTCAATGATGAAGCTGCTTTTGTTGCCTACAGAAGAGCAAAGAGAAGAGCCCAAGACATAGAGAGAGCATATTCGGGTACTAAGGCCACTACATCTATAGAGCCACTGCACCAAGCTGCCCCTATCACATCCAAGGAGGCCCCTGTCTTCACAAGCAAAGACGGCCAAGTTCCAAAAGAGGAAGAGCCCATCATAATAAAAGCACAACAAAGAGTACACATTGTGGAACCTTATAACATTGTAGACAACATGAAGAAGGTGAATGTCACCATGTCTATGTGGGACTCTTTTTCTATTCCAGGACAACCTGAAATTTTGGAGAAGGCCATGAGAGAGGCAGCAAGTCCTCAACCTGCAAAAGAAATTGAAAAACTAGTGTTGGTCAACACTGATCAAGAAAAGGAGACTCCAACTAGAAACTCCAAGGCTAGTACCATGCAAGGTAGGAATTTAAAACCACCTCCCTTTTATGTATTTTTAATTATTGGGAAATCTTTAGTGCATAATTGTATGGTAGATAGCGGAGCTACTAGCACTGTAATGCCCAAGAAAGTGGCTAATCAATTAGGACTTAAATATGAACCCTTCCAAAAGAAGGTTACACAACTTGATGGATCCTCAGTCAGTACTATAGGTGTGGCCAAGGATACCAATCTAATTCTCCATGCTAGTCCTAATTTTTCCATTCTCCTTGACATATATATTATATATCTCCCTGCATTGTTTGCCATATGTCTCTCAAGAGAGTTCACAGCCAAGATAGGAGGTTATCTTTCTTCCAACTGGTCTCACATGCTCTTCCATAAAAGTTATGGTACCAAAGTCACCATTAAATTAGAAGCCTTAGCAATACATCATATAGAGCCATATGTGTCTAATTCCATCAATACTAATTGTCCTCTATTTGATGACAATGATTTCCCAACCATTAGTGAAGCAAACACCAAAATAGAAAGTGGAGCCATAGAACCAAACCTTCTCAAAGAATGCACTGATTCAAATGATCGGGATAGTCAGGTCTAGGAGCTATTTTTTGATGTAGCTAGAAGTAGACATGGTTCTGGTGGACGTGCTATGCTAGTGTCCCCAAAAGGAGAAAGGTATTACACTACCTTTCGATTCAGTTTTTCCTACACCAACAACACTGCAAAGTATGAAAGTCTAGTTAACAGACTGGAATGGGCTAGAAAAAGAGGGCTTAAAGCATTAAAATTATATGGTGATAATGAACTTGTTGTCAGCCAAGTAAGAGGGATGAGTGCAACCAAAAATGATGTCATGAAAGTATACAAACATAGAGTTTGGGATGTAATTGAAGATTTCCATGCTTTCAATATTGTTGCTATCCCTAGAAAATTAAATCAAAGTCCTGATAGGTTAGCTACTATTGGATCTCAGTTTGACATCCCCAATAGCATTTCAAAAGAGATAGATCAGCAGCACATCAAGATTATTTACAGACCTTCAATTCTAGATAATAATATTAATTGGCAAGTGTTTGACAATGATGAACAAATTTTGCAGTTCTTGTTTGAAGAAGATGTTTTTTCAAGGCACAATCAAAAGTGGTTATCACAGAACTATGGTGATCAAGTGATACAAATTAGATCCAATAAGATTCCTAAAAGTCTTGTCACCTTAGAGACTATCTTCAATAAGGATGTTGAAGTCGGGAAAAATAAAGTTGGCCTGGTAGTCCAACAGGAACATTGTGCTGAATTAGAGTTGGAACCAGGCAAGAGCCTACAATTTGGAAAAGTAAACACTAATTTAGAAAAGAAAGCTTACACTAAATTATTCAGGGAATTTAGTGATGTTTTTGCATGGAGGTATGAAGACCTCAAGGGTTTTGATCCTACCCTTGCTTAGCACACTATTGAATTGGAACCTAATGCTAAACCAGTAAGGGAAAAGAAAAGGCTTTTTAATCCCAAGCTTGAACCACTTATGCATAAGGAAGTACTCAAACTAATAGAAGGTGGCATCATCTATCTCATCAAACATACTACTTGGGTTTCCAACCTTGTTCCTATCAGGAAAATGAATGGGGAGCTGAGGTTATGTGTTGATTTCAGGGATTTGAACAGAGCCTTATTAAAAGACCGCCATCCACTACCCTCTATAGAACAAATTCTACAATGTGTCTCTGGATCCTATAGATTCTCATTATTGGATGGCTATTTAGGATACAATCAAATCTTAGTGAAGGAAGAGGATCAATATAAGACTGCATTTACAACCAAGTGGGGAACCATGGCATATCAGAAGATGCCCTTTGGTTTATCGAATGCAGGTGCTACATTTCAAAAGGCATTGTATATGGCCTTTAAGGGTCTCATGTATAGGTTTTTGCTGGTCTACCTAGATGACATAACTATCTAGTCAAAGCATGCAGTAAACCCCATCAGACACTTGAGGTGGTTTTTGAAAGATGCAGAGAATTTGGGATATCCCTTAATCCCAAGAAATGTGTGTTTGTAGTTCATGAAGGAAAACTATTGGGATATGTGGGGTCCAAAGAAGGAATTATATAGTGGATCCTAAGAGAATTGTAGCCATCTTAGAACTACCATTACCACATCACAAGAAAAGTCTCCAATCTTTCATACGAAAGATTAACTTTGTTAGGAGATTCTTGCCTAACATTGTAGAGTTACTCAAACCTTTGACAGCCATGTTGAGGAAAGGTTCAGCCTTCAGTTGGACCAAAAAAGGAAAACTTAACTTCCAAGCTATTAAAGAAGCCTTAACGGAGGCTCCTGCTCTCCTAAACCCAAATTTTAGTAAGGATTTTATCCTTTATGCTTATGTGGGTCATGATGTTATATATACAATATTGACTCAAGAAAATGTTGAAGGATTGGAGCAGCCTATTGCTTTCTTTAGCAAAGGTTTAGAAGAGTATGAAAAAAGATACTATTTTGTAGAAAAGCATGTTCTTGCTGTGGTAAAGAGCATCAAAAAATTTAGACATTTGTTGACTCATAGCAAGGTGCACTTGATGGTTTCTCATCCAAGTGTCAAAGAATTCTTTCTTTCTAAGGACCTAAATGAAAAAAGAGCTAGTTGGATCACTAAGGTGATGGAATATGACAGAGATATTCAGATTACCAAGCTAGTTAGAGGAAGAGGTCTTTGTGAGAATCTCGAAGAAGATGGAAGTTTAAAGAAATTGGAATACATAGATGCATCTCTGGTGGTGCATTCTACAGGAGAAAAAGCTAGGGCAACTAGCTGGTTGCCTAATATGATCAATTATTTGAAGATAGGACAATATCCTGCTAGCCTAGATTTAGCAAAAAGGAGGTATTACAGGTTACAGTCTATTCCTTTTGTGCTGATAGATGAAATTATTTTCAGAAAGGATCACAATGGTTTTCTTCTAAGATGCATAGATTCAGAAAGGGTTGCAGATGTCTTATTTGAGTTTCATGATGGAGCTTCTGGTGGCCATTTCTCTCCTAGGACCACAGCTTTTAAGATCATGCAGGCTGGATACTATTGGCCATCTATCTTCAAAGATAGTCATGATTATGTTATAAGATGTGTCAAATGTGCTATTTTTAAAGAGAAAGAAAGATTTGCAGCTCTGCCCCTAGAGCTAGTCAAAATAGAGAAACCCTTCATGGAGTGGGGTATAGATTTCATTGGCATGATTAACCCTCCATCTAGCGTAGGACACAAGTGGATAATCACTACAACTGATTATTTCACTAGGTGGACAAAGGTAGTTTCTTTAAAAGAAGCTAATGAGAGTGCTATTTTAATTTTTTATGATGACATAATCCATAGATTTGGCATCCCAGATTCTATAGTTTCAGACAATGCATTAGCATTTACAAGCCTCAAAGTCTCTGAGTGGGTAGTGAAGAAGGGCATCTATCTAAATACAAGTTCTAATTACTATCCTTAGGGGAATGGTTTGGCAGAGTCAACAAATAAGAATCTGATTAGAATAATCAAAAAGACCCTACAAGATAGTCAGAGGGACTAGCATACTAAATTGAAATCTGCCTTGTGGTTAGATAGAATTACCCCAAAGAAAATCATTGGTAATTCCCCATACATGTTGGTGTATGGTAGAGAGGCTAAGTTATCCATTTAAACTGAATTACTAGCCTTGGACTTGGCCACTCAGTATGCCTTGTTTGAGGAAAGTGATCCTATGCAAATCAGTTATGCCCAGCTGATGGAGCTAGAAGAGATCAGAGATAAATCAATGCAAGATATGGCATTCCATCAGAATCAAACAAAAAGAAGCTTTGATAAAAGAGCCAGGGTTAGAGACTTCAAGGTTGGAGATGTAGTTCTCAAATGGGATGAGTTCAGGTCAAAACTTGGCAAGCACACAAAGTTTGATTCCTTTTGGGGTGGGCCATTTGTTGTAATAGAGTGCAGAGGATCCAACGCTTTTTAGCTTTCAACCCTTGAAGGAGATTCCTTGCCAATCTTAGTGAATGGTTTCCACTTGAAGCCTTGCTTTGAGGTTAATCCCTCTCTGTAGGTCCTTCTTGTAAATTCTATGAATACATTTCCTACTTTCTTTCCCTACTTTGTAGGTTAGTTCCTGTTTCCCAAGAAGTGCGCATGCACAAGTTTGTCTTCCCGATTTAGTTTTTGTCTCTAAAAGTTTTTGTTCTCAAAAGAAGTGATGCCATGCCCAATGGATTGAGTCAAGGCAACTAGTCTATGTCTAGCAGGCTGACATCCTGCAGAGATCGCCAAAATGTTACCCAAAAAATACCCTGTCTTTCATTTTTGGCCACGGTTCCTATTTTCCAAAAGGAAATGCTCAAAGTGTTGAAAGTCTAGTGTGTTTTCTGCCTTTTGGCCCAAAAACCCACTGTGTTTTTGACCTTATCTCTGAAGGTTTCAGATGTTTTCAACTTTTGGTACAAATTTTTTTTTTTGTTTTTTACCTCTGTCTGAAAACCCAATTTGTTTTCGATCGCTTATGCACTTTACCCTTCTCTGGCATCTACATTTTTCCATCTGTGCAACTCTGAAGAGGTGGGTCCCTTTGATGTTTTCAACAATCTGCTACAGCTTGTCACATGATCACATAGCCCTTTTCTAGGCTATGCGAACATGCCTCTAGCCGTTAAGTGCACGACCCTGAGGTACCAGCCGGGCCCAGTTCGCAGTCTTCAAGCCTTCAAGGTGCAAACAGTCAGCACACAAAAATTTTATGTTGGTCACATGATCACATGAACTCTTCCAAGCCCATGCAACCATGCAACTAATCGTCAGCGGTTCGTAGTGGGCATCTCACAGTTAACTCTGAGCTAGTGGGGGTAGCATCTTGCGGTTGGTTGCATGATCGCATGCGTCCCCTTGACTGCATGTGACCATGCGACAGGTGGTCAATAGGTCTTTGACTCTAGCGGTGGGCCCTTGGCTAGCAATGTGCCTACTCTTCGCTGGCTAGTGGGTGATGACATGTCTAATCTATGATGGGCCCAGTAGTGGAGGCACTAGTTCAGCCAAGATCAACGGCTGGTGCATGATCTCATGCGATCTTTCCACCTCATGTGATCATGCGATAGCCATTTGATTCTTCTAGGTTTTTTAGGGCTTTCTATCATGGGTCCATCCGATGCAGTGGTTTGTGGCTGGAACGAATAGAGGAGTGACCTGTGGCGGTACCGAGCTTGGAGTTGGCAAGCTTTGCACAGTTGCGTAGTTGGAAGTGGGCCCAGTTCTATGTTTGGTCGGGTAATCTCACAATAAAAAGAGGAATATTCTTTCTATCTGGCGATTACAAGACTTCCCTTGGTCGGGTAATCTCCTAACAAAAAGAAATATGGTGAAAAGGTAACGCGACTCAGCGACTGCCATCGGATGAAGCAAGATCAACGATTTTCATGTGGTCGCTAAAAGGAACCTAGGGTTAAGGAGAAGTCTTGGTGACTCTGTGACTAAGGAGAAAATAACCTGAGGTAAACTAGGGTTAAGGTTGTAGTGTAGTCTTGAGCCCAAGCATTTGTGGAAAGTGGGACCGATAGTTTTTGAAGGGTTGTTTCATGATCGCATGAGGTTTTTTTGGCTCATGTGACCACTGACTTTTTCAAGGTAGTGTGGTCATGGGTCCAGCCATGTGTTCGGCTCCTATTGGGCTACATGGAAAAATTTGACAAATGTGACATCTTGCGAATCTAGTGACATTTGTAGCAAGGCAGTGGCAATTTCTAAGGAGCTTGTCGCATGATGACATGAGGCTTTTTTAGCTTATGCGATCATGCGACCAGTGACATTTTTAAAGTAGTGTGACCATTTTTTCATGGGGTTTTCTTCTGTAGAGTTGATTGTAAAGTGCGGGTAGCTAAGAATTGATGACTTTGGAGGCAGTTGCAGCTGGGAGAATTTGCAGAGATCTTTTAGGTAGCTGTTTCTTGATATTTTCCAGTATCTGATCAGATTTGAGCATTCATGGCAGTGTGGGCTTGCAGAGAAGTAGATGGATTGAGGTCTTTTGTCAGCATGCATGATTAGTACAAGCATGGGCATGCAAAGAAGATATGTCTAATGTGTTGAGATATTTGCAAGGTTCATTTATGATCAAATAGGACTGCGAGGGTTGATTATTTCATGTATATTTTTGTAACCCTGGTTAACTTTTGACTCCTAGCTATGTGCAGTTGAGTTTGTATATATTGTTTTTTTTGGAGCCTGTTGTGCTTAGAATTAGCAATTGTAAAAGGAAATTTTCTTTCTCAGCAAAGAAATTTGTGGCAATTTTCCTGCCCTTTGGCTTTTTGCAATTGTAATTTTCATTGGTTGTTCAGACAATGCAAAGTATTCTGTGACATTCTTGCTATCCTCATTCTTTCTTGTCTAGATTATCTCTTATTGGATCAAAGTGTGTGCATGTTTTCAATGATATCTTAGTTTCCCTGATTCCTCTTGTTTTTTGTAACTGTGTGTGTTATTGTGTTTGATCTAATTTAGATATTTTGTGGGTATATTTTAGCCCCTGACGGTCTTGTCTTAATCCTACACCGAGTTATAGGAGGGAATGTTTATTTGCAGGTCATGGATTGATGTCTAATCCTGAGAGTCTTGTTGTTGTGAAAGAATCTTTCCCTTTCCTTGAACATCCTCTTTTATTTGCAAACCCTTCCATGAAACACTTATGCAGGCCTATTCAGTAAGTTGTGATCTCCTAGAACTAAGCCTCTCATTGGTTTCATTCCTCTATACTAAGATCCAAACCCTAGTTTTGGTGCATCACCTAGTAGGATAGATTTTCTTTTAGTCTTTTACTTTCATGTACTCCTATCCCTTTCCCTCAAAAGTTTACATTTCATTTTAAAAGGAAATTAAGGTGACTATCCAAGAGGAACCAGCCTAGAACCTAGAGGTCTCATCTCGGTTAGCAAAAGGTCCCACAACCTTGAGATGATTCCCTTGTTATACTGAGTTATCGAGACTACAAGAGCTTGAACTAAGGGTGAAAATTCAATGTATAATAGTTAGGCCAAGAGGCCTACCTCTCTTCTTAGTAGAGGGCTCCCTATTCTCAATAAACTATGGTTCACAGTTTACTTCTTCCTTAATGTCCTTAGTTTTCACTCTTCTTTTCTTCTTTTGTGCATTAAAGACAAACAACTTAGAATCCTTGAGGGCCTCATTGATATTTGTGTTAGCCCCTTCCTCAATCTCTCCCTCTTCCAATTTCTCATCCTTGTCCTTCATAATAGATTCATCCCTTCGTCCACTCATCTAGGAGAGGCCAAAACTATGGGGAACAATGGCTAGATTATTGGGAAGATGGTGATGAATCTTAGGGTGGGAGGCCAAGTAAGGGGGTAGGAATGACCACAAGAGAGAAATTACTAAGTTTCTCTTCATCTCCACCGGCTTTCTTAAGAGCACCAAGCCCATCTAGGGATGTAGTTGCATCAACCTTATTAGAACACTTCTCAACCCAACTCCCTAGATTCTCCACCATCTCCACAGCAGGATGGTCATTGGTTCCAATAGTCTCACCCTCCCCCAAGGGAGAGGATGAAGTGATGGATCCCTTATGAGGTCCCTATGAAATTGAAACAGGGTCACGGTTCTTGTTCAAGCACATCCTGGGTGTAGAAACATTATTAAATTTTAGGTTAAATAGCCTCCTAATCTACTCAAGTATAATTTGTTAAGCATTTTGAGTTCTTTGTTTGGGTCTAGGAGATTTAGGGTCCAATCCAAAGTTAAGGGAATTCGCATTGGGAAGGTCCTATAATGTAGAGCTCACTTCAATAGCATAAGAGGCTGGGCGGTCACCAATGTTATTAAAGGCTTGTTTTAAGGCATCAAGTGTAGCTTCCAACTCCTCAGAGGTCAAGGGGGGTTGAATCAACTAAGAAAGTCAAGAAGAGTCATTCTCAGGTTAAGATGAGGGTAAAGACTAAGAGGTATTATGGATTGCAGCATTAGTGCCTTCAAAGAGAGGAGGAGACTTCTTTTTAAGGAGAGGGTAGGAGAATCTCATGTGGCCTTCCCTTTGACAAAGGAAGCAGGTGTTAATACTGCCAAGAATCATGATAGGGCACAATATCATCTACCCTTCAAAGTCAAACATAATGTCTTTAGGAAGATCAAGACCTAGGTTAATTGAAACTAGAACCCTAGCATCATTGTGGGGAAGTAGAGTGTTCATTTTATCCACTCTCATAACACTTCCAATTGGTTCAAATGCTTGGGGAATCAAATTCCAAAGAAACGGTGGAAGATGGCCAACAGTGAGCCATCGAGGGCAAGAGAGGGCTATAATCTCCTCTTGAATAGAATTTGGGGACCAAGAAAATGCCCTAAAATTGCAAGAACCAACTTTCTAGAATTGCCTTCTAACCTATTTCTGACTTGTAGGGTTAGCCATAAAAATTTAAAAAATCCCTTTTTGAATCATTTGAAAATACGTAAAATGGAAACCTAGGTTTTTAGACCACACGTTATGAAGCCATTCATTCAAGAAGGAATGTGATGGAAGTTTAGACACCTTTTGAGTAGTAAGAAACAAATCAGTATCCTTTAATGTATTTTTTTTTGATTCAATAGCAAGTGCCATTTGGGAATTTGGCTTAACAATGATAGCTTCGGTAGGAATGGACTTACCTTTATCACCTCCATGCCATGTGCATGGTTCTCCACTGGGTTTGTACTAGATGAAGCACATGCCATTGAGAACCTTAACCTCATTTTCCACCACTTGCTTAAACAATTGAGCCTTGGTAGAGGAAGATAGAGATAAGCTTTCTTGGGTGGAAGGCATCGAATGCCCACTGCAGGGCATATTAGGGCCCATAAAAGGCAAAAAACCCAAGGACCCTATCACAATAAATGTGAATTAATTGCACCAGTATGTGGGAGAGGAAGGCCTCCTGCTTGGAAGGCCTCTTCGAAGAGCATCTTGGGTTCTGGTTGTAGAGCCCAAGCCACTAGCCTTTGTTTATCAAAATTACATACATATCTGATTCATTTATTTTGTATCAACAACACTTTTGGAATTATATGTTCTCTTCATACTTTCAGTCCTTACATCTTCAGGAACTTCATCACATAGGCCCTTAAATGCCTATTTCCTACCATCTATCTTGAATTTGAATTCCATTGTTTGGAGATTAAGGGAGTACTTACCAATGGACATTGTCCTTTGAATGCCAAGTGTAGCATCGGTACCACCTAACTCCACTACATAGAAATCATCATTGACTGTAGTCTCCAATGGTCTATTTATTTTGTGTACTTTTTTGAACAAGATGTTTGGGATCCATCCACCATCTTCACACAAAAAATTTCTAGTTCTACTGCTTGGAGCTCCATTGTGATGACTAAGGCTAAATTACTAAAGTTATGAGTAGCCCCACTATCAATTAGCACTATTATTTTGTGTCCTTGCAACATAACTTGAACCTTAAAAGGTTCATACTTGAGAGTTCTAGTCATTGTGGCAATTGTACCACTTTTCCTTTCTTGAGGTGAAAGCTCTTTTGTTTTGAAGGTTTCTTCATCTAACTCATCTTGTTCGTATAGAAATATTAAGTTCGAATTTTAAGAGTGACATTCTTTTAAGAGATTTTTGAAAAGAAAGATCATTGTGAATTCACCATCATAATAGGATTTATGAGGAATCCTCAATGATAGTGATATCCTTAGAGAACTATACATTACATCCTTTCATTTATATCCATAGGAATTAGAACATTGACTAGCTGAGGTGGAGCTTGTGATCTCATATATATTGCCTTCCATGTCAACAATAGGAATAGTGCTATCAAGTATCAAGACCAAAATAGGATACAAATTGTAATCCATACTTCTTGATTTTCACTTTTGGTTGGCTGTCCACCATTTCAGTCAATATACTCTTAGCAATCTTTAGGGTCACAGTAGCCTATAATACAATGAAGAGAAACTGAATTCCCAACAAGGGTTACTAAGTATTCTTCTTTTGTCCTTGAACACCTCACCATTCCTAGTCTTCTACAAAAACTAGTTAAGATTTTTATCAAAAGACTTTACAAAACCTAAAAGAACCTCACAGCAAGAAATATTACTCCCAATATCCCAACCCAACTTATTCCCCACAAAAATATACCAACATATCCTAGCAAAATTGCAATGAAAAAACAAATGTTCAATAGTTTCAAGTTTCAACATTGTGGGACAAACATGAAGGTTGTACTAGTATCATTAAGGACAATAGCATCAACAATATTTATTAAAGTCAACAAACACCTAAAAAATGATTTCTATAATTCAAGCAACTTGGACCATTAAGTGACCAAGAATGGATTGTGAATTCTTGACAGAGAGTGAAAGTTTCCACAAGTGGTAAAGCATATCAGAAATCTTATTGGTATTGACTAGCATGTTGTAAATGCTTCTATTTTTAGCTAGCATTGAAGTCATTCATCCATTTGATGTTGCTTGAAAATTAAAACCTGTATTAAAATTCAATTGAGAAAGAAAGTTCCAATTGTATGGGGACTTTTTAAGAAAGGAGGTGGTTTTTTTTCTAAGTAGTGGGAATCTATAGTGTAACCTAAAAATCATTCCATGTAATCAAATAGTCATTTCTAAGAAGACTATTAAGACTTCACAACCTTTAGTAGATCAACTCTTAGTAAGAGTAACCCCATGTCTCCATGCGGCTGCTTATGCACAATTTCTGCTTAAAGTTAAATAGTCGTGTTCCCATGTAATTTTTTTATTAGAGAGAAAGGATAAATTGGAATCTTTCCCTATTTTAGTGGAGCAATAGCTTCTTAAAAACTGAAAATAGGCTTTGAAAAAAAGGGGTGCTGCAACTTATTAAGAAAAATGACATGTCTTCACCAATTTTATTCCTCTCCTTTTTATTTGCCTAAAAATTTTTTTCCAAATTTTATTTGTAAGAAATATTATTATAACTTTTTGTTTATATTATTATTTAAGAGGAATGCTTAAAAATGAGTATTAGATTTTGCTATCCATGGGGCCACCAGCTCTCCAAATTGCTACTTAAAAATGTTAAACAATAGTTGCTTGCCAAAATAAGCCAAACAACTGCATAGGGACCTACAAGACATATTGTTAAAATTGAGTATTCACTAAATAGCTAACAAAAGTTCCATTAGTCCTAGAAGAAAAAGCTTTACCCTTCCTTATAGATTATGTTGCCCAAGATGTATATTATTCTTCATGGTGTGATTCTTTTTGTTGGCTGACCTTTTCAAGTACTGGCAACAAACCTTTATTTTCTCTCATTTTAAAATATAAAAAGCTATCTCTTTTCTTTTGGATGACTTCCTAGAGTAAAGTGCCAATTTTCAAATGTTGCTTGGGTTATTTATTTTGGATCCAATTTTCATAACCATTCTCTTTTTTATATGTTGATGTCAACCTTTAAGTTGGTCATGAATCTGGAAAGAGGATATAGCTAGCTTTTTCAAAAGTGAATGATTTTTTCCCTTTTTCCTATTTCATTCATAACATACATGTCCCACATCCTAGTCACCATTTATCACCATTTATCAAGAGTTTACCACCTCAGACTATCTATGAGCATTTCTTAATTTGAAACATAGGAATTTGATATGCAATATGATCCAACTAAAAAGGATTATTTTTAACTTTACTAATGGTTTTTGATAATGAACAAGCCTTATGTAACAAAAATCATCAAATTTTGGATAGCACTCAATGACAAAAATATTTTCTATGATAAATTTCATATGTATATAAATTTTAGCATTTTAAGATTTTGATCAATATTGACAATGCTTTCGAAAAAATGAAATAAGTGGCCGAAAAACACTATTTATTCAAGAATGAAGTTTAAAGAAAAATAGGTTTAGAGCAAGTGCATGGGTAATAGGTATACCCATTGAATTTATGCAATACAAGCCAACATAAAAATATGTTATTATGCCAATAGAATACTTTTGTTATGGTTCCATGTTTTAGGGAACAGTACTTATCACTCTCAAAAATTTTGAAATACATGTGGGTGTTTTACATTATTCCAACCACCTAACAAGCATATATAATAGGTAATAAATTGTTTTTTCAACTTAACAAATATTTTCTTTTTAATTACATGAATTTAATTATTAATTATAGGATTAAATATTGAAACCTATTTACTAATATATGGTTCTATAATTTTTATTATTTTCTTCTTGGGATTTGGCAAGGCTATATATTTGTATGTGAGTTGGAACATAGCTCAATATATTTACAATTAGTTGTGGGTATGGCCACACTGGACCTCCTGGGTAGGATATAGGATCATTGAATTCTCAACCAAGGATAGGGACACACTCAGCTATGATCCTTAAAAGGAAAATGGATATGCAACTCACCATAGCAAGGAAATGTCAAAATAGCCTCACCATGCTTCCGCACATGAACAAGGACATAGTTGTTCATCTTTCAAAGATATAAATAAGACACGCAATGATCTGCAATGCTTTGTGTCTAGGGTTATAGATAACTAGCCATAGCTAATTAATAGGAATAGGTCTTAGAAATATTCATTATGATCTTGGAAAGTAACAAACTCAACTATCAAAAAGTTTGGCATGGGCCACTACTTGATAGAAATCTGTGTTTTCAATCAATTTGGACCTTACCAAATACCCTCTTCTTTCTTGTATAGTAAGCATAGTTTTTCATCATTACCATCTTCATCTTTTGTAATCTTTTTTACTGTAGGTTCCCACTAATTAATACACTGGTCTCTAAGCTAGTACAAACTCAAGTGAAAAAGAACCTTCAATGCTCTACAAAATTGACTCACCTAGCCACATCAATGCATGAGGTCATACCACAAAAAAAAAAAAATAGTCGCTTATTGATCTAATGCAGTTTCAATTTATTGTCTTTTGAATAATTGTTGTTACAAAGAATTCCTCCCTTCCTCTTTTTTTTTGAATGGATTGATTGATCCCCTTTTTAATAGTTTTATCAAACAATTCTGAACCAAACTTGAAAAATTGCATAACCTTTGCCAACATACTCCTTGTCTGTGCCAAAATAGGATCTTTGGAACAGGGTATGGATATCCATCAAAGCATAATGAAAGGGGGGGTTTTCATGAGATATTATAGTTGGAAATTATGTTATAGACATATATGCAAAATGTAAAAGCATAGACAAGGCACATAAATTGTTTGAGAGAATGCCTCAGAGAAACGTGGTCTCGTGGACTAAAACAATTGCAAGATATGCACAAGATGGATTTGTTAAAAAGGTTGTAGAAACTTTCAATCAAATACACTTGGTAGGTGTAAATCCTAATTTTGCAACCTTTGTCAGCATTCTCTCTTCCTGTGCTAAAATGGGAGCTTTGGAATAGGGTATGGACCTCCATCAGAGCGTAATGGAAGGGGCTTTTCAGTTAGACATTATGGTTGGAAATGCACTGGTAGACATTTACGCAAAATCTGGAAGGATAGATAAGGCACATGAATGGTTTAATAGATTGCCTCAAAAAGGTCTCATGGATTACAATGTTTGTAGGATATGCACAAAATGGTTTGTTGAAAAGTCTTTATAAACTTTCAAACAAATGCAACTAGGAGATGTAAATCTGAATGCAACTTTATAAAGGATTAAGAAATTTTGTCAAATGTTGTAGTTGCAACTGCCCTATTAGACATGTATGCAAAATGTGGAAATATAGATGAGGCACATGAACTCTTTGAACAAATTCATCTAAGAAATCTGGTATCATGGAATGCCATGATTACATGATATGTGCAAAATGGATTTTTTGAAAAGGCTTTAGAAACTTTCAAGCAAATACTATTGCTAATGATTTATTGCTGCTCTATTTTGGTATTTGATGATTTTCCATGCTTAAACATTTAATGTCATTATGGTTATATGAATGGATTATTTGCCTTAGAACACTATCATCTTAAAAATCCTATATGAAATCTATATGACCATTTCATTTCTTCAATATGCCCTAATTTATGTGCTTTTTCATGACTATGTTTGACTCATATAATTGTGATCTCTATAGCACTATGATGTCATTTAATATGTCTTGCTAAAGCTTGTAAATTTTGTTCCTTTTTTCATGTCATGTAATATGTCTTGCCTTGTAGCTTATATGTTTTGAAATTGCTGTTAGGCCTTGTAGCTTATATGTTTTGATTGCTAGAGAGCTTCTAAAGCTAAGCAAGAAGACCATTGCACGAGTTATAGCCACGCGCTTAGGTATGAAAATTGTATATTTTTTAATCTAATGTATATTTTAACTAGACTTTTAGCTTATATGTTTTGAAATTGCTTTTAGTGGCTTAATGTTGTAAGGTCTCTTGAAATAAGACCTTCAGGCAGTTGGTCAAAGTTTTACAAATAATCTTATCCACAAATTTGCCTAGAGCAATTGACAGAATGTTATAAAAGGTGATTGGGTTAAATGTCTTAGGAATAAAGTCAAAGAAAGTATTTTTAAAATATTAAAGTATTTAACTATGTCTAAGAAGATTTGTGTACTTTTGATAGTTTTGCTTAGTTTGTGAAAGTTGTAGACTGAAGTTTTCATAGCCTAATTTTTGCTTCCTGCAAAGAACGATCATGTCAGATAATATAAGTGAAGAACAAAATAGGGAGACAATCACTAGATTGTGGTCTAACTTGAAGAGAAAAGGTGATGGAAAATGTTATTGTCCCTACAAAATTTGTAAGGGCTTAAACCGTAGAAGACTGCTAATCAAAAAAGTTAAGAGACATTGTAGGGAGAATGGTCACATTGAAGGGGGGCATGACTATCATCCACTGGTAAGTTGTTCATTATATCATTTTAACAATTTATATACATATGAAATCACTTGATGATGAGCTGATGATCATGGTTTATTTATGTTAATCAATTTTATATAGGTTGATCTCCCCAGGGAAGTATATGATATGAACCACAACAATTCGAAGAATATGGTTTTCAAAGTGGAGGAACATGGAGGTGTGAATATCTAAGGTGAAGATAATGATCCCATGGAAGATGACGATCATGCGCTAGAAAACACAATTGAAGATGATGGTATAAATACATTGATCCATGATGTGCATTTAGTCCAAGCGTATCTAATCATGATGATGATGATAGCCTCGATGTACCTCTACTTGAGAAGGCATACGAGCCCCTATACAAAGACTCCCAAACAACTCTTCTCTCTGTTGTATTGTTGTAGTTGAACTTGAAGGTTATGAATAGTTTATCCAACATAACAATGTCACGTATGTTAAGGTATGTCATATATGTCTTTATAGTTAACAAATGGTGAATAATGTACCACTAATATTGTTTATATTAACAACTTATATTTTTTTTCTGTAGATTGATAGGTGAGTTTTTGTTACCACCATCAAATATTCTACCTCGCTCATATCAAGAATTATCTACTGTTATGAAAGATATTGGAATGGAGTATCAAGCAATACATGCTTGTCCCAATGATCATATTATATATTATAAAGAACATGAATTTGCAACACAATGCCCTGTATGTCATATGAGTAGATATCAAACAGATCCAATAACAAAAAAGCTGCCTCACAAGGTTCTTCGTTACATCCTCATTATTCCACGGATGTGACAATTATTCAGGTGTAGTAGCTTGGCACAATTTATGGATTACCATGCATGCAATAGAAGTCAAGATGACATTATTCAAATCCCTGTAGATGGTGTCAATCCATTTGGAGAGATGAGATATGTTTACTTGGTGTGGCCTATTTTTGTTATCAACAATAACATTTCTCCGTGGATGTCAATAAAGAGGGAGCACATTATGTTGGCAATGATTGTTCTAGGTATTTTATCATTTAATAGTTATTAATTTAAATGTACTTACAAATCTTGCAGTAAAATGGTCACAATAATTATGTAATGTTACTTTTCATTCAAGTAAGTAAATATCAAGTTAAAGATATGAATGTATATATTGAGCCTCTTATCGACAAGTTGGTGGAGTTATGGAATGGTGTCACTATGTATGATGTGTCTAGACCAATAGGACGGACAATTTCAATTCCATGCAATACTTGCATGGACAATACATGATGCCCCAGGGCTAACACATTTTTGTGGTATGTTATAGTGAATTCAAGTTGTGCATGATAATTCTAATTATAAAAATCAACATATTTAATAATCCAATTATATCATTATCTTGTAGATCTTCAAACAAAGAGAAAATTTGCATGTCTAGTTTATGGTCCAAAGATGAAATCTCATCATTCAAAAAGTTTAAGAAAGCAGGTGTTTGATGAGTGTAGACACTTCCTCCATAGGAATCATAAGCATCAAAGTATGAAAAAACATCTTTTCAATGGGAAAGAAGAGACTACATCAAAGCCACGAAGAATGACACCTCACCTATGGAAGTTAGAATATAATAGAATTAATCATCGAGGTAATGTCATTCCACCTAATGGTTTATGTTTGTAATTTATATATTTCTATTGTGATTTTTGTTTACTAATTATGTAATTGATGATTGTGAAGGTTGTCAAGGCACTATTGACAACTTTCCAAAGGGACTAAAAAGCTATCACAGACAATTTAGTAGGCTGCCCTACTATGAGCACCTAAAAATTGCGCATTTGTTTGATACTATGCATATTGGAAAGAATATAACAGAGACATTGTGGAAAATATTGGATGGAAGGCATGAGAAAGAAAAAATTGTCAAAATTTGTAATGACATTCATGAATCCAATCATGCACTAAAGAATTTCATTCACTCAAATAGCAATAGAGATCAGATTAATATAAGTGCCCTTCCTTGGTTATTAACAGAGCAGCAAAGTGATGCCATAAAAGAAGTCATACAAAAAATTCAATTTCCCATAGGATTTGCTGTGAACATAAGAAATCTCATATCAAAGAAAATTGAATTTGGGCCAGGGCTCAAAACACATGATTGGAATACTTTCATCAAGGTAAGTTATGTTCTTCTATATTTACAATATATTCATAAACTACGTGTACTGTTCATTATGTTATGTTAGAAAACATTGAAATGATTGGTTTATAATTACTGCAGTACGTGCTACCTCTATCTCTCCCAGAGCACTTCAACAATAACATCAAACAAGTGATATATGATCTTGGAAAATACATGAGGTAAGCAGTAATATCTGTTCAATTTATTGTATATATTTATTATATTCATGATTTTTTTTCTTGCTATGTAATCTATTGTATATTATTTTGTAAAGTCTCGTATTTATATATTTTTTGTGACTTGAATCTCTTAATGTAGGTGGTTTTCATCTAAAGAAATACATAAAGAAGATATAAACTATTGGAAGAGAAGAATTCCTCATTTACTGTGTGAAATGCAAAAGTGTCTACCTCCAACTTTTTTCAATGCACAAGAACACTACCTCATACACCAAGTTGAGGAGATTGAATTGTGTGGACCTGTACACTCTAGGTCAATGTGGATGGTTGAGAGGCACTTGAAATCTTTGAAGGCTTTGGTTTGATAAAGAGCACATCCTAAGGGTTCTATGGTAGAGGGATATATGGTATACTAGACTATGGTGTACATTACTGAATATCTTCTTAAGTTTGCATCAAATATCCATGTAGATCGCATTTGGGATCTTGACCCTTTTAAAAAATTCGAAGGGGAGTACTTGATGGGGAAAGGTAGATTGAGGAAAGTGAGAGATAATAAATTATAAGATGTTATTGTAATAAATTATTTCTTAATCTTCAAAATAAATCAGTTGTAAGTCATCTATTTTTTTTTGTATAGTTGCTCAAGTGTGGGATGCACTACATTTGTATATTGCAAACAATCTTGATTGGATGATGGTATGGATTGAACAATGTCAACATTCTAGTCACACATTAAGATGGGAAGGTGTATCTTCATTGGTTAAAGAAGCTCATCGTAATGGAGATTCCAATGTTACGCAAAGGGAAATAGATTTAGCATATGGTTTAAGAGATTTCCAGGTACGTACAAATTTATTAATCACCTGTATGTTTATCAACTCACGATACAATAATTTTGACATGTTTTACATATTATTGCAGGTTAAACACCACAAGGGTATGTTCTATAATGGTCAAAAATTTTGCGTCAAAGTGTTGGATGACATGAAGAAAACTTGTGATTTTGGAATAACTGCAGTCTTTCAAGTGACTAATATTTCATCTAGAAACGACTTACATCCTTGAGAGTCTAAAAATCAATACTATGGCATTTTGGATGATATACTTGAGTGTGACTTTAGTTCCTTCAAATTAGTACTCTTCATTGTCAAATGGTACAGGCTAATACTTAATCCAAATGATCCTGATAGAACTATTATTGAACATGATAATGGATTTATAATGGTTAATACAAGGTCATTTGAGCCAGTTGGGGATGAGCCCTATGTTCTTCCAAGCCAATGTGAGCAGGTATTTTACTTAGAGGTTCCACATAAACCAGGTTGGTCATTTTTTGTTAGACATGAACTGAGAGGAAGGCCAATAAAGTATAATGCAATGGAAGAAGAAGATACCGAAGAAGTAGAAGATGATGTAGATGATGATCATGATCGACAGTTATTGGATGATGTTCCTGACACAAATTTTCATGAAGAAGAAGAAGAAGATGATAATGATGATGCTGCTACTGATGATGATGATGAAGATGATGTTGATGTTGATGATGATGATGTTGACAACAATGACGACAATGACGATGACGATGATGATGATGACGACGATGATGATGATGATGATGATGATGATGATGATGATGATGATGATGATGATGATGATGATGATGATGATGATGATGATGATGATGATGAAAAGGATGATGATGATGAAATTTAGAGGTATGCCATCAATCCTTAATCTATTTAATATTCAAACCATCAAACCCTCCTTCCTAGGTGCATAAGCCTAGGGCTTTACCAAAATGACCACTCCAAACACTTCCAGATTGTACCAATGGATCAAACACCATTACATGGTCCTAACATGACATTCTATGCCATCAAACTCTTTATTCCTCTCATAATTGGAAGTGTGCACTTGATCTATGTATAGGAATTCTCCTTGAGTCTCTATTGGAGATTTGATGACTATGGAAACCATTATAGGGGTGTAACAGCAAGAGAAAATCTAAAAAATATAGTAGCAATTGGACTACTCTAAGGCTTTGTTAGGTATTGACCTTAACATGAAATTTTTATGGTCATATTTATAAGATAATGAGATCCCTAAAGATAATGTGTATGAATAAAAATTTAGAAACTTACTTCTACTAAAAAGTATCATTAATAAACTTTGGCTTCACCATACAATCCTTTTTCATTCAATAACTTATGTCCTTTGTTTGCAGTAATGAGGATACATTATTACCTAAATCGATTGGTTTTAGAAAACCTCTTTTGGAGTGTCTTTATTTCTCATTCAACATATTGTCTCTATGTATCATGATCATCAAGAAGGCTTGTGTTTCACTATCACACATTGGTGCAGATTGGCATTTCTTGCATTCTTCCTTATGTGCTATTTCTTACTATCCTCTTGTTGCTATTATAAGAATAGCTTTTCTCTTAATTGGATAGTGAATTCCTTGGGGTTGTATGCATAGGCTTTCCATGTCACTTTACCATAGCCTCTTGATTGGTTCTTCTTCTCCTCAACATCACTATTTGCTCCTAGACACCCATTGTTATGCATTTTTCCTTCCTCCATTGTCAAGTTGTTCACACCATGTGAAGATTCCCCATTTTGTTGGCACATGATCAAGTGAATAAGTTCTATTAAGGAAGGAATCTTTCTCAATTCCAATCCTAATGGAGTGCTTCCCTGCTCATCCATTTGGTTTTCAGCATTCACTCTATCTCCTCCATTGTTCATCTCCTACTAGGAATAGACAACCAAACTTTGTCACTCACATATCACATTATTGAAGCAAAGTTGACACTTCAGAGCATTTGGCACTTAGAATAAGCAATACCCATCAAATGTTTGTCCTAAAAACTTATGAACATATCCTATTAACTTACTTGTTGAACCAGGTTCATATACTTGATACGTTTAGAACTTGAAATCTCTTGTGAATCTACATAAGAGTTCTTCATGTGGGCTTAGATTTTCTCATTACTGACTAGACATGAAAAGAAACTATTTGGCAATATATCTATGGTTTCCTATGATGCAGCAAGGAATGGCAATGAACCCTCTACTGAAGGCAATGATCAACAATCCTTTGGTCAATCTCAACACCTACCCACAGGGATAGACCTTATGCTTTGGTCTATCAACTTACTCACTTGGCAAATGAGTAAACAACAAATTATTTTAGTTCATCCACAAGACACCCTAGGAAAGATACATTCAACCTTCAATGGTTACTAACATGAGTTTGTCTCCATCCCAATCCTACACCTCCAAATCAACACAAGCTTCACAAATCTAACGTCCTCATTAGGTATGGCACCCTTGAGATGAACAAGAGATGGGTACTTAGGATAGGAACACCTTCAAGACACCAAATACTCTATAATTACTTGATTTCCAAACACATACTCCAAGGTGAGTTGATGGATTAACAAGAAACACAAATTTAAGTGTTATAATGTGTACCTTTTAATGTTTTTAATTTTTATGTGATGCTTATGATGGATGTGATTATGATTATGATGTGATTATGCTCATGATAATTGAATTACATTTGTAGGAAACTGAACCCCTTTTAGGAGCATCCCGCACAGTCTCATGGATCGACAGGTATAAGTCAATACACCTTATAGACAGTCTATTTAATACACTTATCAAAAGTAAGATTGATGTCTTCTAAGATCTCTCCATTTGTAGGTACCATCGAATAGGTATTTTTTGAAAGTGTCTTCCTCGAGTGAGGGAAATATAGGAATAGAAGAGGAAAGTGAGACATGAAGTTTCTTTAGGACAGGGAGATTAACTAGAGGTCAAAGGACTAGAAGGAAATTCAATAAACGCATGAAATTTTTCCTTACTCAAGGGGGGTCATGTTCTTATGATGATGAGATGAAAGGTGACATCGAGGTGCCCTTGAGGTACCAACATCTACAGAAACATTGGGTACCCAAGGAACTTCCTCCAATAAACACTAATTTTTGTGTTAACAAGAGGATATATCACATAGCACCATCATCATTACATGGTTTGGGCCTATTTTCTATGGACGGCATAAAGGTGTCTTATAAAAAAGTTTCTGAATTGATGGAGTATGTTGGACCATGTTATGATTACAAAAGTTGGATGCATATTGTTCAATATAAAAAAAGTATGCGTAGGTATGCACTCTTGGCAAATTATATACAATAGCAAGACAATAATCAAAGTAAAAGTGTGGCTATATACATTGATGGAAGGCCAAAAGCAACAGGGAATATTGTGGGTTTTATAAATAGTACATGACCTGGGTCAACTATAAAGCAACCCAATTGCATATTTGAGGCGCGCGAGGGAAATCATGTATTCATCTATGTGATAAAGTCAATACATGTAGGGGAAGAGCTACTTATTGATTACAATTTGAACCGCATAGATACAAATGAGGCTACTATCATGGGGGTGGTACATATTATTAAACCAACTTCTAATCAATGACTCCAACATACCATTTAGTTATTAAATTTTTGGCTAACATTTTTATACTTGATCTTTGACACAGGGGCACAATATGGAGCAACCGCCCAGAGGGGATGGTGATGATATTCCCAGCTTATCTACACATGAGCAGGTAAAACTCATTGTAATTGTGCAAACTAGATAGAAGCAAAATGTTATTTTTTAATGTTGTTTTCTTCATTGTT
Source organism: Chamaecyparis obtusa (assembly GCA_027943335.1). NCBI lineage: Eukaryota > Viridiplantae > Streptophyta > Pinopsida > Cupressales > Cupressaceae > Chamaecyparis > Chamaecyparis obtusa. Next base: position 72,229 of record BSBK01006615.1, read on the forward strand.
TTGGAGTAATTATGATAATACTAATACTATTGTTGTCACAGAGGGCCGGTGGTCAGAGAGAGGGAAAGCAACTTGCAGTCCCTCAGGAGTCCCCCCTTGAGGACCCTTTTTTTATTGATTTAGCAGAGACCGATGACCCGATCGGTTCCATTAAAAAGATGCTAAAGAAAATTGGAAAAGAACTTTTACGTTTGGCATCCATACAACCTCAGACTTAGGAAATAAAAGAGAGGGGAGCTGACTTGTTGCACAATTCTGAAAACTTAAAAGTAAGTATTAATGAAATTTTTAATTATAACAAGAGTTCAATAATGGTCTTTATGTTATGCTCTTTTATGGCATTAATTAAAATATGGATGCGTTGTCTTTACAGAGTTATTTGTGTAATTTTGAACCCCATTCCCATGATGAGGGTACTGCAGGTGGTTCAGGTAGATCGCATGTTCAATTCCCCACTTGTGTTTTCCACTGAATATATATAGGAATGATCATAATCATTGACAATACATGCTCGAACAATCCTTTTTTTTAATGCTCTAACAATCTTGTCTATGCTAGTCCACGCGCTCTATATTTATGCATGCTCTAACAATTTTATTCTTCAACTCCTTTCCATGATGCTATGACAATGTTGCCTGCATCCAGGACAACCACAAATGTCTTTCTGACTGCTATGTCAGCAACATGCAGCCTACAGGCATCAACTATTGCACCATCTATTGGTACACAAATCCCTCTTTTTCTCTCTTTTGTTATGTGTTTAAGTGTTATGTGTTTACGATGTAGATCCCTTGATTGTGTTTGTCCCATGGGTGCTCTACACCAATTTATTTCCCTTGAAGTATTATTTCTTGGAGGCATTTGATAATGGTTTTCATTTTTTGCAATAGGAGATGCAACAAGTCCCGATGCAGCATCATTTCCTGGATGTTCACATGTTCCTAGTACATGAATGGTGAAGGATTGCATATTGATCGTCAGCAAAGATGAAGGCATTCCCTTAAAAGTAGCCAAAGTTCCAGGTACTTTAAAGTTATTATTATTCTATAGTGATATAATAGTAATTTAGTTTTTGATCACTCTTCATCGACTAATGATCCCATGATTGTTTTGTAGGGAATGATGTTTTCTGGTGAAAACTTGGTGACGAGTGTTTGCAAATATTCAGGCCCACCCTATGTACATGGTGGAACATCATATCCTAACTAAAACCCCAAACCACTATTTTGATTTCATATCATTGCTAGAATATTTTTCCTTTTCATCCATTTCTTGAACTATATTAAAGGTAGCTTCACTTCATTTATGAGTCTAACATGTTTTTTTTAACTTAAAAGGTGGAATAACCAAGAAAAAAAGTTGAAGGATGATCTTGTAGAGAGTATGACCCAGCTTTTTGGACCTTGTGCATTCGAGAGAAACAAGCTCCTTGAAAGAGCTGGTTTATGTTTGAAGTATATTAGGGACCAGTATAGGAAAAATTTATAGGTTAACCCCAGGCATGAGCATCTACCCTATGATCCTGAGGCTGAGTGGCAGGCTCTGATTTTGGATGGAAAGTATAAAGCTAACATGAAAAAAGGAATTACACCAGTAGAGAGTAGAGAAAGGTATGTGATATTGTTGAGAATGTAATTATGTACTAATTAACCTCTATATTTATATGATCTAACATATTTCAAACTTTTCATAGATTGCTTGACACATCAAAGGCAACAAAGGCAAGACTAGAAAAGCACAGGACACACAAGCTCGGCTCTGGTGGTTTTTTGAAACTTCAAGCACGAGTTGTAAGTATTAGTAAATGAAAAATTGTATCAAATTTTTTATATATTGCAAGGAATTTTTTTTTGATGAAGCAATGCAAGTAAAATTCACCATACCAAGCAAAAATGTAGGGCTCAGAGTTCAATAGATGCCTTACATAAGAGGACAAGAGAATTGGCTTCCAACAAGGCTATAGAGTCGTGGCTGAATGGCTATGAGCTAAAATCAGTGCGCAAGGTTCTAATAATGATGCATCTGAACCACAGGTAAATAAGCTAAATGAAATATATTTCAAATTGAATACTTTACCAATTAGTCTATTTGATGTTAAGTTCCAATATAAAGTGAGTATATCTATTTTAAGCAAGCAATGATAACAATGCATAGGATATTGGAATGCAGCCTGACAATCCTTCTACACAATATGTGCATGATGAAGGTTTGCATGATGTGCATCCTAGTGGTGGAGGTATACATTTGCTATTAAAATTTTTATATGTAATTGCAATTGGTGTTTGGATTAATGTAACATTTTGTATAGCAGCTGTAGAGGATCAAGGGGTCAGTGTTCGTGAGCATGTTGAGGTTGAGTCCAGACAAAATGATGTGGCCAGATTAGGTAAAGAGCGCCACAGTTATGTTCTTTAAAATAATTAAATAATTGTAACAATTATAATAAAATATTTTTAATTTAACTCTTTTATTTGTTATTGCAGAGGACCCCCCTTTGCAGTAGCATAAGAATTTGAGATCATCAAGAATAGAGAACAAAACAATTGATGAGGGGGGAAATGATGATAACATTGATGCTCCTCTTAGAGCTTATAGAGAAAAACAAATTAGAAAGAAAAAAAAAAATGATTGTCATCTACATACCTTAATTGATAATGATTGAATTTTATGTGTCAATGAATTTAATTATGTGCTAATGAATGTTCATGAATTATGTGTTAATGCAGAATATTGATGAATGTTGTGTGTTAACGAATCTAATGTGTCAATGAATGTTATCATGTGATATTGATTGAATGTTACATTTTATTAATGGTTGAAAGAATGAATAAATGTTAGATGTTAACAAGGAATGTAGAGTGATGTTAGGGGGAGGGGGTGGGGCCAAATGAGCTTCCACCTTCACATGGTTGGCCCTATTTAGTAGAGAATATTAAACTATTCTCGAAACAAAGTGAAGCTCAATAAGATACTAAATATTTCTCTATTTTGTCTAATTTATTCTTTTCTTTCTATAATGTAGGTATCATTCAAAGACTCCTTACGGTAGGTATCATTCAAAGAATCCTTCAAAGGCTTGCTCAATGCTATCATAGTATTGACTACTCCATCTTTGCAACTACAGTGTCTCTATCCTCCATCTTGTGACTGTGATCTTGTTCAAGGTAAGATGCCCATTCTTGCCTCCACCATACTATCTTCTTGTCTTCTTGCTGTAATAACTACCTATACACTCTAAAATATTAAAGATTGATAAAGATAGATAAAGATTAGATGGGGCTTTGTTATTCAACTAATATATAATCAAATAGTGGAACAGTAAAGATTGATAGAAAGTGATGAATAATTATTAATTTAACTATGCAACAATCTAAATGTTACAATTGCTAATCAAAGTCCTATTTAGATCTTCCAGCCAAAGATAAAGGAATAGAAATAAACAAGAAGACATCTCCAATTGTTTTTTGTTAAACCTTTTCTCATTCACAATATCTTGAGTTTTTACCTCATTTTCAAGGCAACAAATTAAACTCTGGTTTGATTCCACAGTATGGCAAGATTCAGTGCAATAGAGATCTAAAACTCAAAAATATATTTGAAAACAAGCACCAAGACTCCAGTACTGGAATGGTCAATTCGGTACAAGGTGGCAATTGGAACAGCAAGGGGGTTGCATTATCTACACAAATGCTACTAGCGATGTATCATACACAGAGACATAAAGACTTCAAATGTTTTTCTAGGGACATATTTTGAACCACAGGTGAGAAAACACATATTCATAGCTACAATTAAATGGAACATATGAAGAAACTTTTTAAAGTGTAACACAAAAATCTTGGTAACCTAGTTTTTCAAGAAAAAGATAATTTATTAATTTTCCATGTATTGTAGAATGTAATATGTTTATGGATTTTCATGCTATAATTGGTTTCAATAAGACAATAACAAACATTTCATCTCAATTCAAAATTATTTTTTCTTTATGAAGAACTTTTTCCTTTTAACTAATTAATTATATTGAAGATAGTAGGGAAAGTTGCAAACCTAGTTTTGGGTTTTTAATTTCATCTATGGCTGGGCTAGTGCAGATATCAGATTTTGGTTTATAAAAATGGCTTCCAATGCAATGGACTCACCATTGTGTCACACCAATTGAAGGAACATTTGGGTGAGAAAATTTCCTTCTATCTTGTTTACAGGTCTTTTGTGATACTGTTCTCATAATTATTAGTCTACTTTTAAAGTTTTTCGTTCAATGTGTTCAAATGTCTTGAACAAGTACTTGGCACTGAAATATTTCTTGCATGGCATTGTTGATGAGAAAATATATGTTTTTGCATTTGGGGTACTATTGCTTGAGATTATCTCAGGTCGTAGACCTATTGATGCGTAAAAAAAAAATCTGGTAGCTTGGGTGAGTAAAATTATTTATCTAAATAAAATTCTATTTAACCACTTCATGTTGTAAGAAGGGCATAAGCTGACTCTTTGATGACACATGTCTAAGACAATTTTTTGGTATGCTTTGGCATTGGGGAAAAAGGTTTCAAAATGCAAGCATATGCATATTTATCAAAAATGGCTTTCCTTTAATTTGAATAAAAGGACTTCCAATTAATATGGTTCTTTCACTTATCCATCTTTGTAGAACACATATTCATAATGTAGACCAAATAAAACAAAACTAAATGGCAAGCAATATATTTTATATTTAATATTTATGCCAGAGTCTGCTATCTTTGTTTCAAGCCAAACCCCTATTGGAGTCAAGAAACATTCATGAACTTGTAGATCCTCGACTTTGAGGACAATATGATAGTCATTAGATGCAAAGGATGGTATTCACTGCATCATTGTGTATAAGACATTCAACAATTTGGCATCCATCAATGATTGAGGTCTTTGGTTTTTGCCTTAACAAATCTAACTTCTTATGGTAGATGATCGATTCTATTTTCTTCTCTTTCACAACATTAGGTAGATGTCTTGAATCTGGAAATGTCTTGTTGCCTCCATTTATCACACTAATTTATCACTGAACTACTCATAACCCTCTTAGAATTCCTTTAAAATATTTCTGTGTTTTATGCTCTTGTTTGTCTAGTTTCCAGAACATTTGGAATTTTAAAATCCTGTTAAGAAATGAACAAGATATTACTATTTTATTGTGACTATGTTTGAATTTTTATGTGTAAATTCTGCTCATTGCATTTTCTTTAAAGTTTTTGAAGCCTTTTTAAAAATTCCATTTTGTACATATATTGTAATCATTGTTGTCCATGAGATGGTATCTATTTGAAGCATTCAATCAAATATGTTACTTTCCTTTTCTATGCTTCCACATTTTACATTCCATGAGATGTTATCTCTTTGAGGCAATCTATCAAATAATTCATTTGCAATTGCTTTTGTTTCCATAGGCAGCATGCATGTTTTCCAAAGGATTTCAATTATAATACTTGTTCCAATGCTCACATTTGTTGTGTAGGTATGAGGGGATGTTGACAAAGTTGTGAGTTTGACTTTGCTCTTATATCATTTACATTTTCTTGAAGGCTTTTAAAGTATATTCAACAAATCTTATTTTTAATAGATCTTGATATCATTGCAGTCCATGAGATACATTTCTTTGAGGCATTCTAAAAAACACTTTATGTGCATATATTGAATTCTGCACAGTACATCTAAATGTCTACCCATTGCATTGGGTTGAAAATGGAAGAGTCCTCTAAGCTCATCCATACCCCTTATAAGGAGAAGTAGAAGGATTTTTTAGAGAGATGTTGAAGCCTTTGTTCCTATTGTTAACCTTGAATCTTCTAAATTTGTAGAAAATGAGTCTTTGGAAAAGTCCTCTTTTGAGGAAATGTTTAATCAAACTGTAGCTAGTGACACCACATTCAAAAATCAGAGTCCAAAAATAGAAGTTAACCCTAGAGTTAACTACATACTGATTGATAGTGATGAGGACTCTGAAGACATAGAGGAATTTGTAGATAATTCTAGTGAGCCTGATGTTAGTATGAATTCTGAAGAAACCCCTAACTTTGGGATGAAAATTATTGAAGAAGTACCCCAGTAAAGCAGTCATAATAGGTTAGAAATGCTGGATAAAGTAGTAGCTGATGTTAGTGAGGAAAGCAATGATGTTAATGAGTCTTTCCAGTGATGGGAAAGACTCAAGGAAACTCACAAATATTTTGATTATGTTCATGATGAGTCTGGGCAGACACAGCCATTTTTTTTTTAAATTTTATCTTGAATCCATCACAATTATGACTCTGACCTCCATAATTATGATGGGGTCACTTTATTGGCAATGCCCAAATGTCATCATAGTTTCCTGGGTTTTCATCGCCATTTCAATGCACATGCACTTACGATGATTATTGCATGATGGCATATGGCTTCCCAAGTGCATGCGACCATGCGACAAGCTGTTGTTGTTGCACTGGTGTTCATTGCAATTGTGACGGTTGTCACATGATCACATGTAGCTTTCCAAGCTCATGTAACCATGCGACAAGCCATCACAGTTGTGCCATTGTTCGTCGCACTTGCAATGATTATCGCATGATCGCATGCGGCTTCCCAAGTGCATGTGACCATGTGACAAGCCCCTGCTATTGCGTCAGTGTTCATCGCAATTGCGATGGTTGTCGCATGATCACATGCGGCTTCCCAAGCACATGTGACCATGCGACAAGCCATCACAGTTGTGTCAGTGTTCATCACACTTGCGATGGTTATCACATGATCGCATGTGGCTTCCCAAGCGCATGTGACCATGGGACAAGTTGCCGCTATTGCGCTGATGTTCATCACAATTGCGACAGTTGTCACATGATCACATGTAGCTTCCCAAGTGCATGCGACCATGCAACAAGCCATCACAGTTGCATTGATGTTCATCGCACTTGTGATAGTTGTTGCATGATCGCATGCAGCTTCCCAAGTGCAAGCGACCATGCGAAAAGTCATCGTAGTTGCACCGGTGTTTGTCATACTTGCGACGCTAATATAAGGAATTATAATGGGGTTGATGTTAGATTGAAGGGGCTTGATAGCAATGGATTAAAGTCATAATTGTGACAGTAAAGGAAAGACATCATATTTTGTGACTAAAAAATAGAGACGTCTATTACTCTTGCAATTGCAACACATGGCTGTCACAATTGTGACACATAGCCGTCGCAAATCGATGCCAAATTTATTAGTGTCAATCAGTGCAATAATAGGGAATAATAGTGAGCATATTTTCATCCTTGGTGGGCCAACATCAACATAGACTAGTAACAAATGCAATGGTCATGAGCATTCAATATGTTCAGAAGCATGGACACCAGCCAAGAGCAATGATGCCTCAGCTCTACCAATAGCAAGGGACACTTTGACATAATATTCAAGGATCATATGAAGGTAGGATCAGTGCTCAATGACAACTAGAGTAATAAAATGGGCCCCATTATAGAACCACTCATATTTGGTGTCAAGAACACATTGGTAAAGTTGCATTCTATGAACACCCAAATGCTAAGTTGGGTCAAATATAAACATAACAGTGGGCACAGTTAGGATTTTAGCATGCATTAAAATAGATGCAATAATATATTCAGTTAGCATGATGCCCTCGATTTAAAATAGAGATGTAGTGTACAACAAAGAGTAAGCATGGACAATGACAAAAAACAATGCAGTGAACAATAAATAGCAATGAATATTAGTTTTGAGCATTTCAAATATGCTAACAGTATGCTCTTGGGCTATATATAAAAGAAAGTAGTAGTGACCAAAGAATAACATGAAACCAAAGATAATACAGTACCCTAGTTCATCAGTTCATGGGCTTTATGTTAATTTGAGAATCTAAATATCAAATGCAAAGGGGCAATAAGCAATGCCATCACTAGGAAACAAAATCAATACCACAAATCAACAAATGCAACACCAGTCATGCTCATGGGCCATTTGGCATCAATAAGCTACAACAGTGATAATAAGAGTAACTACACCATCACAGCATGATCAAACAGGGAAGAAAAGTGATGACAAATAGAGATACCAAAATATTAAGCTCGTAGGTCGAGTCTTAACACCATGTATTAACATCAACAGTGATGCCATATACCAGTGTCATGCCCTATTTGTATAGGAAATGAAATACACGAAATAGCAGAGCATTACAATAAATGAATATCAACAGCACACTATTGTGCCATGCTCATGGGCCACAAACATATGAAACAAAGCTCCAATTACCATTCATGGGTTTCCAAGTGCTAAGAAATAACAAATTAAATGCAAAGTTACAAAAGGAACAGTGGATATACATAGTACACTAGTTCATAACAGCTCACGGGCTATGTAAACCCAAGCCATCATAACAAGTGCCTTGAAAATCATCACAAAGGAGTTAAGCAAATGCCATGCCATTGAATGCAGAGAAGTGAATACAAAAACATAAGAGTTCCCTAATGCTGAGTATGCAATACTAGTGCCATGCCCTAGTCAGGATGAATCAATGTAACAGTAGATATATTCCACGAAGTGTCACATTCATTGGATTGAATATGCACTTTTAGGCATACAATAATGGGGAATGAATGATGCCAAATATCAAAACCAAAATGCACATAGTAGTAGCATCATTTTTCCCTCAAAATGATAGAGACAGAATGCCAAAGATCAAACATGCCTACCTTGACAACATGTTGCTGAGACTGAAGTTGTTGCTTCCAAATCTGAACCGAGAGACTACCAGTAAGAATGGAAAGTTGCCAGTTCCCAAGTTTGAAGGTTTTGATGATAGGAGTTCCTCATTTTTGAATAGGGGTTTCAATAATAATGCTTGATTCCTTTCCTCCCCTTTCTTTTAGGGTTGAGGTTTCCTTATGCCACATTTTCTCCAAACTTTGGGTTATGTGTTGCAACTATTTTATGAATATTTTCCCCATTTTTTGGGTTGATAATATTTGAAATACATATGTAACCCATAGTTTTTCTAGGGCATAGGTGGTTTTTTAATGCTATTACTTTTAAATGTGTCTCCCTATTTTGGTTGAGACCTTTTTTAATGTAATTAGATTTTCTTTTTATGACATAGTGGGATAGGTTCTATTGATAGGTCATTGCACATATATTATTGTATGATATTGACAAGTGGTGTTTTTATAAACCATTGTTAGAATATCATTTAAAGGAATGACTTAGTGGATATAGTGGTCATCTTTGACTATTTATTTTTAGGGCCCCACTTTCCTTGCCCCTAGGAATCCAGGACTCTGACATTCAAACCATGATGCAGCCTCATGGGTCCATTTTCTAACTTTTCTATTCTTAGGAGGTAGTGGAGTTTGAATGAAGATTCTTAGTTTTAGCTTTGATAGCTCTCACTTTTGGTGATTGAGGTTAGCTCTTCACTTTTTCTATCTGATATGAGTGTTGTAACTCTGAGAGACACAATTGTACTTGTTTCTTTTCAGCAATAAAAATTGATCCTCCTTGTTCTTGTATAATTCTGGGTTTTCTTTTGAAGTCATATGCAGGATTATTGTTATTTTTCTATATCCTTAATCTGCATGCTGAATTTGAGCCAATATTTAGGGATTTATCTTAATTCAGTGGTGTGATTTATGTACAATCAAGAATATCATATTTGTGAAGTTTTCTTCCTTTTCTACATTCTAAGTACCTTTTTTCATTAAGAGTTAAGAAAGTGGGATTGAGTTGTGAGCTAGAATTTTTTTTCTGTTGGAGTAAGCTTATTCTCAATTGTGGTTCCTCTTCAAAATTTGGTGGATCACCTTTGTTTTATTTCATTTGTAGTTGTTTGTTTTCATGCAGCTTCTCTCCCTTTTCCCCTCAAGTTTAGATAAGTTTTGAGTGATCCAAAGGGGAGCCGGCCCTTAATCCGAAGGTCTATTCTTGGATAGGTTACCCATAGCCTGAGAATAGTCCCATGTTTCACAAGATTGCTGGGTTCAATGCTTAGCAAAATAGGGTGCAATCCTTAGTGACAATAGTTTTTGGCACGCTCGGGGGGACAGAGAATCAGTGAGTCAGATTTCTAATGGTGATTTATGCAAGTTATTGTGTGGTATGAGTAGTAAAAATGTTTTGAATTCATACTTGGTGACTGTAATGGTGTTTTATGTAGATCAGGATATAAGCTTATGAGTGGGATCCCAACCAGGCAGAGTAAGAATCCTTTTGTGTATACAGAGCTGCCATTTGTCAAAAAGAGGTCTAAAGCAGCCCAAGCTAGTGCATCAAAATCTAAAAATCTTACTCCCAATCCTACTCCTAAGCCTACTCACATTCCTACAAGTGCTTCCCCAATCTAGTCAATACATGTATTACTACCTGTACAAGTAGCACCTATAATTCAATTTCCCCTAAATCCTCCAATGGCTCAACCTAGGCAGCACCCTTTTGTAGCCTTCAATCAAGGTAGTCCTTTAAATTTGTAGCAACATAATGACATACCTATATCAGCCCTTAAGAGTTTTCCCATTTTTACAAGAGAGGATTAGACCTCAACCATTGAACACATAAGAGATGTAGCATCCCTTTGTGCCCTTCATAATATAACTCAGGATAATGTGGCTATGAGGTTGTTGGCAGCTTCCCTCAAAGGCAAAGCATTGCAATGGTTTAGAGGCTTAGTAGTTGGTTCTATAGCTGATTGGGATGGGTTGGGTCAAGCCTTAACCAATCAATTTGAGGATAAATCAGATCACCTCTCATTAGTTGAGCATTTGACTACTATTAAAAGGTCACCCCAAGAATATATGATGGATTTTAACTTCAGATTTCAAAGGACATGGAATAGAATACTAGCCACAGTTAGACCTTCAAGCCAACATTCTTTTCTATACTATCTAAGGGCCTTTAATAGTGATATCTTTGTTATGATGCAATCCATGGGAGGGACTAATTTACCAGTAGCATATGATCTTGCCATAAGAGCTAAAAATAGCCTAATCCAAGTAGAAAAGATAGCCCTAAGGCCTCTAATGCCTATTTTTCCTGAGCTTCATCCTATTCCAAAAGTAATTCCAGCCTTGGCATCTATTCCACCTCTCCCAGCTCCTCCTCAACAAGTTGCTAACCTAGTTGTGAATCAATCCCAAGAGATGATGGAGATTAAAAAGGCCTTGCAAATGGTTACTAACAAGCTGGTCAGTCTAAAGAAATAGCAGTCCCAACCTTACCAACAACCATATCAACAACCTTATCAGCAGCCCTATCAAAATCATTACCAACAGAACAGGCTCTAATACCAACAAGGCCAGCAAGGTCAAGCAAGAAATTACAATCAAAAGGCCAGCCAACATTATAATCCAAACATTCCTAGTGCTTCTAGGGAGCTAGTTCCTATAGCTTAGAATAATATGGCACAAGAATACCAATGGGGCTGCCCATGCAATCAGCAACACATCTAGGGAATGTGTCCTAATGGCTATGCTTAGGCCCTCATGGTGTAGAATAATGTGATGATGTCGCAGGAGATGGTTCAAGAGCTAGAAGCTTAGCAAGGCCCAGTTGTTACCTTGAGCGAGTTGCAGACTCCTAAGGTGGCATTGGTGAATTTCCAAAAAGAAGATTTTTGTGGGGTGAATTTTTCACCAATTGATAACCCAAACTATGTCCCAGTTGCAGCCAACACAAGGTCTAAGAAGAAGGCTTTGGAGGTTGAACAAGTGGCTTCTACCAGTCAGCAAGCTCCTGTTGTGAACCCACAACCCAAAGTAGTTCAAGCTCTAGTCCTAAACCAGTCTAAGGAGGTTAAAGAACTAGTCAAGGTAGCTACATAGTTGGTGTCTACACAAATTGAGATTGCTACACCAAAAGGATAGTCTAAAGTAAATTTGTGATCTTTTAATATTGTGGAGAAAATGAAGAAGACCTCTATCAATGTGCCTTTGATGGACACCCTAGAAATCCCTAGTCAAAAGGAGCTAACACTTAGCGAGTTGGCTAAGATTTCATCAAATCAAGAAGGTGTTTTAGAGCAGCTTAGAGTCCTAGTGGCTGAAACACCTCAAAAGGAGTAGCAAAAGGAGGAGACTAGCTCACAGCCCATTGTTGCCCCACAGGTTAAACCTCCCCCTTTCTTTGTAACTCTTATTGTTGGAGATTTCCTAGTGCATAATTGTATGATAGATTCAGGAGCTAGTAGTTCTGGGATTTCTAAGCAGTTGGTAGATCTCCTAGGTTTGTCTTATGAGCCAATTGACAGGCATGTTGTTCAGTTAGATGGGTCATCAGTTAGTACCTTGGGAGTCATAAAAGACCTAATCCTCACTCTACATGAATGTCCCAATTTTTCCATTCCCCAAGATGTTTATATTATAGACCTACCTCCTCACTTTTCTATCTTCCTAAGTAGAGAATTCACTGCTAGGTTGGGGGGATATCTTTTAGCTGATTGGTCTGATCTTTATTTCAGAACCAGATACGGGACTAGAGTTAGAATCAACTCTGAAGCTTTTGCAAAAAGTCATGTTGAACCCTATACCCCAAGCCCTATAAATGCCAATCTAATGTTTCATGAACAAGACCCAAGTGATTCTGAACCTGAGACCACTATTGGAAGGATTCCTGATGTTGTCTTAGATGAATGGGCTGAAAGAGATTCAGAAGAGGATGATCCTTTTAGAAACATGGAAATTTCTGGTATTGGAATGTATATCATTCATGAAGAAGGTGTTGTGATTTGAGATTTGATGAAGAAGGAAGACAAACATTCTAAAGATTAGAATGATGATTTGTGACAGTTGTTCTTTGATGGTGCCAGGAGAAAAGTTGGTTCAGGAGGAGGAGCTATTCTAATTTCTCCAAAAGGGCAAAGGTATTACTCTATAGTTTTTTTTTCCTTTAGCTGTACTAAAAATACAACAGAGTATGAGGCTTTGATTCATGGTTTAGAATGGGCTAGACAAAGAGGAATCCAATGCCTAGAAGTTATAGGTGATAGTGAGTTAGTAGTCAATCAAATTCATGGCACTAATCTCACAAAGAATGATACACTTAAAATGTATAAGCATAGGGTTTGGGACCTAATAAAGGGTTTTTATGCTTTTAACCTGATTGTTGTCCCAAGAAATCAGAACAAGCAGGTAGACAAGTTGGCTACCATGGGAGCAGAATATGATATTCCAAAAGAGATCACAAGTCCCAACTCATAGCATGTAAAGGTTCTGGTAAGATGATCTATACCAGACAATCAGGTGAGCTAGCAAGTTTTTGAAAATGATGAGTAGATTTTTAACTTTTTGATAGAAGAAGCTAAGTTCTCCAAAGTTAATTAGAACAAACATGCTCACTAGTATAGTGACCAGATGTTACAGTTGAATAGTAATAAGCTACCTAAGGGATTGGTCACCCTTGAGTCCATATTTAACTTTGATGATCAGCTTAGAGGAGACAAGGCTAGTATGATAGTCAAGGAAGAGAACTACCAGTATATGGAGGTTCTCAAGGAAAAATCCCTTAAGCTTGGAAAGGCATGCACACAGCCAGAAAAGCGGGCCTTTATTTCATTATGTCAAGAGTTTAGTGATGTTTTTGCATGGGAATACTATGATCTAAAAGGATTTGATCCTCACTTAGCCCAGTACACCATTGAGCTAGAACCCAATGCCAAGCCAATAAGGTACAAATAGAGGCCCATCAATCCTAAGCTAGAAGTCTTGATGAAAATAGTGTTGAAAAAAATGATTGAGTCCAATATTATCTTCCCCATTAAACATACTTCTTGGGTTTCCAATCTAGTACCAGTTAGGAAGAAGAATGGTGAAATCTAGTTATGTGTGGATTTTAGAGACCTTAATAGAGCCTCACTCAAAGATCATCACCCATTACCATCCATGGAATAGATTTTATAGTATGTCTCAGGTTCTGATATATTTTCTTTGTTAGATGGCTTTTCTGGTTATAACCAGGTTCTGGTTAAGGAGGAAGATCAATATAAAATAGCATTCACCACCAAATGGGGCACCATGGCATATAGGAAGATGCCTTTTGAGCTATCTAATGCTGGTGCTACATTTTAGAAAGCCATGGAGATGGCATTTTTTGGTTTAATGAAAAAGTTCATTCTAGTCTACTTGGATGATATAACTATCTTTTTAAAAGACAATAAGGATCACTTGGTTCATCTGAAGTAGATTTTTGAGAGGTGCAGAGAGTTTGGAGTTTCATTGAATCCTAAGAAATTCATTTTTGTTGTCCATGAAGGTAGATTGTTAGGGCACATTGTTTCTAAACAAGGGACAACCATTGATCCTGAGAGGATAAAGGCCATTATGGCACTACCCCTACCAGCTCACAAAAAGGGACTGTAGATTTTTCTTGGGAGAATCAACTTCTTAAGAAGGTTCATTCCAAATGTTGTAGCACTGTTAAAGCCTATGACCCAAATGCTGAAGAAAAACTCAACCTTTCATTGGAAAAATGAAGGAAAAAGGTGTTTTGAAGAAGTCAAGGAAGCAATTGCATCTGCTCCTACTCTGGTAAACCTTGACTTTTCTAAGGATTTTATCCTATATGCTTTTGGGGACACTGATTGTATCTCTACTATGTTAGTTCAATAGAATGCTGAGAAGCAAGAACATCTAGTAGCTTTTTACAGTCAAGGTCTAGATGGTTATGAACTTAATTATACTCTTGTAGAAAACCATGTCCTAGAAATTGTGAGGAGTTTGAAAAATTTTAGGCACTTGTTATCCAATAACATGGTGTACCTAATGGTTGCCCACCCTTGCATAAAATATTTCTTGCTGAACAAGGACTTGAGCCATAAGAGAGCTGGTTGGGTCACCAAAGTCATGGAGTATGATGTTCAGATTAAAGTGACCAAGCTGATTAGAGGGAAGGGACTGTGTGAGCAGCTCAATGAAAGAATAGTAGACCCAAACCAGAAAAAAGAGGAAGTTGTTATTATGAACCAAGATGCAGGATAGAGCACAAGTTAGGCAACAAAGATGAGGCATTATCTCTCAACTAGTTAATGTTCTCAAGGCCTTGGAAGGAGTAAAAGAAGGTACTTTAGGCTCTAGGCCATTCCATTTATCGTTATTAATGATGTTCTATATAGGAGGGATCATAGTGGTGTCCTATTGAGATGTGTTGAAACTAATCAAGTAGATAAAGTACTGGAGGAGTTTCATGATCGAGGTTCTAGTGGGCACTTTGCTGCCATAACTACTACTCTAAAAGTGATGAGAGATGGGTACTATTGGCCTAGCCTATACAAAGATGCTTTTGATTGGGTAAGGAAATGTAAGAATTGTGCATTGTTTTTTGGAAAACAAAAGTTAGCAGCCCTCCCTCTACATCCCATCAAGGTGGAGCAGCCTTTCTCAAAATGGGGATTGGATTTTATTGGACCTATCAACCCCCCATCTAGTGCTAGGCACAAATGGATGCTTGCTGCTATAGATTATTTTACCAAATGGACAGAGGCTATAGCATTAAAGGAATAAAATGAAACCTCTATCCTAAACTTTTATCAAGACATTGTGTCTAGATATAGTACTCTAGATTCTATCATTTCAGACAATGTTATGGCATTCCTGGGAACTAAAATTTCAGAATGGGCACTCAAGCACAATATCTTCCTGAGTACCTCTTCTAACTATTACCCTCAAGGTAATGGTTAGGTAGAATCAACAAATAAGAACTTGTTGAGAATCATCAAAAGAACTATAGAAGGAAACCAGAGGGATTGGAATAGCAAGTTAAAGTTGGCCCTATGGGCAGATAGAATAATGCCTAAGAGGTCTATCGGAAACTCACCCTATACACTTGTATATGGAAAAGAAGCTAGGATTCCTTTGTCTGCTGAGGTACCTACTTTGAGTTTAATCAAAGAGATTGATCTTATGGAAGAAGATGCTATGAAAATCAAGCTTGTTGAGCTAGTTGAGCTTGAAGAGACAAGAAAGCTAGCACTAGAGAACCTAGAAGTTCATCATTCTCAAATGAAAAGAAGCTTTGATAAGAAATCCACACCCAGGGTTTTCAAGGAGGGAGACCTTTTCCTCAAGTGGGATGAAGCAAAATAAAAACTAGGGAGGCATACTAAATTTGATGCCACATGGAGTGGGCCTTTCATGGTGATTGGATGCAAAGCCCATAATGCTTTTTAGCTAGCTAGTATGGATGGAGAGGAGCTACCCATTTGAGTGAATGGGATTCACCTCAAGGCTTGTTTCTAAGGTTTATTTCTACCCTGTACATTAGTAGGTTAGAAGTTTCTATCTTTCTGTGTTCCCTAAGTGCCTAGCACAAGTTGTTTTTAGTTCAGTTGCTTTCAGTTTGTTTTAGTTTGGTGTGAGTAGCAATTAGCTAGAGAAGTTATCTCTAGTAGTTAGCAGTTTTGTTGAGAAGGATTGGTTATCTAAAAGAAACTAAGTTTAGTTGAGGCTTATTGACTCTATGCCCAATGGATCTTTAAGGCAACTAATCTGGATGCTTAGCAGGCAAGCACTCCATAGAGGTCACCAAAATGTTGTCATATTTTTACTCATCCTTAGTTTGGAGACCTAATTACTAAATGATGCTACAATACCCTAGTTTTTGTTATTAGGTGGTATTGCTTAATATTTGTGTTCATTTCATTGCAAAGTACATGAAAATAAAGAGGAATGAACTACATCTACATCTACACATGCATGTATTAGTGACATGTATACTGTACAAAAGGGAAATAACTGAAAGGAGAAGCATCTATCTAAGCTCACATAGGCCATGAGCATAGCTATTATCAGAATTGAGTGGATGAGTATAGATATACATAAAGAAATAATTAAATACTAGGGTACCAAACATTTCTTGGTATTGCTGTTTGAGGCCCAGTCCTATCCAAAAGCTCCTGAGATCCGAAATCTACAAGAAGAGAAGAAAGGATATGGGTTAGATCTAATGGATCTAAGCAATGGTTGGTATCACAATATCTATAGAATGCATATGTACACTTAGCTGTGCACCTCTAACAAAGGCTGTGCTCAGGGCATGTGCATAAGGCTCCAATGAACAAAAGGGAACCATATTTTCACTAACGTGTTTGTTTCATGTGCAGATATAGGGAAGCTAATCCAATAATGAATTCCATGAATGACCTAGGCCCTTGATGTAGATCATGATAGGGAAACCTCAAGATCTCCATCATGATCGCATCAAGGGCCAAGAACACCCATAGTACACAAGAGGAACATCCAGATGATTCAACATCAATGAGGATCAAGAATCAACATGACATGATAAATAAAAAACTAGCATATAGTGCTAAGAAAAAATTGTGTAGATTGCAATATGAACATGATCATATGATAAACCAATAGGGCACCAAGGCATGATGTCAATAAAGCAATGATAAATGAACAATAGAGATCCACCATAGCTCAAAGAAAAATAGAGCTAGGATCAAGGCACACAGATCTATGTACTGGGGAAGGCACATTGCAACATAGCTGTATTTCAGATTTGCATTTATATTATAAGAGGGCATGATGATCCAATAGTGCAACATAGAAATAATCATAGTGAGCCTTGGATCCATTTACAGTGCCCCATAATACAACTGTGCCTGTCAATAAAATGATGCCATAGCTTGCCCTCGGGGGTGAAGTCATTGACAGTAAACATAATGGGAACATTCAGTTCCATAGCATGATGTATGAGGTTCATGGGATAACCTAGCTCTTAGGCCTTGGAATATTTAAACATTAATGCAATAGAAAATGAAAAGATATCTAGTGGTACCATGATCAAACAGTGCAATAATAGGGCATAATAGTAAGCATCTTTTCATCCTTGGTGGCCCAACATCAACATAGAGCAGTAACAAATGCAATGGTCATGAGCATTCAATATGTTCAGAAGCATGGATGCTAGCCAATAGCAATGATGCCTTAGCTCTACCAATAGCAAGGAACACTTTGACATAATATTCAAGGATCATATGAAGGTAGGATCAATGCTCAATGACAAATGGAACAATAAAATGGGCCCCATTATAGAACCAGTCGAATTTGGTGTCAAGAACACATTGGTAAAGTTGCATTCTATGAACACCCAAATGCCAAGGTGGGTAAAATATAAACATAATAGTGGGCACAGTTGGGATTTCAACATGCATTAAAGATAGATGCAACAATATATTTAGTTAGCATGATGCCCTCAGTTTAAAATAGAGATGCAGTGTACAACAAAGCCTAAGCATCGACAATGACATAAAACAATGCAATGAATAGTAAATAGCAATGAATATGAGCTTTGAGCATTTCAAATATGCTAACAATATGCTCTGGTTGTATATAGAAGAATGTAGTAGTGACCAAAGCATAACATGAAACCAAAGACAATACAGTGCCCTAGTTCATCAATTCACATGCTTTATGTTAATTTGAGAATAAAAATATCAAATGCAAAGGGGCAATAAGCAATGCCATCACTGGGAAATGAAGTCAATACCACAAATCAACAAATGCAACACTAGTCATGCTCATAGGCCATTTGGCATCAATAAGCTACAATAGTGATAATAAGAGTAACTACACCATCACAGCATGGTCAAACAGGGAATAGAAGTGATGACAAACAAAGATACCACAATGTTAAGCTCACGGGTCAAGTCTTAAAACCATGTATTAGCATCAACAGTGATGCCATATACTGGTGTCATGCCCTATTTGTATAGGAAATGAAATACATGAAATAGCAAAGCATTACAATAAATTAATATCAACAGCACATTGTCATGCCATGGTCATGGGCCACAAACATATGAAACAAACCACCAGTTACCATTCATGGGTTTCCAAGTGTTGAGAAGCAACAAATTAAATGCAAAGTTAGAAAAGGAATAGTAGATATACACAGTGGCCTAGTTCATAACAGCTCACCGGCTATGTAAACCCGAGCCATCATTACAAGTGCCTTGAAAATCATCACAAAGGAGTTAAGAAAATGCCATGCCATCGAATGTAGAGAAGTGAATACAAAAACATAAGAGTGCACTAATGCCAAGAATGCAATACTAGTGTTGTGCCCTAGTCAGGATGAAGCAATGTAACAGTAGATATATTTCATGAAGTGTCACATTCATTGGATTGAATATGCACTTGTAGGCATACAACAATGGGGAATGAATGATGCCAAATATCAAAACCAAAATTAACATTGTAGTAGCATCATTTTTCCCTCAAAATGATAGAGACAGAATGCCAAAGATCAAGCATGCCTACCTCGATAACATGTTGCCAAGACTAAAGTTTCTATTTCCAAATCTGAACCAAGAGATTGCCAGTAAGAATGGAAACTTGCTAGTTGCCAAGTTTGAAGGTTTTGATGACAAGAGTTCCTCATTTTCGAATAGGGATTTCAATAATAATGCTTGATTCCTTTTCTCCCCTTTCTTTTAGGGTCAAGGTTTCCTTATGCCACATTTTCTCCAAACTTTGGGTTATGTGTTGCAACTATTTTATGAATATTTTCCCCATTATTTGGGTTGATAATATTTGAAATACATATGTAACCCATAGTTTTTCTAGGGAATAGGTGGTTTTTTAATGCTATTACTTTTAAATGTGTCTCCCTATTTTGGTTGAGACCTTTTTTAATGTAATTAGATTTTCTTTTTATGACATAGTGGGATAGGTTCTATTGATAGGTCATTGCACATATATTATTGTATGATATTGACAAGTGGTGTTTTTATAAACCATTGTTAGAATATCATTTAGAGGCATGACTTAGTGGATAGAGTGGTCAGCTTTGACTATTTATTTATAGGGTGCCACTTTCCTCGCCCCTAGGAATTTGGGAATCTAGCATTCAAACCATGATGTAGCCTCATGGGTCCATTTTCTGACTTTTCTATTCTTAGGAGGTAGTGGAGTTTGAATGCAGATTCTTAGTTTTAGGTTTTATACCTCTCACTTTTGGTGATTGAGGTTAGATCTTTACTTTTTCTCTCTAAAATGAGTGTTGTAGCTCTGAGAGACATAATTGTACTTGTTTCTTTTCAGCAATAAAAATCAATCCTTCTTGTTCTCCTATAATTCTGGGTTTTCTTTTGAAGTCATATGTAGGATTATTGTGATTTTTATATATCCTTAATCTGCATGTTGAATTCGATTCGATATTTAGGGATTTATCTTAATTTAGTGGTGTGATTTGTGTACAATCAAGAATATTAGATTTGTGAAGTTTCCTTCCTTTTCTGCATTCTAAGTACCTTGTTTCATTAAGAGTTAAGAAAGTGGGATTGAGTTGTGAGCTAGATTTGTTTTGTTGTTGGAGTAAGCTTATTCTCAATTGTGGTTCCTCCTCAAAATTTGGTGGATCACCTTTGTTTTAGTTCATTTGTAGTTGTTTTTTTTCCTGCATCTTCTCTCCCTTTTCCCCTCAAGTTTAGATAAGTTTCAAGTGATCCAAAGGGAAGCCAACCCTTAATCCAGAGGTCTATTCTCAGATAGGTTACCCATAGCCTAAGAATAGTCCCATGTTTCATAGGATTTTTGGGTTCAATACTTAGCAAAATAGGGTGCAATCCTTAGTGACAATAGTAATTTCATCATTAATAGTAGTAGCGCCATACCATTTTTTAGTTCTCTCACTTTTGGCTCCAATATTTGCAAGACCATCAGCAACCTGATTGGTTTGTCTGAAGCTATGAGAGATGTGGAATGAATCAAAAGTTTGGGAAATCAAATTAATTTTGGAGATAATGCTCTCTATAGTCTAGGTGGGGGTAGTAGATCCTTTAATGTTATTGACAATATCTAAAAAATCACCTTCTAACCAAACTTTTTTAAAACCTAATTCATCCACCAGCAAAATAGTATTGAGAGTAGCTAGAGCTTCTACTCTATATGGTTGGATTGAAGATGCAAAGAGACAGCCAGTGCACCCAATCTATTACCATTATTGTCTTTGATAATAACACCTCCCCGTGAAACACTCGAGTTTCCTTTGGAGGCACCATCAAAGTTTTATTTGATCCAACCATGAGGAGGAGCAATCCACACTGAGCTATCTCTAGAAGGATTGGACTGGAGACTAGGAGAAGGGAAATTCCAACCAATCCAATCAATATCTAAAAGTCTATGCCTAACTTTGTTCTTACTATTGTTGATAGCATTGATGAAGTTTTCCTCCAGGGCTCTGAGAATAATGTTGCAAATGACCTCAGGTTTGGAATAATTCTCCCTGAAAATTTTATTGTTTCTTTTCTTCCTAATACACCAGCACAAATGAGGTGAGATGAGGTTCTAGAATTCTCTTGCCATCTCATTATCAAAGGGATATCTCCATTGAGTAAAAAATTTTTTCCAAGAGTTAGGAAACAACCAATACAAGTTCCATTTTAAAAAAATAAGATTCCAAACCCTACGAGTAAAGAAGCAGTGAAGCATGAGGTGATCATAGGATTCAGCTTGCTCAAGAAAAAGAAAGCATCTATTTAGCATGTGGAAACATCTTTTAGCAAGATTGTCAAGAGGAAGAGGCTTGTTCTGGATTAGGAGTGACAAGAAAAAATTTAGTTTAGGAGTTAGGAATTTATACCAGACAGAAGCACACAAAGGCTTAGTTTCCTTGGAGAAGAATAAGGAGCAAGAAGAAGCCACCATGAAAACTCCATTTGGGGAGGGGTTCCAGACAATTTTATCAGGATGGTTGTCCTTTATGAACCAAGACTACATATCAATCATGAGAGGAGATAGTCTATCATCGATGAATGATAGGTCCTTCCAAGAGTTTTTATGCCAATAGTGAGCAACTTTGATGCCCATAGTAGCTTTATCTTGAATAATAATATCCTTCCACTCAAGCTTGTTTGATAAAGGCTCTTTTTGGATCGAGAGGTCATCCCAGAAGTTAATTTTGATTCCATCTCCTAGCTTCCATCTTCTTCCCTTAATGATAATGTCTTTTAAAGAACAAAGGTTGTTCCATATATATGATCCTATAACCTAAACATCATTATTAATAAAATCTTCCAAATTTCTTAAATCATAGAGGTTCTTACTTTTTATGATCTCATTCCAATGCTTTATGTCCCCATCTATTCTCCACACTTGTTTGGCAAGGAGGGATTTGTTGATAAGCTTGATATGTCTTAGACCCAACCCCCCTTTACTCTTAGGTTTACAGACCTTATCCCAAGCAACCAAACTTAATCTTTGTTTCTCCTCCACCCCAGTCCAAAGAAATCTTTTTGGGATAGTTTCAAGCACCACCGCAAACTTATGAGGAATCTTAAAAAGACTCAAAGCATAGACAGGGAGGTTTTGCAGAGTAGACTTAAACAACTAAAGCTTTCAAGAATTGCTAAGAAGGGAACCTTTCCAACCTACCAATTTTCTATTAAATCTATCCACAATCAGATTCCAAAAGCTATCAGGAGGTTTAGAGCAGAGGGGGAGATCTAAATAAGAAGGGAGGATTCCAATGTTGCAGCTAAGGATTTTAGAGATATTAGACTATCTCTTAGGGGGAGTATTTATGAAAATCATGAAACTCTTGGTCCAATTAATAAGCTACCCAGAGGCCGAGGTATAGGTGGACAAGACTTTTTTCAAATTCCTTGCTTCTTTAACAATAGCCTCTCCCATGAAGAGAGTATTATCATCAAATTGCTCATGGTAATAGAAGGTTCTTACCAAAGAGGGTTGGAGACCAATTATGGCTCCCTCATTAACAAGTTTATTAATATATCTTCCCAAACCTTCAGCTAGAATAGTAAACAGAATAGGAGAAATGGGGTATCCCTACCTCAAACCTCTAGAGGGTTTGAAAAAATTAGAGGAACCCCCATTCACAATGACTAAGGAAGAGACAGTGGAAACTAGCTGATTTAAAACTTTAATAACCCCAGAGTCAAATCCAAATCTGCTTAGAACTCTCTAAAGAAATTGCCAGTCAACCCTATCATAGGCCTTAGATAAATCAAGTTTCATGAGGAAACCTTGCTTCTTAGCTACTTCAAGGGAATGAATATTCTCATGGGCCACCACAATGGAGTCAAGAATTTTCCTTCCCAGAAAAAAACCATTTTTTTGAGGCAAGATAATAGAGGGCAGCAGAGAAAGCAATCTAGTAGTCATAATTTTTGCAATGATCTTATAAATCCCATTACACATACTAGTTGATCTGAGGGAATCAATCATATTGGCTCCAAGTTTTTTAGTAATGAGGATAAAAAAAGTGGCATTGAGTTCTCTCAAAAGAGCTTTAGTACCATAAAATTCTTTAACTACCTTCATGACATCTTGGACTATTATCTCCCAAAACTACTGGTAGAAAAAAAGGGGGAAGACATCAGGACCCGAAAATTTATCTCCTTAAAAGGAGAAAATAGCCTCTCTAATTTCCTTTTCATTAGGAATAGCCTTAAGTCTAGAATTAGTTCTACAATCAATCAGGTTTTGGATAGCAGAGAGGATCTCATTTTTACTTTGCATATCAAGATTTTCCTCTTTAGAAAGTAACAATGAGAAAGAGAGAAGCATTTCCTTTCTTATATCTTCTTCTTTAGACAAGGTTTTTCCATTAGAGACAAGAGAAGAGATTCTATTAATAGCTTTGTGTTTCATAGCTATCATATGAAAAAATCTCATGTTTCTATCCCCATCTTTAAGCCATAGGGCTCTGGATCTCTATCTCCAAAAGGATACCTCTTTAGAGATAATATTATGATAATCAGCCACTAGCAAATTTTGAGTTGTTATGTGATCCTTTGATAGGCCCTCTTTCTAAATTTTCTCCTGAATATCCTTGATCTCTTCTTGTTTTCTACTCTTGGCCTTGAAGATATCTCTAAAGACATCCTTATTCCACATTCTAACTTTTCTTTTTATCATATTGAGCTTTTTAGCTATTCTATACATAGCACTACCTTCTTGTCTATTGTTCCACCACTCAGAAATATAATCTTTCAAGTTGGGATGGGCCCACCACATTTTCTCAAATCAGAAAGGGATATTCTTTTTCCCATTAAGAGTATTAGCATTAAAGATTATAGGAAAATGTTCAGATCCTATTCTAACAGAGGAAGATAAAGACTAGGAAAACTTAGAAATCCAATCAAAAGATAGGAGAGATCTATCAAGTTTCACTTGGATGAGGTCATCTCCAATTCTACTATTCAACCAGGTATAGGAGATACCTTCAAGCTCCATGTCAATGAAAAATTGATCATTGATATAATCCATGAGATCCAATCTTCTATCAGTTAGAGAGGGAGCCCCACCCATTTTTTCATCAGTCTGAAGGGGGGTATTAAAATCTCCCATTACCATCTAGCTAGTCTCTTGGAAATTTCTTCTAATTTCCTTAAGTCTTTTCCAAAATTTCAATATTCCATTTTTAGTGTTAGGAGCATAGATGTTCATCAAGTTCTAGGAAAAAGAAAATTTGAGATGATTGACTTGGACAAGGATAATGTTCTTCTTTACAAGTAATATTGAGAAATTCACTAAGACATTATTCTAGAAAATAGCAACACCACCAAACATGCCATCAAAATCACTACTGATTCTACTACCATTCTTAAAAGGATGGATTTTTTTAACTTTATTTCTAGCCATCTTTTTTTCTTGGATGTGCATAATATCAAGTTTAATATCTCTAACAATATTCCTCATGAGATATTGTTTGTGAGGACTATTGAGACCTCTTATGTTCTAGGACATGATCTTCATTTAGAGGGTTGGGGAGAAAATCTCTAGGATGGTAGACTATTTACCATCCACTATATTCTTTTTTTCTTCCTGTTCTCTCACTATTTTTGAGTCAGTCTACATCTTCCCGCTTATAGTGGGCCAACATCAACTTTCTTCCTTCTTGTCTGGACTCCTACTTGAGGAGTGTTTTCTAGCTTTTTCCCTAATTCTGAAACTCTTTGATTCGGTCCTCCCTTCTTTGAGAGTTTTTTAATTTTCTTTTTATATACCACCTCAGACCAAGGTGACTCTAGAAGTTCCAAGATTGGGGAGACTTCATCCAATCTCTCCTTCGGATTATCCTCCTCATTGATATTAGACCAGCTCTTGCTACAGTTCCCTGAAGTAGGGGATTTATCTTGTTCATTGCTGAGGGGCGTCGTTAGAAGAGTCTTAACCACCTCAAGACCATTCTTCCCCATGGAATTCAGGGTATTTTCCTTCATTTGTAGTTCATTAGTTGGGCTTGAAGACTCCAGCTCATGGTATTCATTTTGAGGTTTAGATTGAGGCTGATTTCCTTCAAGAGATATTTCCCCTTTCAAAGGACTGGCAGTAGGGGATTCCTACTTAGCATTAATCTCAATGTTTAGAACTTGATTAGGTTCCTCCTCGACTTGATTTTTCATTTCCCCTTCAATATTTAATACTTCATCAATTTTCTTATCCTCTAAGGGCACATTAGTTTTGGGTTGGGCCATTGCTGTACCATTTTTCTCTCTCCATTATGTTCTTATCTCTTTCTTTTTTAACTTTTCCTTTGGTTTTAGAGGAAATTTTTTCTCCCAATGCCCATATTTTTTACAAGTGAAGCAGGAAAAATGAAGCCATTCAAATTCTACCACTTGAATGTGTTTACCCAATTTGGAATTAATAGTGATAACTTTTGGGAGGTCTGCCTTATGATTGATGTTAACATAAACCCTGGCATAAACAAGTCTTTTCCTTGCTGCAGTCACAGGGTCTATAGATAGAAGCTCCCCAAATGAGCTAGCTAGCCCCGTGAAGACATCTTCATGCCAATATTCCAGAGGAAGACTTAGGAAAAGAACCCACACCAGGGCTGCTTAAAACATATCTGCATTCAAGTAAATCTTGTTCCCCATTTTTCAAGAGACAAAGATGATTTTCCAAACATCCAAGGACCTCAACAAAAAACATCAAAAAGATCTTCAGAACTTGAGAAAACAAAAGTTAAAAAGCCCTTTGGCAGAGCAGCTATATCAACTTGTCCCTTGAGTTTCCATTTTCTTGCTATAAACAATCTTAAAACATCTATATTAGGTCTTGGGCCTATAAATTTTCCCACCAGTGTATTTTTCATTGAGGCAACAGTATGATCAACCAAAGAATCTAGAAGGGAAATGCTAAAAACACCTTTCTTAGGATCAGACGTGTTATCAACTAAAGGAAAGGAGGATTTTCCAGTGAGTTTTACTCCAAACAAAGAAGACCAGCTACCTTTAATTGAGTTTTCAAGAAAGCTTTGACCATCAATCCTAGAAATAGATGTCTTACCAATAATGTTATCATTTTTTGGTTCTCCTTTTTGGTTGTGGGTGTTGACAGCATCATTGACCCCCTTCTTTGCACTGGTGGAGCCCTCCTCTACTTCACCATTGAACCTTTCTAGCTCTTTGGGTACAAAAATATTCTGAGCACTTCCAGAAGCCATTTTCCCACTCATGGAATAATTTGGAAAACCCTTTTTTCCACCTTCTCAGAAATGATTATGGTCTGGACCATTTTCCCCTTCTACATCTTTTTTCCCCCAGTGGTCTTCTGGTCACCTGCCACTATAGATGCCTGAGACTTGCCTGCTATAGGTTTCCCGCCTAATGGAAAATTTGAAATTCCTCCCTTTTCTCACCTTCCTCCTCTTCTCACCATTGAATTTTGAACTCAGCTAGTTAATCATCTATCCATCAAGATAAAATAAGTTACCTTTTAATTATCTTCCTATTTCAACAAGCTTTCCACTTTCATCATAGATTCTCACCTTCTTGCTTTCAAATGCCCCTCGGTGACCTGAGTTGTTAAGTTGTGCTACACTTAGAAAATTGTAATTTCAGTCCTTTTACCCAATAAGCATTATCACATCTAATTTTATCATTTATCAATAAAGATCATTTTCCTTTAACCATGCAAGGTGTCTCATTACCCATTTTTAATGATCCTCCAATATAATGCTCAAGATGATTAAACTTATCTTCATCACCAGTCATGTGATGTGTCTAGCCACTATCAATGATCCAAGTATCATTTTTACTAACTTTATAAATGAGTGTTGTTTCTACATACCTTTCCTCTTCCTCTAAATCACCTTTCATTTCAACAAACACCACCTCAATGTCATCATCTATGTTGATGTTGATGTCATTCTCTTTAGCAATGTAACATACCTTTTTACCTTTATTGTTATGATCTCAATTATCTCTATTGTATTGTCGGTTATCTCTATTGTTCCTTCTGCTATAGCTTCCACCTTTGGATATGTCTTTGTCATTCTCATCTTTTTTCCTGTTTGGGCATCTAGCAGCAATATGACCAACTTCTTTGCAATTAGAAAAAGCTAAAGGTAATTTACCCTTATATCTTCCTTTGCCTTTATGCAGTCTCTAGGTCATTAGTGCTTCTAGTTCATCAAGCTCATCATTGGTATTTCTATCACTTCCATTCCTTATATTGTACTTACTACTAAATTAACCAATCTTAAGAGAAGACATAAAAGCATACTCAACAATTGGTACAACACTATTATCATAATTGTTCAGCTTAAAAGTGGTTAAATTTCCAATTAGACTATCAAGACTAAGTGTTCTATTAGGTGTAGACCTCATTTCATGAATTGCAGATATTCTGATTGCATAGCTAGGCAAAAGTGTTCTCAAAATTTTACTTACCACATTATCCTCCTCAATGATACCACCAGCTCCACGAATAGCATTGACAACCTCTTTAATTTGGTTTGAAAATTGTACTATGTTTTCTCCTTCCTTCATTTTCATATCATCAAATCTCCCTCTCAAGCTTTCAGCTTTGGCTCTCATCACATTTGCATAACCACCATGTACTAAGGAAATTTTATCCCACATATCCTTTGTTGTAGTGTAATCTTTCACAATCTAAAATTTAGCATCAAATAGAGCAACAACAATCTCTATCATAGTCATGTTGTGTTCATGTCGATCTTTCAATTGATCAAGAGTCAAAGGTCCAGTCAGTGGTTGGATGTAGCCATTGTTGAGTAAGTGTAATGCATAATCTCCAATTCCAAATATGTGAAGTCTCATCTGACTTTTCCATGTATAAAAAGTGTCCTGGTTCAGCTTGGGCACTTCCCTCTTATACATCTTGTAATCTTTTTTCTTAAGTCCTTAAAACTTTTGTCAAAGAAACCAATAGACTTTGATATGAATTGTTAGAATAACTGAGAGGGGGGTGAATCAGTTAGATCAGTTATCCTATAGTCCCAAATAAAAAGATGTAACTCTCAAAACAATTTCAATAAATTATGTAGCTCGGTAACATAAACTATTAAATTGTTTATGCCTTTTACCGATTACCAGTTACTTAACTCACTGTGATTACCAACCATATCAAATATGTAGTATGTAAAGTATGAAAATAAAACAATCATCACAAAAATACACAACAGAATGATTTAACATGGAAACCCTTCTAAGGGAAAAACCACCTAGGACTGGTAACCCAAAATAATTTTCACTCTTTTGAAGTGAGCTCAGTGAAGAGCCAACCCTGTTAAAGGTTACAAACACACTATTAGGCATGACCTCGTTAGAGGATTTAAGACTAACAATTAACTTTTGACCAGCATTCACTATGGGGTCAATAAGATAACAATGTACATTCCTTGCATGACATAGGGGCATAACATAAGACGCTTGAGTCCACTCAGTTAGGATATTTTATGTATCAATGGTTAAACTAAAACAATAGTTGATCTGATTACAATACAACTTGATTTTCAGATGTTCCAATCTATTCTAAGCCAATACAAATCCTCTGATCAATATTTCAATTCACTTCCTCAACTTACTTTCACTCACTAATCACTCTCTAACACTTAATAATGTTCTGCAGTTTGGTTCTTCTTCAACCAATCTGATCAAGCATGCATGAAATTGTATTCATGTGAAATCTCTACAGTCTTCTTTCTTCTAGCATGTTTCAATAAAGAAACTTATATCTCTTATCTAGACAAATAAACCATTTTCATATCAACCATCAGATTTTGCTGCTTATTCTTCTTTGTTGATTTTTCCTCTTCAACCTTCCTTGGTAGTTCTGTCAATAACACATTTTAATTTCATCCTTTAGATCTTCTTTGAATTGTGTCAACTGTGGATCTCATAAAAAACTTTATCCTCAATCTCAAAATCATAACAATTTCTAGCTCATCATTATCTATCGACTAAACTAAGAATTTAATACTTTCATCCATACTCAGTTAACAAATAAATGCATCAGTGAATACAAGCTCGGTTAATACTATCACTTGTTATACACTACACTGGCTTGGTGTATACTAATGTCTTCATTTACTGACCACATTGTCTTTTACAATTTAGCTTCCTTCTTCATAAAGATTAATGCAACATTATCAAGTCAACAATATGAGATCATAGACTCATCAATAAGTTACCCAAACTATTCCTTATCCTCATCTATCATATCCATCTTTCTTCATGTAGATATCTCAGTTCTTCATATTTTCTCTCTTTTTATAGATGTTTAAATGTTTGTAACTTACATGATAATTATTTTCAAAACTAGTTGAAATCAATAACAACATAATGACTAATTTAATTATCTTACATATCATTTCAGTAACTTGGTGATCTCTAATCACAGTTCTTCAAGTCATTCAGGTGTTCAATTAGTTGTAGTTCATTACTATATATGTATGTGTGTGTGTGTGTGTGTGTGCGCGTGCGTGCACCTATATACGTATATATATAAATAAAAATAAATAAATAAACACAAAGATAGAAGAAGAGGGATAAATTAAAGGACCAAAATAAAACCCTCACAAAAAAGGAAAACAACCCTCATAGTCAGAAAAGAAACAAGACAACATACAACAACCCAAAAACTACAATCTTGACCTATGCGTGGACAAGGCACGAGAACATACATCATCAATAGAGGCATATGTCCAAAGCCTTCCTTTTCTGAAAGAGAGCATCTACAACAAAATTGATAGAGGCACCATACTTCAAGTGTTAAGTAATGCTTACATAAGATATTAATCAATAATCTTTTTAGTTTGTAGAGAAAAAATTTGTAGAGACTCTTTTGTCCCATATTTATTATAGTCATGAAACTGTATAGGATAATAATTGCATCTTAGACTTTAAAGACCAAAATATATCTAAAGTCTAGTATCTAGTTTATCTTAGAGTCTAAAACCTAACCCAAGTTAGTGCACTAAGATGGTGTGAAAAAGAGTGGCCACCTCCTTAAAAAAACCAAAACTTTTCATAACCCACTCAGGGTATTTAAAATTTGGAAAAATGGGCTTGGCAAACCTGAGTCTTTTCCAAGACAAAAAAAAATTAAAAAGAACTTAAGTTCTTCAAAACATGTACGCATTTTGACTGTCATAAATATTTTTTAAAAACCTGCATTTTGACTATTTTTCTTCATGCCAAACTTTAGTTTGAAGGAGAGAGGAGGAAGAGAAAATGCCAAAACCCGAGTGGGTTCTTGATGTAATTTAATTTTATTTCCATATTGATCATTTTGCAAGCAAGCCACGCCATCGAACATGTAAGAATTTATTTTTTAGTTTTTTTTGTTTCAATTTCCATTGAGTAGGGTTTGTTGAATCGATTTAAGTTTTTTAATTATTTTGATGTTATATTTGGAAAATAATCCCTAACCATGAGAGAGATAGTAAATAGCTCTTCAAACACCTAAAAATATTAATAATGTTGGAAATGAGAAACAAGAGAACCCTCAAAATGTAGACACATAATAAGAAAAGCCTAAGAAAAAACCAAAGACACAACCAAACCCAAACCCACCGCAAAACCTAAATCCAAACCCCCGGTGTCCTCCAATACATCGTGTTGATGCCACACAAGAGGACCTTATCAATTGTCTTCAACAAAATAGTGCCCAAATATCCATATTGGTTAATAGGTTGAGGTCCTCTATTTTTTAGCACTAGTCATCCCTCGCCACTTCCTTAGAAAGAATGACCAATAGTGTGAATGAGGTGTCTAAGGAGGTTACAGCATGGGGCTCATGGAGGGATAGATTTTGTGCATTTAATGCCTATAGGTTATCATATGATCAAGTGAAACAAATGAGGATACTTAAAGAGGGCATATTTCCTTTTCTCATTGATCTTGTTAGTAGTAACTCCCTATAAATTACTTCAAATTGGTTTCTCCTACATTGGTGTTTTCATAATAGGATAAGAGTTATATTTTTGGATAGGTGGTATATGGTATGGGAGGTGTCTTTATATTTTTTTAGAAAACTATATTGTGAGCTTATTCTCAACAAAGCCAAATTAATTTGGCATCCAAGAGTTCCAGAGTAGAGGGAGAGGCTCTACGTAGGATATAAATGGGACCCATAGGGTGAGAGAGCCATAACATAGGAGAGATCTAGATAAAAAACCCATAGTTCATGTTGTCATCCTAGTAGTAGTGAAGGAGTCTATGCATTTACAGACCCTTCAAGGAGCTACATCATTGAATTATGTCATTATTGAGCATGACACATATTTAGTCGATATAGAGGGTGAATCGGCACCTACACCACCTCCATCATCATCAGATACTCCATTTGGCTCAGCCCAACCCATTCAACATATGTGCCCTAATTGTCAGGGTATATGTGTTGGGGTAGATACCAATATGAATAAGGATGGTTCGATATCCCAATCATGTACACATTGTGGGAGTAGATCCTAGGCATTTTTTGTTGAGGATGTGGCCCTCACAAATGACCTGTTGGCGATGGTGTTTTCTATGAGACATGTGTAGGTATGTTTAATTGTGTTTTGACATGTTATTAATTTTAGTCACCTAAATCTTATAAAATTAAATAAATTTTATTTAGAGAATAAATTAAATTAATATATGAATAATATGCATTGCAAGGTGTAGCACATGATACATAGAGCACACTACAAATTTCTCATTCGACTAGACGTGCATGGGTAGCTTTGACACCTCATGTATAGTTTTTAAATATTCATAAAAATAGAATAATTTCTTGGTGTCGAGATAGCTTTTCTTAATATGTATATTTATTTGATGTTTTATAGGGCTTGTTGGGGGTTGAGATGTCCAAAGTTGATGATGTGACACTTTCTATGATTGACTTTGGCCTAGAGAGATTTGCGGTATCATATTTTTCACACCTCTTGTTTATAATTTTAATTGAACCTATGTGTTATCATATTCATTTTTCTTACATTAATTTTGTTTTTTCTAGGTTACCCCACTTGGCTCAAAGACACCAAGATGAAAAAAGAAATCATCAAGGACACCCAAAGTACAAAAGGTAATTTAGTACAATTTATTTATTTTTGTTGAAATGTATTATAATTAAACATGTACATGTATACTGATCAATGGACATGTCTTATTTGTTCTATATACAAAAACCATTAGGTTTTATAAAATTAATGAATGCACCAAATGTTGTTGATGTTCAGGAGTGGGAAGAGGTAATATTTTTATATTCACTTTCGATTGCATTCTTGTTTATTCAAAATCTCTTAGAAAGCCTTCCTCTATGAATATGATATATGTTATTATTTTCATACAGGAAATGGTCATAGCGGCCTCATCAGCGATGATCCCTCCTAAGAGTACATGAGAGCTATCTAAGGCTTCGATATGAATTTTATATGTGTGTGTGTGTGTGTGTGTGTGTGTGTGTGTGTGTGGATTTAGCTATGAGTACATGCATTTTTACTTTTGTAGTGTTTGTCATCAACTATGGGTTATTAACTTGTGTCAATTGTATTTTACCTAATACAGATCCCTTCATGACTTCTGATAGACCCTTTACCATTCCATTTTGTATAAATCTTCATCCGTGAAGGATCCCATCAACATTATTATATAGCCGAAGTGCAGAAGAAAGAGATGGGGTAATAAAAAATTTCATTGCCAACAAATTACAGTCTAGCATTTAGTTGTTTTGATAGTATTTGGAGAAAAGATATTGGATTTATCATTTGAATTGTTCTTTTGCAAACACCCAATGAACCACGTATTGCTTTGAAGAGGCTCAATTTTGATGATCTAGCACACTCATAGATATTGATAGAGAGATATATAGATCTAGTTGTGGTCATTGAATGGCCAATTTTTGTATATATTCGACATTTGTATTGTATATATTGACCTTAACATGGCACATGCCACATTTTTGAAACTATTATTGATTTGGCATCTATGCCATTTTTTGATATGTACATGATTATTGTTCATTTTGATATATATGAAACTTAATATGCAATCCAATTTGTTCATTATGTGCATATCATTGTATTTCAAAACTTAATTTTTTGCAAATAAACAAAAGTGCTTATATTAATTATTTAATATAATAGAATTGAACTTGTTTATTAAAGTCATTGTGGCATGGATAATGTAATTAAATCCACATGTGACTTAATTTAGTGTAATAAGGCATGAACAACCAAAATATGTAATGATTTTGTCTATTGTCTCAAATTGTCCTAATTGACAAAATAAGGGTCATAGGAAGATGTATATTAATGGGTGGTTTATGTGGTTTATATTTCTTATGGATTCTATTTTGGACCAAGTTGGTGAAAAGTGTGAAATACATGATTTTACCAATGTTGTTTAGTGACCCTTAGGGACACTCTAGTTTGGTTTGCTCGCAACCATTTTAGGGACTTTGTGTGAAAGATGTGGTTGTCACTAGCATTTACTCAGCCAACCAGAGCTAATGGAGAAGATGATTTGATCCCATGGTGAAAGGATTGAAAGATAGCCAATGTTGTAAATTTTAGTTGAGAAACATTGTAACTTTTGACACAAACCGAGATAGGGATTACAAATTACAATGAAAAGGAATCTTGAAAACTAATATAGGTAATTATAGGCCTCCATAATAGGGTCCTATATCACTTGACTATTCTTTGATATCTCGCACAAGCTCTAAGATATCTCCCAAGAAATATAGCTACCCAATGTTTCTTGTTGACCCTAAGGGAGATTCTGGTCCAATGTGATCATGAACATTTGAAACACTCTTTGTAAAAGATGGGGTTGTCACTAGATTTTACTCATTCAACTAGAGCTTATGGAGCAAATGATTTGATCCCACTTCGAAAGGCTTGAAATATAGCCAATGGTGCTCATTTCAATTGAGAAACATTGCAACTCTTGACATAAACCGAGATAGGGATACAAAATTAAAATGAAGGGGAATGTCCCAAAACTAAGATTAACACAATCTTGTAGCATGTGATGATTCATCAATACCTTGCACAAGCTCTAAGATATTCCCCAAGAAAGATCACTTCCCAATGTTGCTTAGTGACCCTTAGGGACACTATGGTCTGGTGTGCTCGCAAATATTTGAGGGACTCCATGTATGAGACAAGCTTGTAACTAGCATTTACCTAGACAATCAGAACTAATGGAGTAGATGATTTGATCCCAGGGAGAATAAATTGAAAGATAACCAATTTTTTTCATTTCAATTGAGAAACATTGCAACTTTTGACATAAACCGAGATAGGGAGGCAAAAATTAAAACAAAGGGGAATCTCCCAAAACTGAGATAGGTAATTATAGGCCTCCATAACACAATCTTGTACTACCTGATGATTTTTGTATACCTCACATGATGCCCAATATATTCCCCAAGAAATCTCATTTCCCAATGTTTTTAAGTGACCCTTAGGAACACTCTAGTCTATTGTGTTCGCGAATGTTTGAGGGACTTTGTGTGTGAGACAAGGTTGTCACTAGAATTTACCTGGCCAACTAGAGCTAATGGAGTAGATTATTCAATCCCACAATGAATGGATTGAAAGATAACCAATGTTGCTCATGTCAATTGTGTAACATTGCAACTTTTGACATAAACCGAGATAGGAATCCTGGCCAAACTAAAATGAAGGGGAATATCCCAAAATTGAGATAGGTAATTTTATGCCTCCATAACATAGTCTTGTAGTACCTAATGATTCATCAATACCTCACATGATCTTTGAGATGTACCCCAAGAAATATCACTACCCAATGTTGCATAGTGACCCTTAGGGAAACTCTGGTCTAATGTGCTCATGAATGTTTGAGGGACTCCATGTGTGAGATAGGGTTATCACTACTATTTACCTAGCTAACCTTATCTAATGGAGTAGATGATTCTATCCAATGGTGAATATATTGAAAGATAGCCAATGTTTCTCATTTGAATCGAGCAACATTATAACTTTTGACATAAATTGAGATAGGGATGCCAAATTAAAACAAAGGTGAATCTCCCAAAAATGAGATAGTTAATTGTAGGCCTCCATAACATAGTCCACTAGCACCTTACAATTTTTTGATACCTCATGTGAGCTCCGAGATATGCCCCAAGAAATATTACTTCCCAATGTTGCTTAGTGACCCTTAGGGACACTCTAATCTAGTGTGCTCACAAATGTTTTAGG
This sequence comes from Chamaecyparis obtusa, assembly GCA_027943335.1. NCBI lineage: Eukaryota > Viridiplantae > Streptophyta > Pinopsida > Cupressales > Cupressaceae > Chamaecyparis > Chamaecyparis obtusa. Next base: position 107,656 of record BSBK01006615.1, read on the forward strand.
TACACCATCTACGAGATGGGGTTGTCACTAGTGTTTACCTAGCCAACCAGAGCTAATGGATTAGTCGATTCAATCCCACAACAAAAGGATTGAAAGATTGCTAATGTTTCTCATTTCAATTGAGAAATATTGAAAATTTTGACATAAATTGAGATAAGGGTGCCAAATTAAAATGAATGGGACTCTCCCAAAACTAAGATGGTTAATTATAGGCCTCCATAACACAGTCTTGTAGTACTCAAAAAAATTTCAATACCTCACATGAGCTCTGATATATGCCCCAGGAAAGATGTTTTCCCAATGTTTCATAGTGACCCTTAGGAACACTCTGGTTCGTTGTGCTTCTAAATGTTTGAGAGACTCCATGGGAGAAACAAGGTTGTCACTAGAGTTTACCAGGTCAACTAGAGCTAATGGAGCTGACAAATCAATCCCACGAAAAATGGATTGAAAGATAGCCAATATTTCTCATATGACATGAGTTGTTGTAGTCACATCCATGTTATGTCATTTAAAAAATAGATTTTTAAAGACATGTCTGAACATGTTGTTAATGGTGATTAATATTTAAGTAAGAAATTTTTAAATAGATTTCACACTTATTTATTGTTGAAATTAAAAAACAAAAGATAAAGTTCAAAAGTAAATGACAAATTCCTTAAAGGTAGTGATTGAGAGTATTAAATACATGTCTTTCATTTATATATTTTCAAATTAGGCCCATTCCACCTTTTATATACAAAATTTGGCATCTAACATGCACATGATAGCTCATTGCCCATTTTTTACATAAAAATTGGCATCCAATATGCACATGGAAGCTCATTTCACCTTTTATTTACAAAAATTGGCATCTAACATGCATGGGACATCTCATTGCCTTTTTTTTACATAAAAATAGCATCTAATATGCACATGGTAGCCCTTTTTTATACAAAATTTGGCATCTATTTATGCACATTACATCTCATTGTCATTTTGAAGTACAGAAATTGGCCTCTAAATATGCACATAGAGAACCTCAAAGATATACACAAATTTTTTAAAATTATTCTACCATATTGTAGAATCATTCTTCTAGATTGTCCAAAATTAGTCAAGCAAATCTTCTGGATCAACTCTAACCCTCATTGTGTCAAGTATTGCCTCGTGGTCATATTCATGAACTTTCCACAAATTCTTTTTGAGGTCTTCCATGATACTTAATCAATTGAATATTTGCTACAACAATAAGGTTAGGGTAATGAAGAATATGTCTATGTGTCTCAAATTCCTCAAACAACCAAGGATTAGAATTCTTGATAGGATACCTACAATTTATAGAGTTTAATAGCCATATCAATGAAAATTTTAATAAAATGAGTTTAATAGGTATTTATACAGCTAGAAACAAAAATGGTACATTCGAAGCCATGTCCCTATGAAAAAAATAGATCCCATTAGGTACTGAATACCCTCTCCATCAATGAAAATAGTTGTCAATTCCTTGTTGGCCTTAATACAATGACACAAAAAGTAATTTGTTCCTTCTTCATTATTTTCATCTATAATTACTACATATACATGACTTGCATTTAATAGAAGGATTAGTTAATTCCCAAATCAACATTTAATGAACTAATAAATTGAGTTTAAAATTCATTCAACCTACAAAATTTAGAGAAATTGCCTAATTCAACTAGGTCTGATACATGATCAAAATCTATTGATGCTTCAAATAGTTTCATTGTTAGTTCTCTAGGAATTTGATATCTATCTAGGGTTTTCAAAGGTCTACAAGACCATTGGTCAACCCACTATTTTGATTCACATTCATCCCACACAAAATACACACACGAAGAGCAAAAGCATGTAATTTATCAAGTATAAATAGCTAATGATATTGCATTTGAACTTCTCAATGAATGCATGTCACTTGATCCTATAAGTGTACACCAATCTAGATAGTTTTCTATGTTAGATTCATGTATCAACAAAAAATATCTAGAAACCATAGCCTTACATGCATTACCTAGTCCCATCATAGAGTTACACCATTGCACAATTATTTCTATATCTATTAATATTGCACCACCTTCATACTTCAATTCATGTCTAGTAAGAGATCTTTTCACACATGCTCCCACACCATCATGCTCTCCCTTTCCATGCCCTGCCTTAGTTAAATTTCTAAAATTTTGTACACCACTTTTCACATGCATCCTACTCAACCACTAGAACATCCTTGCATTCTTGAATTGTGCATTGCAATTGTCTAACCATATTAAGTGTTGGTTGTATCTTATACCTCTCTCTCTTAAACTACCATAGAAGACTATAAAGCATCCTTGCACAAACTCTAAGGAATGAGTATGATCATTACTGATATAGAAGTGATACTCTCTTATAATATTTGTGTCCTCCTTTGTGCTATCATGTGCATGCATGAATGCTATGTGTACAAAAATAGTAACTTGTGTAGAGTGGTAATACATAGGTTGCACTTCATTTTGAGGTTTCAGTGTATAATTTTCATAAAAATAAATGATAAACACAATCGTACCAAGGGGGAAATTTTACTTACACAACTTGAATTTCTCATGTAGCCACCTAGCTCTATGTTTGTGACCTATGTACTCATAAACTAGTTTCTCTTGAAACATCTTCATAAAATCAGCTATGCATATATCACATTTCACTAACTCAAACCTATTTAATTATTTTCCATCTTCAACACCATATGTGACTGACTTGTATGTTCGAATATAAACTAGTGTCTTACTAATTTCATGTGTGCTATCTAGATTTAGGCATCTAGGAAACTTTTGCAAACCACAACATGTAGGACAAAATCCTTTCAAATAGATCATCTTATATAGTAAATGCACCTGTCATCTCTTATATATAGAACACTTGAAATAAATTCTCTCAGTGACTTAGGAGGTTCTTGTAGACCACATTATTGTAAAACATCGTTAGTGTGCAAAGTACAACATATATAATGATAAATATCATAATGCATGGAAAATTCAACATGGACCCTACAACAACATGTAGTGCGTGCATGATCAATCTTAACATAAAATGGTTTTGTCATCTTGGAGCAAAAAATCTTTGGCTAATTTTAATTTGAGGAAATCTTTGAAGAAACCTTTCATAAAATTATGTTTGACTCATGTCTAAATAGTGTTTTAGATGTGGTTCATGGTTCCTAAGTCCAATTCACCTTCTAATAACATTTCTTTGGTTGGGTGAAACCCTTATGTTGTCATGCCAAAATATTTCAATTAACAATCTTAGTGCATCAACAACAACATTGTTCTTGCATGAGAGTCTACCCAAGAATGCCCAACAAGAATTATTTTTAGGATCCCCAATTTTCTCTTGCCTCTCTAAGGCATTAAGTATTGTTTTTCTACTTATCCTTAATGACTTTCTTGTTTTTCTTAATAAATTAGATTTTTTCATTTCATTTCCTATTATGGTTGATGTGAGGAAAAGTCAAGTAAGATTAGCATCTTTTTTACGTGCTTTCATACCAATGTCTTGGTATGCATCAAATAGATTTCTCACAATATTTCTTTCACTACTATTTTCAGTTGTTCTTAATGCCAAAATTCTCATTGTCTCTCTAAATTTTAAATTTGTAATCATTTCAACAACTAATTGGCATCTTCCACTTTAGTTTAAATTTTCAAAATAGTTATTCCAAATTCTTTTAACCATTCTTATATAAGTTCTTTCGGAATTTTTATTATGCATTTGCCTCACAATATTTTCATCAATGTCAATTAGAAACTTTGGTTTTCTATGAGTTATTCTAGGAGGTGTTAAGATACATGCATTCTCTTGGTTTTCATTAGGTGTATTATGTGTGTTAATATCATAAAATGAAGTGTATATTCTTCAAATTCATTAGGTGCATTCATCACATTGATTTGAAATGGAGTATGGGCATTGCATTCATTAGGTGCATTCGTCACATGCCTTTGAATTGGTGCATGTTGATCATTTTGATTTGGTGCATTAGGTATATTTATCATGTTAATTTGGATTTTTACATGTTCATCACTATCATTTGGTATATTAGATGACATATCTCATTGTTCATTCGTTCCTCTCTTGTTCTTTGTCATTACATTAATATTGATTGTCCTATGTAAATAGCATCATGAAGAAAATCCACAATCAAATAGCAAGAAAAAAAAAATGAGCATCATTTTATTATAATCTAATGTAAAAAACCAAAAAATGAAACAAATCAATCATTTTAAAGAAAATTGATTAAAAAAAATGCAAACCTAACTGTTACTGTCACAAAAACTGATGCCAAACAGTGCAATGGGACCTTTAAACAATTTTTAGTGCTTGTTTCTACATGTTTGGGAATATATTATATAGATTTTCTCATAATGTGTACGGTTTATGGAAACCTAAGACCAACATTAAAATTTTCCTCATAACCCATATGGGTTATAAAAAATTGGAGGTTCAACTTTAATTTCGCATAACCCATATGGGTTCTACAAAATAGGAACTAGGGAGAGAGAGAGAGAGAGAGAGAGAGAGAGAGAGAGAGAGAGAGAGAGAGAGAGAGAGAGAGAGAGAGAGAGAGAGAGAGAGAGAGAGAGAGAGAGAGAGAGAGAGAGAGAGATTTATGTATATAAAACTATAGATATGCTTATATACAAACATAGACAAATATTCTATACATAAATTCAATGTATTATTAATTTAGGATGATGTGTTTTGATGTATTCATAACCCATACCTGTTCTGTAAAAAATAAATTTCATGTCTTTACATCTCCAAAACATGTACAAGTTTTGAAATTTTTGAAATGTACTTTTTTCTTTTCAAAACCCGAGTGGGTTATGATTGACACAAAAACCCATACACTTTTTCGGCTTGGAAAAGGGGTTAGTATATGAACCTAAGGATTGAAAGCCCATTTTCCCTCCATTTTAGTCCCTTTACACATTTTTTCATCTTTCAACAAGAATTATCGACTTCATCCTCATCAGGTTTATAAATGATCAAGTGGGTATCTTTGAAATTACCACCATAATCTTACACATCTTGTCATCTTTCTAACAATATAAAATTTTCAATTTTTGAACAACATTAACATAGTGAAATTTAATTTTCTTTACCAATGAATTAACAGGCCTCATAGACATATGTTTACCATTTTTTTAATAACTTTTGATCTACTTAACCAATTGCAAAAAAATTTACATATTAGTGTTCTACACTTGAATCTATACACTTTTAAAAATTAAAGATTGTATTTTCTCTTATTTTTATGCAAGTTATGCACAACGCATGAATAGGTACCATATTTTCAAGACGTGGTCAATTCAAAAAATCATTAAAAAGTACAAAATAGAAAATTATAAAAAAATACACAACTTATAGATCTCAGTCTTACCTACCATCCTACCAAACATTTTTTCAAAATATTAAATTCAACTATATCTTTGTTGAGCGCATGGAAATAGCTATGTTATGTTTTTCTGAAAAAACTAGGATTAATTTGTTGTGCACAAAGGATTTAACCCTCTTAATATTATCCATTTTTAAAAAAAATAGTAGTTTAGAAACTAGATACAGAGTACTACAATTCTTATCCTTTACAAATCTTCAATTTTGAGTGCAAGACCCTCCAATTTCTCTTTGAAGTTCAGGTTTACTTGATTTTAGAAAAAAAGTGGCCACTTATACCCGGCTTTTTTCACACCATCTTGGTTCACTTGCCCACCCATATAAAACTAATCTTGATAAGACCATTCCATCTAGACCAACTAGGTTGTTTCCTTGCATCTGGCATTATACTTTACCATATTATGATTACCTTCTATGGATTCCTCATTGTTGTAGTCAACTTTGTCTACCTTCATAAACCATTCTAACCCCTTCCAGCCTATGCAAACATGAACATGCATGATGCTCAATAGGAAAATCCAGCTCCTTATAATAATAGAAAATCTCATTATGAATGTCACTTGATCCTTAATGATCAGGATGGGATATACTGAAACCAGATGGTCCCTAACTCTATAATCACTGTGTTTCATAATGCATAGATTATTGTCTATGTTTTCTAGGATGACATCCATTCCTCCAAGAGGAAATTCTTGAAAAGACTATTACATAGATCCCTAATTGTCACCTTATCTCTGTCGACATACAAGATTGTAGCCAAAAACATCGCAATTACCTATGTTTTTGTCTTGGGATGATCCTCTAACATGGAGAATTTCTTCCCCACTATTTTAAGTAGAACCCTAAAAATTAGGCTATGTTTCACCTTCATCATCTTTCTAAGTCTGTAATATCACTCCAAAAGGACATTTCTCTCTTCCCTAGCTTCATACAAATTGGAGTATCCATTTTTAAACCAAGATAATGCTTCTCAATGAGAATCCTTCATTAAGGAAATCAACAAGATTCATCTCTAAAAGACTCACAATGTGTGTGAACCTATACTAAAATTAATGAACATGAGTTCTTAGTTGTCTGAAGTAATCATGGTGGCACAAAATTCATAATCAAAATTTTCTACTAAAAAATAGGTAAATAAAAAATCCCATTGTCTATAGATGTCATCATCATGTCCTAACATTACTATAACTACTATGTTTGTGCATCACTCCCTTCAAAAGGATTTAAGATAAACTATGTATATTGAGTACTTTAATCGAAGCCCTCATGAGGAAAGTAATGCTCATGATAGTCATACTATAAAAGTGATAAAATATAAATACCCTATAAACTATAGATTTTATCTATAAATGTATGGAATATTTATCTAAATGAAGAATCCACAAATGAGAAGGATGGAATTACGATACCAAAGATTCCACAAAGATGCCACAATATCATTAAAAGATGAGAAGGCTTTATCCTATCCCAATCCTCTCCCTATCAGCCCCTAAGCTAGCCAATTTGTCTTCTTCTCCATTACCTTCTCTCTATATATGGTTTATTGTAAAATTCTTATAGGGATGCAACAACCCCATACATTGTTTAACAAGCCCATTAACCATCCTACTCAAGGTCTCCCCTTTTCTAATCACACTAACTGTTATAGTTGAATCCCCTTCAATTTCCAATTTCTCTATGCTCCGATTCCCAGCATAATTACAAACCTTCCAATAAATAAATGAATTCAGCTACATTATTGGTATTTTCTTGAATGGGTCTTTCTAACCTAGCTACAAGCCTTCCTTCCCAATCATGAAACAACAAACTATGTCTATTGCTCCTGAGTTGCCTCTAGAGCCCCATCAAACTTTAACTTGTGTCATCATGTTGCAAATTCTTTCCACTTACATTCTTTCCTTAATTTCTTAGACTTTTCTTTGGGGGATCTATTGAAAGGATAAATTTTAAGACCTCTCCATTTATTTCAGATCCTATCATCCCAATCTGTAAATAACTTACCTTGTTTCTCCATATAAATTTTACTTTGGCTACTTCTAGTTTATTAGTTAATTTCTCCACTCCCATCTCTGAGTCCTTGAAAATTATCGTATTTCTCTCTTTCCATACTTCTCATATTAGTAAGGAGGGATGAATGGTCCAAATATTTCTATATAGATCTATTGTTCTAGGCCTAGGCCAGCCTTGGAAAAGGTCTATAAGCTTGTTTGGAATGGTTTTCTTCCAATTCAATTTATTCAAAATCCATAACCGACATTTATTCAAGTATTCACACTTATGATGGATGTGATCCACTATCTATCCCTCACCCCTACATAATGCAAACCTATATGTACCCTGATAGCCCAATTTTCTATATCATTTAGCTGTTATAATTTATGATATTGTAAATTAGTTTCCCAAAGAAACATTCCTTCTTTTGGTAAGAATTATTTATCCCAGCATAAGTCTATTGGGAGGTCTATTTAAATAAGATGGTGTTTATTATAAAGAGTTTTATATCCATCTTTAGTATTATATTCTCCATTCTTGGCTAAAGTCCATACAATTCTATCATCCTAAAGGTTGGGAAATTAATAGTTCTTTCTTTCAAAATTTTTGATAATTTATCCCTAAACTCTACAGGTAGATCTAAATTCCTTCCTACATCTCATTGCCAATCCAAAGCTAGATTTTTACTAAGGATATCCATGTAATCTTTCACATTGATTTCTTTACAATTTTTAAGGGTTGCAATTTCATCCTGTTCTTCTAATAGCATATTAAGAGGCAGGTATCCATCCCACAAATCATCCCAAACAAGCGTTGAACCTCTATCATTAATATTCCAAGAGATCCCATATTTAATGAGATCTCTATACTCCTTAATAAAGTTCCAAACTCTAGATCCTCTAGGTGGATACTCTTGGTGAAATATTCTTAGATTATCCCTACTATATAGATACTTATATCTAATAATTTTATCCCACTTTAGCTCTGGATATTTGAATGTTTTCTAGACCAACTTTTCCCCTAAGGATACATTTTGGTCTTTGATTTTTTTTAAATTAACACCCCCATCCTCCCTAAATCTACAGATGTTATTCCAAGCTATTAATGCCATCCTTTCTTTCTTTATAGACCCCTGCCAAAACAAATTCCTAAACTTCTAAATAAATTTCTTCCTTATATCAGTCGGCATGTTAAAATAGGTCATTTGATAAATAGGCAGAGCATAGAGAATAAATTTCAACATAGTGACTCTCCGTAATATAGATAGCCATTTCTCTTTCCATGATTCCACTCTTTTATCTACCTTACTCAAACATTCTCCCATAGATTAGATGACCTGTTGCCTTTATCCAAAGGGAGGCCTAAATATTTACTGGGGAGTTCACCTTTCTTAAAATCTAGAACATTAGAAATTTCATTTTCATTATTTGCATCCATATAGAAGAAGAAAATATTTGATTTGTCCTTTTTAATTATCTACCCTAAAGCCTCTTAATATCCCTATAATATACTCTTGATGCCTCTTACTTCTTCCTTCTTTTCCATTTAACATTGTATCGTCCATAGATTATTGATGAGTTGTAGGGTCCAATGTATCACTAGTAATCTTAATCCCTTTCACTACCCTTGATCTATGGCCCTAGTCAAGGATCTTCCTAGATCTCCATCCATTATATAATAAAAAAAATAGTTGGATAGAGTGTCTCCTTGATGTAGCCTGGGCTAGAAATTTCAACGAATCTTTTGGGGGTCCCATTAACAAGCACCAATATTTTAGGTGTAGAGATAAATTCATACACTAAATTTATCCACTTATCTAAAAAGCCAAAATATTTGATACATCTACAAAGAAACCTCCAATCCACTTTTTTATAAGCCATTTTAATATCTAATTTAACAAGCATACTGGGTTCTCAGTTACAATGGACATAGTGAATTTATTCGTGGGCTATTATAACCAGGCATCCAAGATAGATCTATCTAGGAGAAAGCCTGTTTGTTCATTTTCTATGATCTTCGGGAGTAATTTCTTAATCCTATTATCCAAGGTTTTACACAATATTTTATAGATGGTATTACACAAAGATATAGGTCTAAAGTAATCTAGATAGGAAGCTTTTTCTTTCTTTGGTATAAGTGCAATTATGGTATTATTCATCTCTTTCATAATTTTTTCTGAATTTTGAATGCTCTTTATCATTTCAATGACCTCATCCCCCCAAAATGACCAGCACTATTGATAGAAAAGGGCAAGAAAGTATGGCCTAGGGGCTTTATCATGATGAAGTTTCCTTCAAGAGTTTACTATTTCCTCTTTAGGAAATTTCACATTCAACCTCTTTTTATGATCTCTATTAATTAGAGTTGGAATATTATCTAGAATATTTTTCCAGTATCTTCATTTAGAGCCTTCTTTATTATTAACAAAATCCTCAAATAAATTGACCACCTCTTGTGAAATATCATTTGGATGATCTAAACCTAGTCCATTAGATTTCTTAATTTCCAAGATTCTATTCAAATTTTATCTAATATTTATAGTGATAATTTGGGAAAGAACTTTGCATTTTTATCTCCTTTAGCTAGCAATACTTCTTTTGACTTCTCTTGCCAAAAAATATCTTCTTTAGCCAAGACTTCTTCATAATTATTAAGAAACTCTTTATCTTTTAGAAAAATCTCTTGGTTCATGCCCTCCTTAAAAACCTTCTCATTTAACTCTTCCATTTCCTTTTCCAAGGTTTCTGTAGTATCAAAAATATTACCAAAGTGATCTTTATTCCATTGTTTTAATTTTCTCTTAATTGCTTTCAGTTTATCCATAAGCACAAAGGCTCTTGAACCCAAATATTTTTTACTTTCACCACTATTCTAGCATATCTACAAATTTTTCTTCTCTGAACCACATTTTTTTAAATTTAAATGAGAATCTATTAGGTTTTCCATTTTTCTTAGTGGTTAAATCCACTAGAAAATGATCAGATCTAGAGGTCAAGAGAATGAAGGATTCTAATGTAAAACCAAAATCAATTAAGTTATCTTTAAACAAGAATCTATCAAATTTTCTAGAAATATTACTTACAAAAAATATTTTATTGATCCATGTACACTCAACATTAACTGTCCTAATGTCCATCAGTTCATTCCTATTAACCCAGTCTTTAAATTCTATAAAATCTCATCTTCTCCTCTAGGTTTAGATTTTCATTGAAATCACCTCCTAATGAAAAGGGCTGATTAGGAAAGATATTAAATAGTCCTCTAATTCAGCCCACACATTTCTATTTTCCTAGAGGGGAATAGGCACATACATATTAAGTAATAAAAAATTAGTGCACTATTAATACTACTGACCCTCCGAAATATCCAACATATGCTTCCTCTTATCTTTTTAAAAGATATTAATTTTGGATTCCATATCGCGCTTAATCCTATTGAATCTTGTATTGCTAGTTCTCCCATCACTTTCTATACCCCCAACTTCCTACCAAACTCTAACATTTCCTCTGCACCTAACTTTGTGATGTAGGGGTAGGGTAGATACAAGTAGAATTGAGTCCACTTGAATCAACAACAAGCCCTACTCAGAGTTACACAATGGAAGAAATATAATATCACATGAAAGAAATTAAATCACAATGGATATGAGACAATCAATTGGCAGTAACAACAGAGAATTTATATTATTTCTTTCAACATGCTTGGTTGTGAGGCCTTTCGGGTTTCGGCCTTATACAATGAGAATTATGAAATCATAATTATAGCTTGCATCCTATCTTTGTCTCCAATGTTCTATCTTGATAATCCCTCATGATTCCCAACTACATCAATCTAGACTCCTTATATAGCTAGCTAAGCCACAAGCTAGCTAGTCAAACATTTAATTACATTATAGGTCCAGTCTGGAAATTCAAATCAAAACTAATGAAAGAGTGATCACCACTTGATGTGCCTTAGGATTTAGGTCCTCAGATGACCCAATAAAATTCATTTAACTATGCAAGGCCACATTTGATCACACGGAACCGCGCAAGAAGAAACACTCCACGTTTCACGTGAAAATTGGTAGAAAATAGGTCCCCAAGAAAAATGGTCATAACTTTTAACTCATAATGAATTAGGACATGCGCCTATGGGAAAATATATTAATTTAGGTCCTCTTAAATTCCCTAAGGTCTCATAGGTTTAATCATTAAGGATCATTGACACCATGAACCGTAATCACCACCAAAACTGCAGGAAAATACAGTTTTGACGGCAAGGAAAACAACTATAACTTTGAAATAGTCTATCCAATCCTTATGCGACCATAGGAGAAGGCTCCAAAATAGGTCCTCACCATCATGTAAGATTAGCACACCATGAAACCAACAAATGCAAATATTATAATGTAAACAAAAGAAAATAGGTACAGAAATCAGGAAATATTTTTGGTTGATGCAAGATTGCTCAAAGACCCAAGATGCTCCTGCATCACTTTATCTCTTGCAACATCAAGATATCTACTTCAAATGTTTAAATTCAATAGTTTGGGATGTACAATTTTTTAGGGATTAACTTCATGGATGTGTGGGAAGGAACTTCCCTTTCCCCACATATAGTGTTGTGATCTTAGCTTGACTTGTCATTATTGCATTATTCTATCTTAATTCAGTCCTAGACTTCCTATGTCTCTTCTTGAGCTCTTTGGCACAATCAGCCTGACCTTTCCCCTTCTCGCTTATAGAAATTCCAAATCTTGTCACCTCCAACTCTTTTTCCTCCAAATTCATACGTACCTCAGCTTCTACCTCCATCTCAACCCCTTCAGACTCCTTACTATTCAATATATTTACAACCCTTCTCAACAAATCATAGTTATTTCCTACAAATTGTCCTCCTTAAATCCAAACCCAAAAATTCATTGAGATTTTCTAGTTCCATCTTTTCCATTTGCTACATATCTATTCCTTCATCCATCTCATACTCCTCTCCTTCCTGTAATGATTCTAACATGTTTCTTTCTCTGATTGGAGTAAAATTCATAGCCCATACTAAATTTATTGTTCCACTTTCAATATTACCAAGCTCTCTACTCACCACTGTTCTCATAATTTTTTTTTGATCTAAGATGTCTCTTAAAGATTCATTATACTCATTAGCACTAATATCCTTCTGGAGGGTTTCCTTTACTAGTGATATCTCCTTTGCCCAATATTTGGCTTCCAAGGATTCCTTTCCCTGAGTCCTGTTAGGAATTGTTTCTTTGAATCTAAATGACTATCCTTGAGCATCCCTTTCATGCATATAATGCTGGCCTATTATTGGATTGATGATCTAATGGCTAGTAACCTTCCTCAAAGACTTCCTAAGCTTAAAACTTCTCTATCCTCCTAGAACACTCAGATCTAGTTCTTCCTTATCAGGACTAGATTCCTTCCTGATCTCTTTTTCTATATTAAATGAGGGGACATAATTTTTACCCTCTTTTTTGTCTCTCCCCTGAAACTCCACTATTTCCCCCTCCTCCACTTCCTCCAATTGATCTCTAAATCCAAGAGATCTATTTTCTACCACAAAACTACCCTATTGCTCATTAAATCTTATTACGACCTCCTGAATCAGAGAAGAAATACTTGATTCAACTACATCTTCGGCTAAGTCTGCCTCTTATAATACCTTAAATATCCCACTATAGAATTCTAGTCTAACATCAAAAGAAGATTTTTTAATCTTATTTTCCATGGGTTTTAATGAATTTATATTAATATCCATCCTTACTATAATAACACAATTGGAGTGAGAATATTTCTTCCTCCATTTCTACAAAATCACCTAACTGATTACCATTTTTTCTTAAAATTTCTATTTTTATTAATTCTACAGGAAGATTAGGGAGAAAAATAGATCTATTTACTTTAAAATCTTTTAGATTACACAAATCAAAATTTTGTTGTCAATCTATAAATTTAAAATCATAACTTTTATAGCAAGGAGATTCACGAGTTAAAAATTTGTTTTTAAACTCTACCTTACTACAATCTATAAAAAGAAATTCTTCAGATAAGATAACCACTCCTACCTTCCCTTTGAAGGATTTTTGAAACCAATCTACTATCTAGTCCATTGGAATCTGAAAACTGCAACATCTTGCAAAAACCCCATATTTCTTACAAAGTCTTTGTGTTTGTTCAATCAACCCATCTTTTATTTTAGTATGATCTTTTCATTCACTTTAGGGTTGCATGCCCTCTTCTCAGATCTGACCTCTTGCCCTATCTTCAAAGATTTTAACTAATGCAAAATTTAAGGATTCACATGGCCATGATTAGCTTCCTGATTTGATTGCATGTAGTGTTTAGAGAGAAACCCACCACCATCTTCCTTCCCTTTTGAGAAGTGATATGGTTGTTTACCCTCGTAAATATTAGAATTTTTGGGAACTAGTTTTAAGGAACCTTCCTCAAGGTGTTGCAGATGGTGAAAATGATTAAGGCTTGGAGAAATCTAGCATATTCCATCTGAATTGGAGGGTGCAGATTGATGGGGGTTTCTGTAATTCCTGAATGTCCTCCCGTCAGAGGCCCTACTTCTGAAAGATCTAGCAAAACCCTTTATTTCTTCCCTCAAAGCCCTTCTAAATTTGATGATATTCCATTCCAAATCCCCCTTTGGTTGAGGAAGGGGAAACCAGTTCCCCTTAACAGTCTCAGCATATCCTACCTTTGTATACCTCATCCTCCTAAAGAACAATTTTTACATTTCGATATTCATAATTTTGCTAGATGTTAGTCATAGAGCCATTTTTTGATACCCTCCCCTCCTTGTTATTATTAAATTATAAATAAAATATTTTTTAAGATAATTAAAAATAAAAATAAAAAGTAAAATTATTTTTTAAATAGTTTATATTACTATATTATGATGTGTTATATACATACTTGTAATTCCAATATCACTATCTTATAAATATTACTAAATATAATAAAATAATTTATATTATTCAGTTGTCAAAATATTTATTTTACATATGTATGTATGTATAAAGAATTTAAAACAAAAATAATAATATTTTACACATAATTTTTTCTAAAAATTATAAATGAAGGAGAATTTTATTTTTTAATGTAATAATGTTTCATTCAAAATGAAGTCTAGGTTTAATTTCTTTAGCTACCACCCAAGGGCTAGGAAGTATCAATTTCACAAATCCTTGGTGATCTTTTAACAATCTTTCAACATCCCCATGAAACCAAAAACCTATTAACATTTTTTTTAATTTTAAATAGAACGCTAGGACAATATAAAATAATAAATTATTTTAAATATTTTAAAGAAAAACTTATTTCTCTTTCATTTTGGAAATAAAGCCTCTTATTTCTCTTTCATTTTGGAAATAACACCTCTCGGTATTAAAGCTCGCATTTAAACGACACGGAACCGGCTGAATCTCTCCCATTAATTTATATTTCAGCCTATTTCACAATTTTATTATTTTTAAATATCATTGTATTTTACAATTTGTACGGAGTCGAAGAATAGCCATGCTCCGAATCTTGCCACCACCGAAACATTGTTAAATATATGTTGGATTCACACCTTGACAGCAAACCGCAACATTCCGTAGATGAAAACTACTAGCAAACGCTACATTTCCTTCTTTTTCTGTGATATTATACTCTAAAATAATTCTCTTGCAAGAATAAATAATTCCAGTAATTGAGCCCCGGTAAAGGCAACAATGGCCGAGAGCTTTATGTTGTCTGGCTATAAAAAGAGTGAATGTCCAAGAATCAGACGGTACTGAGTATAATGTCAGGGCAGTTTAATGAATTTTCATTGCCACAGTATGATGTTTCTGTGCTGCCCTCTAAATTTAATGGGAAAATACACACAAATGCCAAGGGTTTGTCGGCTGAAGAAATTGTGAAACTGGGGGGGACGCAGTACATATGAAGCTTTCCTAATGGCAGAATTGACTCTTGTTTTGTCAGTCCTGCTCTCGGAACGGAAGTTCAGCATGGGCTGGAATTGGCTCATCTTCTTTACACCTCTGCAAAGTGTATAAGCAACAAATGATATGATAAAGCGGTGAGGCTTTTGACACAATGTCGTCACTTCTCTTCCCAGTGGGAAAACCCTATTTAGAGGCTCTGCTATTATTTCTTCGGAGTGCTGCAGGAAAGAATCGAACGATAGGCTTGTGCAGAGTTAAGGAATCGTCTGAAGTCGTCGCTCAATTTTGCCAACAATTTCAACAGTGGTTATAACAAAGCCGAATTCAATTAGGTACTAGCATTTTACTATAGAGTTCTGCCCTTTGTGAAACTGGTGACGTTAACATTTGTGTGAGCAATCTTAGACACCGTGGGAAACTCAAGCAAAATTCATGTTGTAGATCTGGAGATTTGAAATGGGTGCCAATGGTTAGTGCTAATGCAGAGCCTTGCACTCAAAAGTTCTTCGTTTCCGATTAAGCTTTTGCAGATCACAGGAATTGGAATGGATGCGGATGACCTAAAAGATAGTGGAATAAGACTTCATGACCTCGCTCAGTCCTTGAAGATTCCATTTTCGTACAGGATGGTGCAGATCAAAAGAATGGAAGAAATTCATGAATGCATGTTCAATGTTAGACCTAGGGAGGCTATTGTAGTGTTCGCTCCCACTATTTTCCATAGGCTATTATATAACCGGAGTCTTCTGGAGAGTTTTGTGGATGTTATTAAGAGGTTGAGGCCCTGGATAATGATCAATATAGACGTTGAAGCTGATACCAATTCTCCTTCTTTCGACAACCGGTTCGTTGATGTGCGTTTCTTTTGTAGCACTTCTTTTGATTCTTTGGATGTGATCATGCCTAATAGACATGATCCTCATAGGGTCAACTATGAGGAAATGATCTACGGAAGCCATATAAGAAATATGATAGCCTGTGAGGGGACCAAAAGGAGAGTTAGACATGTCAAAATGGATGTGTGGAGATGTTTTTTCAAACAAAAGGGATTAAGAGAGGTGAACTTTAGTTATCTAAGGTTGATATGAGGCCAGATTATTCCTGAAAGAATTCCCTAATGCAGAGTGTTATAGTCTTGAGGCCAATGGAGATGCCCTCACAACTGGGTGGAAAACAACCCCAATAGTTGCAGTATCCTTATGGGCTTGTGCTTGAATGTGTTAGTGTAAAGCCTTGGTCAATCTATTCTGCTATAGTTTTTTCTTGTTTTTTTGGTTTCCTTCTCTCACAATATCGTATAATCATTGTAATCGTTTGATATAAAATATATAGCATTACAGGTTTAAAAACCTCATAAATGTACAAATTAAATTAATTACTGATTGATTATATTGTGTCAGCTTTAATGTTTACAAAACTAGTCTCAAGATATTGTTTTAGATTCAAAAGCAAACTTCATTTATATTTTATGTTTGGTCGATTAATAATAGTGTTATTATTAATGTTTATCAAATAAAATTATCTTAATGATTTGGTTGTGTGTTATTTTTTTTTAGTATCTTAATATAAAATTATCAAAGTGACTTAATGATTTGTTTGTCTTGTTATAATTAAAATATAGAATCTGAGATAAATATAACATTTATTGATTGTTATACTTATTTCCTTTCAATTCACAAGCATACACTCTACCCTTTTCCCATCTGTTATTCTTACTTTCTTTGTTCATACTAGTTCAGCTCTATTTGTTGCTCTAGCAACTCTTGTTCTGTCAAAAATTGTTGTTCATGATGCATAGCCCTTTGCCTTTGATATTCCACTTGTGTCCATTCATTCTAAGCTTAATCATTTGGCTCTTACTTGGGCCCTATTTAGCACAAACTTAATTCCATCTATAGTTCAAGAATCCTCTATAGATTGATGTTTCCTCTTTTAGGTTAGTGGCTCGCTTATCTCATTCATCTACTACTTCTTGTGTGCTAAAATGTTGTCACACTTCTATGAATCATTACATCCAAGATCTCTCAAGAATGAGATCTCAAATAGCGACTCATAGCTCTTTATTCATGCAGTGCAAGGGTTTGTGATGAAGGCCCTCAGATTTGACCTATGTTTGTGCCCATGCAAGTACACCATAAAATGAGAGATTCAAAGATGCATGAAAATGAAAATGAGAATCATTCTATATGATAACAATGCAAATCAATCTATGAAAGGAAATGCTTATGCAAGATTATTCTATGAAATGAAATATGAATCTAATCTAATATGGAAAATGCAAGATTAATATAATGGATTGCCATAGGGTATGAGAGAACAAGACAAGAAGAGAGAAGTTTCAATATCCAAGCTCAACTACTCAAAATCTTCTCCAAAATTGCTCTTCAAACCTATAGCATAACAATTCACAAAATGCACATATGAAAATGAGAAGGGGAGGTCTCCTTATAAAGAATCTTGGACGGTCAAGATTAAGGGGAAAAAAGAAATAAGCAATGGTGGAGATTAAATCTTGGTTGATTCATGTGCTCAAGAGGCAAAATCAAAAGATTCTATCTCATAGGAAAGTGCATTTTACTTTATTATTTTTATTATTTTTATTTATTATTTTTAGCAAAGTGGGTTCCAATATTTAATTAAAAGATTTTTTATTTATTTAAAACAAATTTAATCTTTTAATTAAAATAAGATTTAAAATAAATGACTTGATGATTTAATTAAATGATTTTTATTTAATTAAAAGAGATTTTTATTTAATTAAAAGGGATTTTTATTTAATAAAAAGAGAGCAAATTCTCTCAATTATATAAAACTTGAGAAATATATTTAAAATTTTGAATTAATTACAATTTGTTCAAATAAATTAATTTGAATTAAAAATATTAAAAATCATTGATTCAAAAAATTGATAAAATAATTCAAATATTGATAAAATGAAGAATGGGGCCCAAAGTCTAGGCGACCATTTTAGGGTGCATACATTTGCCCCAGTTTGGGTGATGTGTGATCATTCTGGGAACACATGTGGCCAAAGAAAAATTAAAATATGAGGTTGATTTGGGATCATAAAAAAATTAAGACGTGTGATCATTCTAGGAACACACCAGGACAAAGATAAGCTGATTGAAAAAGACAAGGCCAACACCGTTGTAAATAGGTAATTGTCAAGTCTCAAATAAGAGATAAGAATCTCAAGAAAGAATTAAATTGATAAAATTGAATCAAAGATTGAATTTTGATAGGTACTTTCCCCTCGTGATCGAAATCGAAATGAGATAAAAGAGAAATAGTAAATTGATAAATTTGATCAAATCAAGCTAAAGATAAGGTTCTTGATGCAAGATGAAAGATATAAGAATCATAGAACCAAGGTAGATCATCAAATATGATGCCCCAAGGTTGAATTAGAAGAAAAGAAGTGGGATGAAAGTGAATGGAAGATCGAAGGTTGGAAGACATGAAAAGAAATGGAGAGAAGAAAGAGAATCTACCTCAAGATAGAGAATGCCTCAAAAATCAATCAACTGTTTAAGATGGGAAATTTTGATTGAGATCACAAAATAAGATAAGAAAATGAATATCAGAGCGTGATCACAGCTAATTAAATGTCCAAAAGAAAGATGAAGGAAAACCCTCTCAAACTCATAATGCAGCCTAAAAATGCAATTTAACATGAAGTCTAACAATGCAAGCTACATGAAAATGCAAAGGTGTACTTGCAATAGAGCAACTATAGGATCTTGTGTTCATCATTCATTAGAGAATTTTAAAGAACTTATTTTCATCATTGGGCCATTATTAACGAATATTAGAAAATCACACAACCATCACTAGTCACAAGCGCAACTATGAAGATATGAATGTGATTTATATCGGATTGGAATGTGGAAAGATTCTAACATAAGCATCAAAGACATAAAGGTCAAGATGACTTCGATCTTAGCTTACCCAATTTAATGTAGCAAAACCACACTCGCATCAAGGCATAGATGTCAGGATGACCATAAGAACAGTTGTGCAAAAATAGTCGATGATGCCTCAAATCTCCTAAGTGTTTCAAGGGAATAAGAAGAGACACTCAAGATCTTAAAGAACACACCCACAAGCAGAAAGAAAATAAAAATATGCCCCATGCCCTAAGTCCTCTAGCTATGCATCCCTGAGAGACTTATTAGATAAGGACACTCAACGAAAATCAATAACAATTAGCACACAAAGAAAAGATCATGACATATCTCAAGCATTAAGTGTTGTGTTTAAAAATTTAAGTGTGTTAACTGATACTAAGTTCTGAGGATAAAGATCAAATGCTTGCAAGTAGGTAAGATCACATGACAAAACTAGGTAAGACCAAACCAATAAGTGTTGAAAAACACTCGATGCCAGGGGTTGTGTTGAAAAATACAGTTGAGGAGGTGTTGAAAAATACCATTTGCGATGTGTTCTAAAGACAAATACATCCAATAGACCAAAGCTAACATAGTGCTGCCCCTAGACAAAGACAAAGACCAATTCCAAACCAAGGCAACAAGGACAAGGCATGATGGAGAAAGGCTAAGTGTCGAGGATGCATACTAAGAAACAAAGGTGCAAAGGCCTCAAGTAGTGCATATTTCTAGGTTCTCATCACTTGGATTTATTGCAATTTTTTTTATTTATTTTTTTCAAAAATTTTTATAATATTTTTGTATTTTTGCTACCAAGATGCCTATTTCCAAGTGTTCGCCAAGGCACTTTTTCTTTTTTTTTTTGAATTTTTTAAATTTTTTTTATATTTTTTACAATATATTTTTTTTTTGGAGATACATCAAAGTGTCTATTACTAGATTTTCACTAAGATGATCATTTTTTCATGACATTTTTCAATTTTTAAAATTTTTGATAATATATCATTTTTTAAAAATTTTTTAAGATCAATAAGTATGTACAAAGGATGCCCCTAGATAGAATGGGCATCAAACTCCCAAGCAAGATCACATCGTGTTGTCTCAATGTCTAGCAAGGTGGAGAACAAGAGGGATTAGCAAGCTAGTGGAAGAGATGAAAGATAAGAGAATGAAGGAGAATGAAGGGAAGAAATCCTCAAGGGAAATCTCCTCAAGAGTACCCAAGCTAGGGAAAAATTGTCATCTAAAGCACATTTAGACAAGCAATGAAAGACTAGCATAGGATAAGTCATAAAAACGTAATGCAAAAGAAGAAAAGGATGTAGTCCAAAGGAGTAGGCATGTCAAGAGGCTTCATACCAATGTGTTTTACTATTTTTTATTAGATCAAAATCAAAGGGGAAAAGGATAGAGAAAGGTTAGAATGAATGGAGGAAAATAAATATGAATGCTAAACATGAAAGAAATGAAAGAAAGATCATCATAAGATAGCCAAATGTTTATGTATAGGTCAACATTGTCAAGATCAAAGAGAGAAGACAGAATGCATGAAATATGTAGAAGAACTACGCATGATGCCTGATTGCTAGGTTTTCATCACGGTACTTATCCAAGGTGCTACAAGGGAGTGGTTTTCACTATAGGATGAATTTATTTCTCTTTACTTTTTCTACCAAGGCACCTATTTCCAGGTTTCCACCAATGCATGTTTTCAATTTTTTTAATTTTTTTTGTTTTCTATTTTTTATTTTTATTTTTATTTTGAAATAAGAAAAACTTTTTAGATAATGGTCCTTGAAAGGATAAACCATGATATGCCAAGGATTCAAAATAATATGCTAAAAAATGTTGATAGGGAAAGGAAGATGGAAGAGAAAAATGGAGGAAAGAGTTTTATGTAAAGTGAGTGAGGTTGGAAGATAGGAGGAATAGACAAATGAGGAAAAAAGATAGAAGGTAGAAGAATAATGAATCGAAAGATTGTGAAAGGGAAGATCGAAAGGGGAAAGGAAAGCAAGATCAACATCAACACACACACCTTGAAGGGTGGTGAGAGGGTGGAGGAAGTGTGAATGAAGGAATACATGAAAGAATATGGTGAATGGATAGTAGAGGTTGCAATTTGGGCACATGAAATGGAAGAATATTTTTGAAAAAAGATGAAGTGGAAGCCTTTGGAAACTTAAATGTCAATTTCACTTTTTTCTCAACATCATACTCTTTCAAGAGAGACTTTGGAATCCATATAGCCATAAGATTTTCATTTCTTTTTAATGATTTAGAGAGAATATCTTCAATGATAGATTTTAGAACCCATACTTGTCTTGTAGTTTCCTTCTTAAATATCTCTTTTGACTTCATGCCTCCATGTCGATTAGAGGAGACATGGTGATCTTTTTTTTTTATGGATTTCTGTATTGCTTCTTTTTCTTGTATTGAACATTCAAGTTACTTCCAAAAGACTTGGGACTTGTGGAAGAAGAAGGATGATATGACTAGTTTAGATAGATGAGTGGATGAAAAGGATTCAAGGGTGTGCATCTATGTTGATCTTGACGAAAGATAGGAGATGGAGTGACGTAAGGACCCAAAATGGATGATGAATTAGAAGAGTTAGGAGGAAAAAGTGAAGGGACATAAGGGCCCAAGATGGAAGGAAGACATGAAGCCATTAGTATTAGAGGAGGTCCAAGGATGGATGTGGAAGATACAAAAGGATAATCAATAAGTTCATCAACATCCATATGACAACCAAGGACATCATCATCTTTAGAGTGCGCATTAGGATTTCCAATAGAATTATGAACATCTTGAATAGGAGTAACTTCTTTGATAGGATTGTTCGGAGCTTGAAAAGACTTAGGAATACTAGAAAGTGGAAGCAAACATGGAGTGGTAGAACAAGAAGATGGAAGACTTTGATCTTGTTAAGGAGCTTTGGATAGCATAAGCATATCATTTTTTTCTTGATTTTCAATAGGCTTAACATTGGAAGTAACAACACCATTTTTAATAACCTTAATGGAAGTATCATCTTTGGAAAGTGCAAGTGTAGTAAGGTTATTTTGATTGTCAATAAGCTCAACGGTGTAATTAGTATCTTGATCTTGCTTATAAGAAGACTTAAGACATGGCGGAATGAATGAGACATGGCATAAAGGATCAAAAGAACCATGAAACAGATGAGAGACATCATGAAAATGATTGGATGACATGGAGGGTTCTTGATCTTGATCTTTCTTTTTGTTTTTTTCTTTATCATTTTTAGAGTCCTCTTGACATGGAGTCACTTCTAAGGACAAGGAAGCATGTTGGAATTGTATAGAAGATTTTGGAAGAGATAGTGAAGGACTAGCTGAAGTAGGCATTATAGTGCATAAAGGCTTAGGCTCTTTAGGTCTAGCATTATTGAGAGTATTTGTAGCCAAGTGAAGGTTAGCTTGAGTTTCTTTAAGAGGTAGCCCTTAAGAATAACTATAAGGAACCACATGAAAAGTATTAGGATCTTTTTTGGATGAAGGATTTGTGATGGATTTGGAATACTCAAAAACTTTAAGAAATGTATGAGTATTGGAGGAAGTAGGAGATGGAAGGGAACCATCACAAGATAAAGGTCCATCATTAAGATAATCTTGCTTGAGATTGTAATCTTTATTTTCAACATGAATGTTCTTAGAGGAATGATTCTTATAATATTGATGTTTCAAATCAACGTGGTGCATTTTAGAGTCCTCAGTAGTAGTAAATAGATCATAATCAAGGTATTTTTCACAGAAATCATCAAAGTCTCTTTCAAAATTAAAATCATATGAATCACCATCACGATCTATCCAATAGGATGACCCTTTAGTAAGAATGTGCACAAGACAAGGAGGACTCTTAGGAATAGAGGTTTCATAGGTATGATTATATGGTTCATCATCATAGCCACCATAATAGTCATCATAGTCATCAAAGGTGGGTGTGTCACTCTTCATGGGAGAGGTATCACAAGGATTACTATATTGCTCATATTGAGGAGTAAGACTCTTGGGAGAAGTAGAAGATGAACAAGATTGTGAAGAAGAGGAAAGTGAAGACCTAGTGGAGGAAGAAGACTTGGATAATGAGGAATGCAAATAATAACTAGAAGAGTCATAATAAGACTTGGAAGATGAAGAATTTGAATAATGTCTAGAAGAGTCATGGTAAGACTTTGAAGATGAAGAATTTGAATAATGTTTAGAAGAATTATGATAAGACTTGGAAGGTAAATAAGAATAAGAAGACTTAGATGATGAAGAATGTTTGGAAGAAGAAGATTGTGAGAGGATCATGAGCATGATTCTACCAAAGGTCAGTGATTTAGTTGCTTTCTTTTGTATTTTTGTCATAAATTTATCATCAATGAAACTATTGGAAGAATGATATTTTTTAAATTGAGAAAGGAGATCAAGATCATCCATTTTCAAGAGAGGTTCCATAGCAAGATAGTTTAAACTCATGATTCTAGAAGAGGAGGAACCAAGCATGGAAGGAATAAGAGAAAGGATGAAAACATGACACTAGGAAGACATGGGAGATGTGGAAGAAAGAAGACAAAGAGTTATTTTGTTGGCCTTGATACCATTTAAGTTCATTTGGATATTAAGCAACATGTCATAGAACTTTTGGAGAGATATTTGAAGTTTTTATCTCTTGGGAACTCAGATTTGTTTGTTTTAATTGATCACATAAATACATCAATAGATTTTCATCATTGATCAAGCACACAAGACAACAACCAAGGAGTTCAAGAAAATAATTGTCTTCAAATAATGAGAAAGAAGCAAAGCAAGCTTGCACATGAACAAGAATAGTGACTTAGTATGCTACTCCTTAAATATTCTACTTGTGTATGTTCTCAAAATGTTTTTGCAATCACGCACATAGTCCTAGCAAAGAAAAAGTTGGTTGCAATATGGTTCTTAGTAATGGTTTGACTTTGCGACTTTTGTAATCTCAAGAGGGTGAACTCCAATCTAGACGCATTGGGGTTTTGACACATTCTGATAATTTAATCAATCGGAGATGCTGAAGAGATCTGACAGCCCAACAAGAAACTACACCCATGGAGATTTCTTCCACAAGGACATTTATATAGCAGTTGTCACTACTATGGTAAAAATGGCTATTACCATTTGAGGTACCATCCACGTGGTTTATCCAATAAAGGGAGTGTCCACTACGGTTAACCCTCTCTCACAAGGTGACTCACAAAAAGGACCACATGGGGACTTGGTTTAGCTTCAAGGATCTGAGTTTCTGATACTACCTAAAAAGGGAGTAGAGCATAATCTTTTAGCCTCTTCACTTCACCCAAACATAGAAAATAGATTAATCTAACATGCTAAGATTGAAATTAATCTCACCAAGATATGTGGTGTCAACAACTTGTGATCTATCAACCCCTCCAGAGAGAGAATGTATCAACCAAAAATATGAGGACACAATTCAAGGGAATGTGAGATAATCTCAATATCCTCCCTACCTACTGTATACACCCTAAAATGGTCGCCTAGACTTTGGGCCTCCATTCAGCAATTTATCAAATCCCTGAATCAATATTTTCAAATATCAACAATATAAATTATATCAATTTCCTTGATCAAATCATAATCAATTCAATATTTCTTAAAGTTTGAGCTTTATTTAATTTAAAAGAGAAAAAAATAAAAATCTTATTTAATTAAGACAACATGCTCCCTTTTAAATAATTAAAAATCTCTTTTAATTAAATAAAAATCTCTTTTAATTAAATAATAAAATCACTTTATCCTAAGCCTTTATTTAATTAAAAGGAATTTTCTCCCTTTTTATTTAAATAAAAAATCCTCACTTTTCTTCTTATCCTATGTTGCACAAATAAAGCATTATTCTTATTTTATAAAAAGGGAAAAAATATTTTTTGTCTTATTTGGGACACAAAAGTCAACTCCTATTTTCCTATTCGAGGATATTTGTGCACAAAGATCAAGCTTCTATTTTTCTCCACCATTGATTAAGTCTTTTGCCTCTTAATCTCAATGGTCCATTTTAATCTCATTTCTTATAAAAGGAGAGCTCTCTCTTTCATTTTTATATCTTAAGTTTTTATGCTAATGTTATGCTACAGGTTTTCTAGGTCATTTGGAGCTCTTTGAAGATATTTTTGCATTCCAGCTTTGAAAACATTGTTGTTGCATTTCATTTAGCTTGTTTTCTTACATCATAGTTGCATAATCATGGCATTTTTAGTATAGATTTTCTTTATGTAATAGATTAATCTCACATAGCTTAATAGGAGGATTTGTAACACTTGTATTTTCTTTTCATAGCATAGCTTGCATCTTTCATTCTCATAGATAAGTTTGCATTGCATTGCATCCATATTGATTTCATTAGAGATATTGGCATTGTTTCCTTTGTCTTTGATTTAGAATCTCTCATTGTGTGGTTGACTAATAAGGTCATGAGTTTATAGCTCTAGCTGAGAGTAATTTTACAAATCTTGCAACTCCATGCATAGAGAGCTATGGATCGATTTGTGAGGGGTCATTGTTGAGTTTTCTTGCATGTAAGGATTCATAGAAGTGTGGTCACATTTTCACCATACATTTTTGGTTCCCACCATGGGGTAACCCACTTTTACATGCTGATTTTTTATTATTTTTTGAGCTAACCTTTGTGCAGATTTGTTTGGAGACGGCAAACCCTAGATTTTTAAAGATTTGATCATATCTCCCAAATGGCTTAGTTTTTTGGTCTGAAAATGTTCTTTCAAGTTGACAAAATATCATAGAAACTCCAATAAAAAATTTAGAATTTTCTCAAGTATTTTCAATTTTTTATAATTTTTTCTTAATTTTTCATAAAAAATTAATTTTTGGCACAAATTAACATATTTTTCAAAAATATTTACATTTTCAGAAATCCCTTCAAATTATATAGGGGGTCCATTCTTTATGTTTTGAATTTGGGTGCAATATAGTGGCTCAAATAATTGATTTACAAAAATTGGTCTATTTTGGTAAAATAGGTTTCTAGGGCACAAATAAAGAGATTTTTTTAAAATTTTTACATTTTTGGAAATCTCTCTATTTTTTAGTAGGGGTATTTATTTTACATTTCCATTTTTTTGGCCAAAATCATATAAAAAAAAATCAGATCTTGTTGACTAGGTCAAATGCAGAAAAAATAATTTTTTTTGATGGGTATGCACTTATTTTTCATTGTTCAATGCATGATATGAGTTATCATTTGGATTATTTGCTAGCTATTATTGCTCCTAAAAATTGATTTTCAGATCTAACCCTAGGGTTTGCATAAGTTGGATATACATTGCATATCTTGTTTGCTTATTTTCTTGTCTTGTTCATTTGAAGGTGCTCTTGCTTTCATGGAAAATGCTTAAAACAAAGCATTGGACTTGAGGTATTTTATTTCATCTCTACAAAATTTGGATTTTAGGATTAAAATTGAACCTCTCATGTGTTTGGCTTGAGTGTTTACATGCTTTCGTAGAACACATTTCAATTGATGCTCTTAATGGAAAATGAAAAAACATAGATTCATTTTTATAAGTTTATATAAGTGAATGCTTGTGTTTAAACATTAAGTAATTCTTGGTTCCAATATCAAATATCTCATTGAATGATTGAGGGCATGGATTCATTCCTTGTTTATATGAAGAGTTAAATGCACCACTTTGTGAACTCACTTCATGTTTACTTGGAAAGTTAAATATTCTATTATTCAAACTCTTTTGCATTTGTGAGTAGTATTGATAAGAAACTTTAAAGTACTTTTGATTGATCTTGTTAGCTAAATTGGGTGTTGGACTCGCTTATTTCTAATCACCCCTCATTACCGCCCTTTGTTTGCAAGGTTATCATTCATACATAGGGGAGGGGTCTACTTGAAAAAAGTATTAAGTGTTCCACAAAGTTTCTCCTTTTTTATGCTTTCTTGATCTCATTAGTTTTCCAAGGTGTGGACTCACTTTGAGTTTGTGTGACGAGTTAAATGTTCCACTTTTGGACTCACTTTGAGTTTGTGTGAGGAGTTAAATGTTCCACCTTGTTGACTCACTTCACATTCACTTGAAGAGTTAAATGTTTCACTTTTGGACTCACTTCACATTCACTTGAAGAGTTAAATGTTCCACTTTTGGACTCACTTCACATTTACTTGAAGAGTTAAGTGTTCCACCTTTAGTTCTTTAAATACTTTTGATAGTGAATTACTTAATTTTATTTTTAGAAGGCCTACTTGGGGACACACCACCTCAAGGGACGACCTTAACTCTCATGTTCTGACGGAGTGTAAATAGTGGGAGGTGAATCAAAAGACACCTCTCTTGGGAATTGAGTTTGATATCACTCTTGGCTAAGCTTCAAAGAACTTTATACCTTTGAGAAGTGAAGGAGAAGATTTGGGTTACCGTCTCCCCCTAGCTATGTGATTTCAGATTCTTCTCATCTACAGATTTGGACCTCACGTACCTTGTGTATATCAAGGACTCCTCTTAGAAAGCCATGTGTATCCTTGTAGATAGCTTGTTAAGGTGTTGTTGTGTTATATGTGCTTGCTAAAACATTTTCAAGAACATACACAAGTAGAATCTTTAAGGAGTAGAATACTAAGTCACTATCTCTGTTCATGTGCAAGGTTGCTTTGTCCCTTGCCCATTGCTTGAAGATTATTTTCTTGAACTCCCTGGTTGTTGTTCTATGTGCTTGATCATCATTGTAAAATCTTTTGAAAGATCTAATTGGAATATTGAAACTGAGTTTCATCCTACTGTAGTGAGTTCTCCTTAGAAGCTTGGTCTTCCTTGGTCAATCCAAGTTAGATGTTAGGTGCTGTCATGTTGCTCAACATCTCAATGAACGTTATGGTATAAATTGCATAAGATGAATCTTAGTCTTCTTCTTTCTTCTCCATTTTTCATGTTCTTTTGAAGTATTCTATTCACATGAGAAATTCTTCTTCCTCTTCTTCTTAATTCTTTTCCTCTTATTATCTAGTCTATTTTCTTCTATTTTATCTCTTATGTTGCTTTTATGCTTGATTCTTCTTCTTCTAGAACCATGAATCTCAAATATCTAGTTTTGGAACCTTCATTAAGAATAGATGATCTTAAGCTCATTGACATATTCAAAAAGTGTTCTTCCTCCAAAATTCTCATGAGTAACGAATTTATGACAAAAATAAAAGAAAAATTGATTAAATCAAATGCCTTTGCTAGAATCATACTCATGATCTCATCCAAATATTCTTCATCTTCTAAATCTTCTCATCATTCCTCACATTCTAAATTCTATCACAATTCTTCTAAACACTATTGACATTCTTCATCTTCCAAATCTTATCATGACTCTTCTAAACATTATTCAAATTCATCATTATCCAAGTCCTCTTCCTACACTAAGTCTTCAATTTCCTCTTCTTCATGATCTCATTCTTCTTCTACTTCTTCAAAGAGTCTTACTTCTCTTCACAAGACATACCATAATGAGCAATGTGATATTCCTTATGATACCTCTTCCATGAAGAGTGACGCACCCACCTATGATGACTATGATGAGTATGATGATGGACAATGTAGTGATACCTATGACACTTGTATTCCTAAGAGTCTTCCTAGTCATGTGCTTGTGCTTACTGGAAATGGGTCCTCATATTTGAAAGATCATGATGGTGATCCATATGATTCATATTTTGAAAGAAACTTTGATGAATTTTGTGAACAATACCTTGATTATAATCTAGCTACTACTGTTGAGGAATATAAAATGCACCATGCTGATTTGAAATGTAAATATTATAAGAATCTTTCCTCTAGAAACTCTCATGCTGAAAATAAAGATTGCACTCTCAAGCAAGATCATGTTAATGCTAAAATTTTGTCTTGTGATGGTTCCCTTCCATCCCCTACTTCATCCAATACCCATACATCTACTAAAGCTTCTGAATCTTTCACAAATTCTTCATTCAACATAAGTCATAATGTTTTTCATGAGATTCCCTATAGTTATCCTCAAGGGCTACCTCTTAAAGAAACTCAAGCTAACCTTCACTTGGCTGCGAATACTTTCAATAATGCTAAACCTGAAGAGCCTAAGTCTTCATGTGTTATAATGCCTACTTCAGTCAGTCCTTCACCATCTCTTTCAAAGTATTCCATACAATCCCAACCTAATTCCTTGTCCTTAGAAGTGGCTCCATGTCAAGAGGACTCTAAAAATGATAAAGAAAATAACATAAAGAAAGATCAAGATCAAGAACCCTCCATGTCATCTAATCTTATTCATAATATCTCTCATTCATTTCATGGTTCTTTCAATCTTTTACGCCCTTCCTTATCTATTCCACCATGTCTTAAATCTTCTCCTAAGCAAAATCAAGCAACTAATCACACCATTGAGCTTATTGATAAACAAAATAACCTTACTACACTTGCACTTTCCAAAGATGATACTTCCATTAAGGTTATTAAAAATGGTGTTATTACTTCCAATGTTGAGCCTATTGAAAATCAAGAAAAAAATGATGCGCTTATGCTATCCAAAGATACTTGTCAAGATCAAAGTATTCCATCTTCTTGTTCTACCACTCCATGTTCGCTTCCACTTTCTACTCTTCTTGAGTCTTTGCAAGCTCTGAACAATCCTATCAAAGAAGTTTCTCCTATTCAAGACGTTCGTGATCCTATTGCAAATCATAATGATCACTTTAAAGATGCTGATGTCCTTGGTTCTCATATAGATGTTGATGAAACTATTGATTATCCTTTTGCATCTTCCATGTCCATCCTTGGATCTCCTCCTCCAATACTAAGGGATTCATGTTTGCCTTCCATCTTGGGTCCTTATTTCCCTTCACTTTCCCCTTCTAATTCTCTTAATTCATCATCCATTTTGGGTCTTTACATCCCTCCATCTCCTATCTTTCCTCAAGATCAACATAAATGCATACCCTTGAATCCTTTTCATCCACCAACTCATCTAAACCAGTCATATCCTCCTTCTTCCATAAGTCCCAAGTCTTTTGGAAGTAACTTGAATGTTCAATACAAGAAAAAGAATCAATACAAGACTCCATCAAAACAAGATCACCATGTCTACTCTAATCGACATGGAGGCATAAAGTCAAAAGAGATATCTAAGAAGAAAACTACAAGACAAGTATGGGTTCCAAAATCCATCATTGAAGATATTCTCTCTAAATCATCAAAAAGAAATGAAAAGTCTATGGCTATATGGATTCTAAAGTCTCTCTTAAGAGAGTCTTATGTTGAACAACAAGTGAAGTTGACATTCAAGCTTCCAAAGGCTTCCACTTCATCTTCTTCCAAAAACATTCTTCCATTCCATGCGCCTGAACTACAACCTCTGCTAAACATTCACCATATTCCTTCTCGTATTCCTTCATTCACATTTCCTCCACCCTCTTGCCACTCTTCAAAGTGTGTGTTGATGTTGATCTTTCCTACCTTTCCATCTACCCTTTCATAATCGTTCCATTCATTATCCTTCTACCTTCTATTTTTTTTCTCATTTTCCTATTCCTCCTATCTTCCAACCTCACTCGCTTTACATAAAGCATTATCCTCCATTTTCCTCTTCCATTTTCCTTTCCCTATCAGCATCTTTGAGCATATCATTTTGAATCATTGACATATCATGGTTTATCCTTTCAAGGAGCATTATCTAAAAAGCTTGCATTCTTCCAAAAAAAAGAAAAAAAATTTTAAAAATTTAAAAATTCAAAAAGAAAACAAAAAAAAGATGAAAAAATTAAAAATGTGCCTTGGTGAAAACCTGGAAACAGGCACCTTGGTAGCAAAAGTAAAGAGAAATAAATTCATCCTATGATGAAAACCACTCCCTTGTGGCGCCTTGGATAAGTATCATGATGAAAACCTAGTAATCAGACATCATGCATAGTTCTTCTACATGTTTCATCCATTTCATATTTGATCTTGGCAATGTTGAGCTATTCATGAACATTTGGCTATTTTGTGAGCTATCTTACGATGATCTTGTTTTCATTCCATTCATGTTTAGCCTTCATATTTATTTTCCTCTATTCATTCTAGCCTTCCACTATCCTTTTCCCCCTTGGTCTTGATCTAATAAAAAGAGTAAAATACAATGCTGTGAAGTCTCTTGACATGTCTACCCTCTTTGGACTACATCCTTTCCTTTTTTTGCATTATACTTTTGTGACTTATCCTATGCTAACCTTTCATTACTTATCCAAATGTGTTTAGCATGATAATTTTTCCCTAGCTTGGGTACTCTTGAGGAGTTTGACCTTGAGGATTTCTTCTCTCCATTTGCCTTCATTCTTCTTTCCTTCATCTCAGTCACAGCTTGTTAATCCCTCTTGTTCCCCACCTTGCTAGACACTGAGACTACACGATGTGATCTTTCTTGGGAGTTTGATGTCCATTCTATCTAGGGGCATCCTTTGTACATATTTTATGATCCTGAAAAAAATACCAAAAAAAATTCATATATGATGCTGAAAAAATCTTAAAAATTATCAAATATCCTGAAAAAAAGAGCATCCTAGTGAAAACCTAGCAATAGGCGCTTTGATGTCTCATTCAAAAAAATAAAATAAAATTTAAAAAATTTAAAAAAATATAGAAAAAGTGCCTTGGTGAAAACTTGGAAATAGGCACCTTGGTAGCAAAAATACAAAAAAATTAAAAAATCAAAAAATGAAAAAAGATTCCAAGTGGTGAAAACCTAGAAACAGGTGCTACTTGTGGCATTTGCACTCCTATTTGTGAGCATGCATCCTTGACATTGAACCTTTCTTCATCATGACTTGACCTTGTTGCCTTGGTTTGGAATTGGTCTTTATTTTTGTCTAGGGGGCATACCTATTAGCACAGGTCCTTTAGGTGTGTTTGTCTCTTGGGGCATTTCATAAACCAGTGTTTTTCAACACCACCCCAAATAATGTTTCTCAACACTACCCTTGCATCGAATGTTTCTTAACACTTATCAGATGTCTTACCCAACAGTCTAGTATGATGCGACATTGCTTATTTGCAAATGTGATACTCAAAGTTTGACTCTATGACTAAGACACACACACTTAAAAAATCAACTCGTTGAGATATGTTGACTTTATTTTTCTTTGTGTGTTGTCTATGAAGATTTCTTTGATGAATGGTCTCTCCTTGAGAAATTTTTGATGATGCATAGCTAGAAGACTAAGGGTATGAGAACATGTTTTATTTCTTTATTTGCTTGTGGGTATATTTTGTTGGTCCTAACAGTCATGAGCATTTATGCTAGTCTTACTTGACACTATGGATTAACAAGGTATTGCCCTTGACTATTTTGCGAATGCATGCTTCTAGCTATCATAAGTCTTGATACAAGCATAATCTCGCCATATCAAACTTAGGCAATCTCACTGCATTAGTCATCTTGACCTCCATGTCTTTGATGCCTAGGTGGGATTTTCACATTTTTATCTGATAAAGATCATATTCATATCCACATAGTTATGCTAATGTGCATTGTATGATCTTACGATGCTACCAATAATGCTCAATGATGATAATTAGATGTTTATAGGCATTGTAACCTTGCAAGTCAACCACTTTCATAGTAGCTTGCATTTTTAGGTTCATCATAGTTTAGTTTTTGCATCTTGCATATGGAAAGAGCTCTCATTTTTATCATCTACGGACTAGTTGGTCAACTGTGCTCATTTTTCAATTCTTCTTGATCATATCTTTCATTTCTGGTCTTTCATATCACATCATTTTCTATCCATTTTCAGACTCAAAATTGAAATTCGAGTCACGTTTCTAAGTTTTCTCATTCTTCTACACAGTTGATTGACCTTTTGAGGCATAATTCTTTGATCTTTGATGGAATTTCTTCCTTTCCATGTCTTCCAAACTTCTAGTCTTTCATTCACCCCTTTCGCTTCCTCTCTCTAAGGTTTGATTTAATCTTTATCCTATATCTTTTTTAGTCAAACTTTTTCAACCTGGGGCATATTTTCATTATTTGATGGTTATCCTATCATGCTTCATCCTTTGATTATGATTTCTAGTGCTTTGATCAAGTTTATCTATTTGCTACTTCTCCTCTACTTGATTTTGATTTTGATTCTGAGGGGGCAGTACCTATCAGCTTTAATCTTTGATTCAGCTTTATCATTCAACTCAGCTTGAAATTCTTATTTTTAGACTTGATTATCACATAGCAGCGATGGTGTTGATTTTTTTCGTTAATTTTTATCTCATATTTTTCAGACTTGATTATTGCCTAGCAGTGATGGCGATAGTTTTGTCTAAGGCTTGATTTGCACCTAGTAGCAACGGTTTTGGTCTTGTCTTTTAGCTTATGCTTATGCTTGTCCTGATGTGTTCCCATCCATCGACCTCACATCTAAGTTGTTTTGTGATCCCAAATCAATCTCACATTTCAACTTCATTCTTTGACTGCATGTGATCCCAAATCAATCTCACAATAGTCAAACAGGGGCAAATGTATACACCCTAAAATGGTGGCCTAGACTTTGGGCCCCCATTCAACAATTTATCAAATCCCTGAATCAATATTTTCAAATATCAACAATATCAATTATATTAATTTCCTTGATCAAATCATAATCAATTCAATATTTCCTAAGGTTTGAACCTTATTTAATTTAAAAGAGAAAAAAAATAAAAATCTTATTTAATTAAGAGAACATGCTCCCTTTTAATTAAATAATAAAATCACTTTATCCTAAGCTTTTATTTAATTAAAAGTAATTTTCTCCCCTTTTATTTAAACAAAAAATCTTCACTTTTCTTCTTATCTTATGTTGCACAAATAAAGCATTATTCTTATTTTATAAAAAGGGAAAAAACATTTTTTGTCTTATGTGGAACACAAAAGTCAACTCCTCTTTTCTTATTGGAGGATATTTTTGTACAAGGATCAAGTTTCTATTTTTCTCCACCATTGATTAAGTTTTTTGTCTTTTAATCTCAATGGTCCATTTTCATCTCATTTCTTATAAAAGGAGAGCTCTCTCCTTCATCTTCATATCTTAGGTTTTCATGCTAATGTTATGCTGCAGGTTTTCTAGGTCATTTGGAGCTTTTTGAAGACATTCTTGCATTCAAGCTTTGAAGACATTGTTGTTACATTTCATTTAGCTTGTTTTCTTACATCATAGTTGCATAATCATGGCATTTTTAGTATATATTTCCTTTATGCAATAGATTAATCTCACATAGCTTAATAGGAGGATTTGTAACACTTGTATTTTCCTTTCATAGCATAGCTTGCATCTTTCATTCTCATAGATTAGTTTGCATTGCATTGCATCCATATTGATTTCATTAGAGATATTGGCATTGTTGCCCTTGTCTTTGATTTGGAATCTCTCATTATGTGGTTGGCTAGCAAGGTCATGAGTTTAAAGCTCTAGCTGAGAGCAATTTTTCAAATCTTGCAACTTCATGCATATAGAGCTATGGATCAATTTGTGAGGGCTCATTGTTGAGTTTTCTTGCATGTAAAGATTCATAGAAGTGTGGTCACATTTTCACCATACACCTACAAGGGGATCTATCATCAAGAAAAGTCTCAATAGAAACCCAATCTCTCAAGATCACCACAAATAGTGTTCATAGGGCCTAATTACTATGTGAAACACATATGCAAGAAAGGTAAGTCTATGTTCTTTTTAGAGCCCAAAATTGAAGTGGGATCTATGAAAGCAAGTAAGAACTCAAGCTAGAGACATGAGAGATTCATTTTATTTTCAAAATCTAAATGTTATAGAGATTGAACAAAATACCTCAAGTCCAATGCAACATGCTTAGTAGATTTTTGTTGAACTTTTTTTGTGCAAGCAAACCACAAACTCTCCAACAAGCAAACAAGCAAACAAGCAAACAAGCAAATAAGGTATGCAATGTATATCCAACTTACGCAAACCTTAGGATTAGATCTAAAAATCAATTTTTAGAGCAATAATAGCTAGCAAGTAATCCAAATGACAACTCATATCATGCATTGAACAATGAAAAATAAGTGCATACTCGTCACAAAATTTTAGTTTTTTGCATTTGACCTACTCAACAAGATCTAATTTTTTTGATATGATTTCAGCAAAAAAAAATAGAAATAAAAAATAGAGAACCCTACTAAAAAAATAGAGAGCTTTCCAAAAATGTAACATTTTAAAAAAAATCTCTTCATTTGTGCCCTAGAGACCAATTTTACAAAAATAGACCACTTTTTGTAAATCAATTATTTGAGCTATGATATTGCATCCAAATTCAAAACACAAAGAATGGACCCCCCGGTAGAATTTAAAGATATTTCCAAAAATGTAAAAATTTCCAAAAACTATGTTAATTTGCACAGAAAATTATTTTTTTATGAAAAATCAAGAAAAAATTATAAAAAATCAAAAATACCTTTGAAAATTCTAAAAAAAAATTTGAAGCTTCTCTGATATGTCACCAACCTGCCAAAAATAATTCAAATCAAAACACCAAGCCGTTTGGGAGATATGATTAAATCTTTAAAAATCTAGGGTTTTAGTCTCCAAGTAAATATGCACAAGGGGGTTAGCTCCAAAAATAACCAAAATAAGCATGTAAAGGTGGGTTTCCCCATGGTGGTGCTAGAAAAATGTGTGCTAAAATATTGTCACACTTCTATGAATCATTACATCCAAGATCTCTCAAGAATGAGATCTCAAATAGCGACTCATAGCTCTCTATTCATGGAGTGCAAGGGTTTGTGATGAAGGCCCTCAAATTTGACCTATGTTTGTGCCTGCAAGTACACCATAAAATGAGAGATTCAAAGATGCATGCAAATGAAAATGAGATCTATTCTATATGATAACAATGAAAATTAATCTATGAAAGGAAATGCTTATGCAAGATTATTCTATGAAATGAAATATGAATCTAATCTAATATAGAAAATGCAAGATTAATCTAATGGATTGCTATGGGGCATGAGAGAAGAAGACAAGAAAAGAGAAGTTTCAATATCCAAGCTCAACTACTCAAAATCTTCTCCAAAATCGCTCTTCAAACCTATAGCATAAAAATTCACAAAATGCACATATGAAAATGAGGAGAGGTCTCCTTATAAAAAATCTTGGATGGTGAAGCTTAAGAGACAAAAAGAAATGAGAAACGGTGGAGATTAAATCTTGGTTGATCCATTTGTTCAAGAGGCAAAATCAAAAGATTCTATCTCATAGGAAAGTGCACTTTACTTTATTATTTTTAATTTTTAATTTATTATTTTTAGCAAAGTGGGTTCTAATACTTAATTAAAAGAATTTTTATTTATTTAAAAGAGATTTATTCTTTTAATTAAAATGAGATTTAAAATAAATGACTTGATGATTTAATTAAATGATTTTTATTTAATTAAAAGGGATTTTTATTTAATTAAAAGGGAGCAAGTTCTCTGAATTAAATAAAACTTGAGAAATATATTAAAAATTTTGAATTAATTACAATTTGATCAAATAAATTAATTTGAATTAAAAATATTAAAAATCATTGATTCAGAAAATTGATAAAATGAAGAATGGGGCCCAAAGTCTAGGCGACCATTTTAGGGTGCATACACTTCTAACAGTTCAGACATTGCATTCTCCCCCAGATTTGGAATTTGCTTCTTAGGTAGTTATTCATACAAAGAAAGGTCATTCCCTTTCATCATAGTAGCCATAGATTGACCCATAAGGCTCAGTCCTTGGCCCCAACTCTAATCTTCATTAGAAGTTAATTTTTATTATAAACAAGCATGATCTAAAATATGAGGGAAGTGCATATGGTCAAACACACAATAAAACCTAGGCAAACAATTTGAAGCAACATAACACCCTGATTAATTTTTCAAAAATACCTAATATGTTTGTATAAAAAAATCAAAATGATTTCTGTTATAATGGCATGTCCATTAAAAAAATCATTTTCTCCTTTTTAGAAAGATTGACGATGGTGAAATAGAATATTTATTGAAATTAACCTTTGACAATAATACCTACTTTTTTTGTTCATGAATTCTATACTAGAGACCTAGTGGAATACCCAGATTAAAGAATATGTACAAAACAATTTTTTTTCAAAGAGCTTCACAAACATACAAGCGGATGTGAAAATGGAAGCTTTCCAATATCTTCCAAAGACTAAAGTGAGAGTTTAGTCAGATATTTTTTTTTTCTTTTCATTTTTTTTCCCCAATATCTTTACAAGGCATGTTATATGTAAAATGTAGAAATGCTCACAATACACTAAAACTCTAAAATGTAGAAAAATAGACAAGACATGTAAATTGTTCTCAAAATGCTGCCTTCACTTTTTCTCTTGTAAAAGGAAAAGGATTTACAAAGTTTGGAGGACCGTAACAAATATGTATATTCAGAAAAATGACAATGTAATTGCAGTCTTAAAATCCAACCATCTATTTGGGATTATTGGTAAAACTAAATTATAACTAAACTAAATTTGCACTTAATGGGTATGATCATAGACACACAAATTAGAATAGATTCATCCTAAAGCCTCATTTGAGTCCATAGTTTTGAAGAAATGAATTAAGGTAAAATTAGCAGTCTTCTTATGGTACGTGCGGGATTTTGAGATTAGAAGTCTTCTTGTACTATGTGTGGCATCAAAACTATTGGCCACACTGTGTATAGGCTGAAATGAATATAGAGAACATTGTCCAAGCTCAGCAATTTTTTTTATTATTTCTAGTAATTTGAAAAAAAAAAAATCTTTCAAGATTTTTGGAAATGCAGATGGTTTGCATGTCTCACAGTTGTTACTTTTAACGACTAAATGATGAAAATTAATTTTCTTCTATAGGAACTCATCTGTATGTTCTTACTGTAGCTTATAAATTGCATTTCTCTTTGAAAATCTCCTCTACATCTATGCCTTTTCTAGAATATAACCATGGATCATCTTATTAGGAATAATGAATGCAGCCATATTAATACGCCTTCCTCACAAATTATAAAATTATCCAATTTAAGGATGGAGTCTAATAGTTTTTATTTTTCTTATATAACATGAGGAAATCTAAAGCCATGCTTAGTGACAATGTTGTTCTCAGTGATAATGATAAGAAGGCTCTAGAATTTATTGAGAATGTGACCATACAGGCTGATCAAGTGCAGACTCAAGTTCTTTCTGAGATTTTGACAAGGAACACTCATACTAAATACCTAAAGCGCTATGACCTCAATGGTCGCACTAATAGAGACTGATTGAGAAACTACATCTTTCTCAATTCCATTTTTTCATCATTTTCCTTTAATCCTCTCTCTTCCGTAGCTTCTTCTACTTTATCATCCAAAATGGTAATAATTTCCTTTCCTTTAACACTTGTATTTCTCCTTTTAGGTTCTAGGAGGAATGATTGATAGTAATATCTATACTTTTCTTACCAAAGAAGGAAACCTCCTCAATATGAATTTCATCCATAGTACTAGAGACAACCAAACCAAAATAAACACTTATCTACAATGAAGTGAAATATGCTTTACAAGTATTGACACAATTCTCTAGAGATTCTAGATATCTTTAAATCTATTTATTAGTAGGGATGTCAGCTCTCCATTCCATGGTTTATTTACAAGACAATGACCTCATGAAATAAAATGAAAAGAACATGAATAATTAAATAAATCTAAAATTGATAACCTTCCTCAACAGTCATCTTCACATTCTCAAGAAAATTTTCTAGTAAAATCTTGCATAGATCAAATTGAACATTCTCCATAACCATTTTATGAGAAATGTAAAAAAACATACCAGAAGTGGAACCATCATGATTCCAAAGCTGAGTTTTATATGAAATTCCATAAGCATCATACCTCACAACCATATCCACAATAGTTTTTATCTAGAATATACATAGTTCACAATCAATACTAGTCAACTCCTTCACCTCTTTGTAACCGATTATCTTCTTTCCAGGTACACCTCCAATGTTTCATAATCTTTTAATGTATTTAATTACTTTATTTTTCACATGATAGGGCTTATCCAATACTAGGATTCTATCCTAAAACCAATTCAACAAGAACATAATGAATTCCTTGTCGTCAAACTAGGAGAATCATCCCCATATATCCAAACCAAGACTCTATATTCTCTACAACTCTTTAGAATAAAAACCAACTTCCATCTTCTTGGTCCTTCTATGATAAAATTCATCAAATTTATCCTTTCTCAATATTCTTGATATGATCGCACCTATACCATGAGTAGCTGATTTGGATTCTATAAAAAAACTTCACAAATTCTTCTTCAACCTTTCTCTAAAGCTCTCCTAAAAATTTTGATTTTTCTCCTTGCAATAGTGCAAACTAATTTTTAAATTTACCTTTGCAGTCATGAACCATTATAATTTATTTTCCCTTCAAACATTAAATATCGCTAACATAACCCACTTATGTTGTACACATCAATCGATCTATCAAATCAAAGTAACTACAATCATTATATGTTCATTCATTATCCCAGAGACAAGATCATTGTAATTAGTATTTCCTTAGAGCAGGGGAAGTGACTGATATAGAATTTTAATACTCCACCTAAGATAAATAATTCAGCTTAGTTACCAAAAGATCTAGTACTAGGATTCAGTACTACAAGCCTCTCTTCAACAACAACATCCTTCTTCTTCCATGCCATGTTAGGCTTTTGAGATTCACTTGTAACTATAACATTAATTCCAATATTTACCACAATACCATTAGATCTAAAAGTGTTAGGATAATGAAAAATCTAACCATTTTTTAAACAATTAGCATTCATCTGACCTTAGCTCACTAACTGAACCCTACATCTATATTATTTAGCCTTGCGGCCATAATTGTGACACACATGGTAATCCCCATAAAATATATTATTCCTTTCACTCTTCTTAACCCGATTAGAAGCTTCACTTCTACATTGACTTTCTTTATGACTAACCTTATGACAACTAAAGAATTGAACCTTATGTCCTTTCTTCATCTTGCAATCAATAAATTTATGACCAAAATCTTACAAATGTGACAATAACTGTTAAAACATAAGTACCTTTGAGAATTTGGTTTCCTTACCAGAGGCCTTCATGTAGATGTAGTTCAATTTTTTACATTTCTTGTTATCTCCTCCTTTTCCTCATCTTCAAATTATTTCTTGTTTCCTTTGTCTTTCAGATTTCAACATTCACTGGTTAAACCTAATCCTTCTTTATCTTTTTGTTTCTTGTGTAGGGATCTTAACTAATCCAAAATAGAACTACTCTCACATACCTTTGCTATAGATCTTAGCCTCTTCAATTTCAATTTGATCTTCTCATTTTCATCTGACTTCATCTTGATGATGTTCTTGAAATTCTCTTCATACTTATTCCATTCCTCTTTTGCAATTGTTGGTCCTTCTTCAGTCCTCCTCATATCTTTCATTTTATGCTTTAACCCATCTTTGATAAATTCATCAGTATGTTCCTTGTCATTCAGATTTGTTTTTATATCTACCACCTTTTCTTTTGATTCCTTCAATTCCTGAATGACTTCCTTGTGCCTTTCTTTCAACTTTCATATTTTCTCCCCTAGCTTTCAGATACATGTATTTTCTTCCTTCGGGTTCTCTTTCAATTCCTCATTCTCTAATTCAATACTCTCAATATTTCTCATCAAAATATTTTAATATTCATCAACATAGTATCCTCCTGGTAGTGGCATGTCTCGCTCTTAGTTCATATAGCTTTTTGTTTGGACTTATGTATCTATCTTTCACTTTGTATTGGGTTTCAGGCACCCTGTAAAACCTATTTTACTTAATCAAAAACATAGTATCCTCCTTCTATTTGTCCAATCAACAAATATCTCTCTCAATTTATTAAGCTCTATCTTTAAGGGACCAAGCTTTGATACAGATTATTGAATAGGATTAATAACTAAGAGGGAGGGTGAATCAGTTATTCATAAATGACTTTACAAACTTTTATTGAACGTATATTTAATAATAAACCATTCGAATGGATATAGATATGTTAACTTATATTATATAGGTAAGAACTTAAAATAGATATAACTATGAAAGAACAAAATCATCTGTACACACTAAAATGGTGCACTTCTATGAACCATTACATGCAAGGTTGCTCAAGAATGAGGCCTCACAAAGTGGCTCATAGCTCTCTATGCATGGAGTTGCAAGGGACTATGATGTATTTGCTCTCAGCTAGAGCTACAAGCTTGTGACCTTGCTAGTCAACCATACAATGAGAGATTCACAATGAAGACAAGGGCAACAATGCCAATATCTCCAAGAATCAAATATGCAATGCAATGCAAATCTAAGTGGGAATGCAATCTAAGCTATGAAAGGAAAGTACAATGCAACTAATCTATGAAAGGAAATAACAAGTGTTACAATGCCTCCTATTTAGACTATTTGAGCTTATTCTATTGCATGAAAGGAAACTACACTAAGAATGCCATTATCATGCAACTATGAAAGCAAATATGCAACTAAATGATGTAATGAAGCAAGTCTTCAATGTCTTCAAAACTCCAAATGCACCTAAAACCTGCAACATAACATTAGCATAAATACATGGTATATCCAAATGAAGGAGAGAGCTCTCCTTTTATAAGAAATGAGGTGAAATGGACCATGGAGATTAAGAGGCAAAAAGTCTTAATCAGCGGTGGAGCTTGAAAGAGGAGCAATCCATGTGCAAAAGTATCCTCCAATGAGAGTGAAGTGTTGACTTTTGAGCCTCATGTGAGACAAAAGGTGCTTTTTTCCTTTTTGTAAAATAGGAATAATGCTTTATTTGTGCAACTTAGGATAAGAGGAAAGTGGGGGATTTTTATTTAATTAAAAGGGGAGGAAATATTCCTTTTAATCAAATAAAGACTTAGAATAAATGGTTAGCCCAAGGATAAAAATCCAATATATGATCGAAATTAAGACTTGATCAAGAAATTAATAATGTTGAAAATATTGATTATTGATAAAATTGATTCAAGATTGATAAATCAAATAAATGGGGCCCAAAGTCTAGGTGACCATTTTTGGGTGCATACACCATCAACATAATGAACACCAAAATTTACGAGGAAACCCAAACTGGGAAAAGCCATATATAGAAGCTAATTCTCATGAAATGAACACTGTTAAGGTGACATCAGTTAAGGTTATTTTTACAAAGGCTCACTAGTGGTTTTCTCACTTCTAGTCTAGCTAACTACTCTGAAATATGAATATGGCTAACTACCAATATAATGAGGGTCACTTACAAAATAATAAAGGATTACTGACAAAATATGAACTGATATAATTTCATCTTACTATGCATGAAATATTTCCAATTGATAGCACATATATCATTGATAATAGAGATCTATTATAGACCCTCTTCCATCATATACCAAACTTTTGTAACATAGTATATAAGGCCTTATTTTTGTAACACACAACTTCATACGCATCACTTCTTGATATACCCAAATAGACTCACACTAAGTAACCTTCATTTTTCTTTCTCCATCTTGAACATATACTCACACATCTATTCTCCTTCTCACATACTCTCATCCATGGATAAAAAAAGGTTTTCTTTATTTATAGAAGTATTAAAAAATACGCATGTTAGTTGCACAAAACTTGAGTGTGTCAGCCATAAGTCAAAAAGATATTATAGTTGTATTTATTACACTACCATCGATCCTAAATCTAGATCATACCTCAGTGAATGTGTAATAATATAATTTGACCATTATTTCATCTAAATAATGGTTCCTCTCACTACCAAAACAAGATTTCCATGCTTGTATTTAATTGGGGTACCTGCAATTGAAATAGGGTAGATAGGAAACGTTGGAAATGATGTGTAATTTTATAAATATTTGACTATAAAATTCATTTATTTTATTTAGGTGTGCTATAAACAAGTATTCTTCTATAATTATTCCTCATGCTTTTACTTGAACAAATTCTCACTCTAGATCTTCTTAATCCATGTTATGACACTTGCTTTGCAACATCGCTCATAAACTATGTATTTTTCATTTTATCAGTTTTGAATTAGAATGCAAGGAACTAGAAAGAATTAAAAAAGAAATATTTTAATTTAAAAGAATTCAAATTAGGTTTCTGAAAACCATATGAATAGCATGTGACTCATAGTTGGGCATGTCTGCAATGTGATTAACTAAATGCATACTGAACAAGGAAGTAGAAGATTCCACTTTTTTCTTCTTCATTTTTTATGGATTGGGATTGAAAAAAATAATTTCCATATATGTTTAGATTATATCACATACAAAGGTGCTTTATTTTTTCATTTATATTTTTCTCATAAAATAATATGCTAAACAAGAAGGGTATTTTCAACATCCTCAAGATACACTAAAAATGATTTGATCTAAATGTTTCAATGGTTGGAATTCCAAATAATGTAATAGTATGGAAGAGGAATCATATTGGATGTAATATTATAATTCATCATTAATATGTAATTAACACTTGTTCTTTTACAATCATATTTATTGTGCTTATTTGTCTGATATTTCAATTTTTTCTTCATAAATGTAATCATTAATAGCTATATATTGAAATGAAATGTTATTACTCATTTAGTGCATTTTAATTTCTTGATTTCTAGAATATATTTATGAAATAGAAAGAAAAACTAAGATGTAAGAGATTGTCAATTGGAGGTATGAGGTTCATTGAACAATGAGATTGGATAAAAGTATATCTCGATGAAGAAGGGGTTGATGCCAACTTAGAAGGGGAACCCTTTGGCATCGAAATTGTAGAGGATACAAAGATGGTTGA
The DNA here is from genome assembly GCA_027943335.1 of Chamaecyparis obtusa. NCBI lineage: Eukaryota > Viridiplantae > Streptophyta > Pinopsida > Cupressales > Cupressaceae > Chamaecyparis > Chamaecyparis obtusa. The sequence goes on from BSBK01006615.1 coordinate 151,760, forward strand.
GGGAAAAGGTGATGAGAGTGTTGGTGTTTGTCATCATGATGATACAAAAAAACCTTTTTGCTAGGGAAACTAGGTTCGATGTACGTTCTTAGACTCTTTCATTGTCACTTCTCCCACATACACTACAATTAGACCTTATTTTTCTGTATATTGTTTTTTATGTTCTGTCAGATATTTCTAAACTAAAAATGAAAATTTTAAGTATATCACCTTTTAGTGGGATTGTGCCCATTTTGTAGCAATTTTATATTTTTATTGTTAGATAACATTGTAACTAGATAGGGGTTACTCATCAATGCTCAAATTTATATTTTATGTTATTCTCTATGAATTTTGTGTTTTCCATGAACACACTTAGCCTTATACATTTTAATGTATTCAACTACAATTCTATATATTTTTGCTTCGTGTTTACTCCTTAGTACCCAATTTTGCATCTATGTTATTCTCTATGAGTGTGGTGTTTTATATGAACACACTCAGACTTCTATATTTTAATGTATTTACCTATGATTCTATATATTTGTGTTTCTTGAGTGTTACTAATGAGCACCAACAAAAAGATAGTAAACATAAAATAGTCGTACCTTAAATGGTATTGAACTACATGATAATAAAATATAAAGTCATGTAATTGTGTAGCTATCTTTTGAATCGTGCAATTTATGCCTTTTGAACAAATCTATTTTGTTAAAAAAAAATTATCAACCTTAATTCATTTTGCAACCAATTTTATTAAAAAAAAAAAATTGACTAATTTTTTTATTTGTGTATGACAATTCCAAAGTTTATCTCTGCACCATATGTGTGCAACCTAGAAGTATTTTTCAATGGAAATAGCTAAACTCTAGATGAAACACACTAAAGATAGAAACATAAATTTTTAGATAATCTCATAAATGTGTGTGGTGTTTTCCACATTTTGAAAAGTGCATTTTGTCTAGACTTTACCTGCGTCCTTTTTCAATCGTGTTTTATGGGGACCCACATTTATGCCACATCTTTTCTTTAAGGTTTTTTTTTCTTGTAATGGGGTCATACTTTACTTTCATAAGCAATGTCAACATCCAATATGATTTTTTAAACTATGTTATCAAAGAACTGAGGTTAATCCAACATGGCTACTTTTCAAAGTTTCGTTACTCTTCCAAAAATTTAATAATAAGTTCTCTACCTATTTTGTCACACTCTTAGGACACTAGTAAATTTTACCTTAAATTTCAACGAGAATTAGTCAAATTTTCTACCACAATTGGTCGAATAGGTGACTAAAACTGTCATCAATCTTTTTTCATCGAATTTTCTACATGGTATATAATAGTCAAAATTTCAGCCACAAAACTGGTCGAATTATCAACTACAACAATCCCTTGGAACTGGAAGAATAACTGGTCGATTGATTGGTGCAATGGTTGAAATTGAGACCATTATGTTTTCAAATTATCCACACAAATTCAACGAATTGAGTGTCGAATGTATTGCATCCTAGTCAAATTTAGTCCATTTTCTCATTGAATTATCCACCAAAATTCATCGAAAGGATCATCGAAGGTATAGCATCCTTGTCGAATTTAGTACTATGTAAAGGATGAAATTTTGACCAATACTAACTTTTGTTTTAAAAAAAATGTGACATCATTTTCAATATATTCCTACTTTTAGTTGAATCTATTGCTTGTATATAATTAGTATGCATATATGAATCTATGAAGCTTTGATTTAGCTATTTTCTTCTATTTAGCACAATTAGATTGAACAAAGCATTTTCATTGTATTGTATATTCACAGCCTACAAATTTGTGTGCTTGTCTGAGTTTGATATGTAAATCTACATATCAAACTCAGACAAGCACACAAATCTATAAGTAAATGTTGATTAAATATTTTATTTTTAATAGCAGTTTAAAAGACTATTTAAATGTTTTGACGGATAGCAGGTGGAGTTGAAAAAATACAACATGTTTACATTTTCGCGATGGTCTATAACTTAAAATACACAATTAAAGACCTCTATCAAAAATGCAACCCTATTTTGTTTTTCAACTCCACCTAATATCCTATATATATGAATTGAGATTGCATATTGAATTAGGCTTCTCTTTCTACATTGCTTGAAACCAAGAGACTGTCCCAGTTAACATCTAAATGGCGCATCTCATCATCACAAATAATCCACCTTAAAAAATTGAATAAGTTTTCTTGTCTTAAATATTCATTAATCAAAATTCAAATAGAAAATGTATACCTTGAGTAGTGGGTCACAAGAGCATATAGAAGATTCTTGATAAAATAGATCTTGATTGTGAAACATATGAATCATTCCTATTTGTGCATCCTCATTATCTGTCACATATTCATGTGTAGTTGATTTAAACAATAGATTCATCACTACAATGAGAAAGTTACCACCACACGTCAAACATAATCCACCTTAAACAATTGAATATGTTTTCTTGTATTAAATATTCAATAATCAAAATTCGAACAGAAAATGTATACCTTGAGTACTACAATTCACATTACAATCGATGCCTCCATCGTGCTCGGTCAGTGCAGTATCAATATCTGTAGGCTGCATTCCAATGTAAATAATAGATTTAGATGACGATATCGAAGAAATGCCTAATTCATAGTCCATTGTTTGTTCTCTAAAACACTAAATTAGGGATTTCTATGATATCATCATCTATATCTATAGCTATTGCCTCTGTTGTTGTAGGTTCTTTTCCCCTATTTGATATTTATCTTCAAGTGTCCACACTTGTTCTGTTGGTTGTTGCTAGCTTCTCTTTGAGCTTCTCTTTGTTTTGAGAATAGTTTAACATTCTCTGACAAACATAATTGTAGGCATCATGGTCACATTTTTTTGGAGACAATGTAATTGAGTGGTATACCCAGATGATGGAGAGCAACTTCTGCACCTCCAAATCCAAGTTGTTATCCATCCCGCAGTGTCAACTTGGAATCGGAGGTGCATAAATTGCTCTTCGTGTAGGTATACAACTCAATTATGTTGTCTCCAAAAAAATGTGACCATAATGCCTATAATTATGTTTCAAGAATAGTTTAATTAACATTCTCTACTTAACAAGGCCAACCACATGAAGGTGGAAGCTCATCTGGCCCCTCCTAGGAGCATCTTATGACACTTTACGACATTTTAAGACCTGTAAGATGTATTCTTAGAGGTCATAAATGGTTGTAAAGGGTCATAAGGGGTCCTAGGACACAATAGCTGAGAAACATAAATGTAGGCATCATGGTCACAATGTTTTGGAAACACAACATAATTGAGTGGTATACCCAGACGATGCAATGCAACCACTACTCCTGTAGTTCTAACCTGACACTGCGGGATCCAAAAACCATATATGGATTCCTTATCTTTGGTTTTTGGATCCTACAGTGTCAACTTAGAACTACAGGAGTAGTGGCTGCATTGCATTATCTGGGTATACCACTCAATTATGTTGTGTTTCCAAAACATTGTGACCATGATGCCTACATTTATGTTTCTCAGCTATTGTGATACCTACATTTATGTTTTGTAGCTGTCATGTTTATTTGCATGTTCTTTGTGTTTGGCTTTTCTCCCTCACATCGAAAATAAGATTTTTCCCACTCTGAATTGAGAATGTGCATGCAACACAAGTAGAATATGCACAGATAGCAAGTGGAGTTGAAAAAACACAACACATTTATATTTTCATGATGGTCTATAACTTAAAATACACAATTAAAGACCTCTATCACAAATGCAACCCTATTGTGTTTTTCAACTCCACTTGATATCCTATGTATATGAATTGAGATTTCATATTGAACTAGGCTTCTCCTTCTGCATTTCCTGAAACCAAGAGACTATCATAGTTAACATCTAAATGGCGTATCTCATCATCACAACTAATCCACCTTAAAAAATTGAATATGTTTTCTTGTATTAAATATTCATTAATCAAAATTTGAATAGAAAATGTATACCTTGAGTACTACAATTCACATTAGAATCATTGCCTCCATCATGCTCGGCCGGTGCAGTATCAATATCTGTAGGCTGCATTCCAATGTAAATAATAGATTTAGATGATGATATCAAAGAAACACCTAATTCATAGTCCATTATTTGTTCTTTGAGACACTTAATTAAGGATTTCTACGATATCCTGATCTGTATCTATAGCTATTGCCTCTGTTGTTGTAGGTGTTTTTCCCCTATTTGATATTTATCTTCAGGTGTCCACACTTGTTCTGTTGGTTTTTGCTAGCTTCTCTTTGAGCATCTCTTTGTTTTGAGAATAGTTTAACATTCTTTGAGAAACATAATTGTAGGCATCATGGTCACATTTTTTTGGAGACAATGTAATTGAGTGGTATACCCAAACGATGGAGAGAAACTTTTGCACCTCCGGTTCCAAGTTGTTCTCCATCCCATAGTGTCAAATTGGAATAGTTTCATCCCCAATGTGACCATGATGCCTACAATTATATTTCAAGAATAGTTTAATTAACATTCTCTACTTAACAGGACCAACCATGTGAAGGTGGAATCTCATCTGGCCCCTCCTAGGAGCCTCTTATGACCCTTTACGACATTTTAAGACCTCTAAGATGTATTCTTAGAGGTGTTAAATGGTCATAAAGGGTCATAAGGGGTCTTGGGACACAATAGCTAAGAAACATAATTGTAGGCATCATGATCACATTTTTTTGGAGACAACGTAATTTAGTGGTATACCCAAATGATGAAGATCAACTTCTGCTCCTCCAATTCCAAGTTGACAATGCAAGATCCCAAGACCATAGATAAGGAATAAATTGAGAGAGTAGAGGAGGGCCATAATGACAAAAATAATATAGAACAAACCTCAAGTTAAATGAGGGAACTGCAAACATTTTAATAGAATTTTATTAAAATGCTTACAGTTGCCTCATTTAACTTGAGGTTTGTCTTGTATTATTTTGGTCATTATGGCCCTCCTCCACTCTCTCAATTTATTCCTTATCTTTGGTCTTTGGATCCCATAGTGTCAACTTGGAATCGAAGGAGTAGAGGTTGCTCTCCATCATTTGGATATACAACTCAATTATGTTGTCTCCAAAAAATTGTGACCATGATGCCTAAAATTATGTTTCTCAGCTATTGTGAAATCTACATTTATGTTTCTCAGTTGTCGTGTTTATGTGTATGTTTTTTATGTGTTTCGAAAGACATCTTTCTAGCCTGAGCCTAGATCCTTCGGCAATTAGCTTAATAATAATTGTAGATGATAGATGAGAAATTAGCTATCCAAGAAAACTCCCATAAATGAACTATATGTACCCCAATTAATGTGCCCTCTGTGTGTACCCAAATGATATATTTGAAACAACAAGGGTAAGGTTAAATTTACCCTTGTTTTTTCAAACATATCATTTAGGTATGCACAGAAGGCACAGGAATTGGAGTACACACACTTCATTTACAAGATTTTTCTTGGGAAGCTAATTGCTCAACTCTCATTTGCTTCATTTATTATCAAGCTAATTTTCGAAGGATCCAAGCCCAAGCTAGAAAGATGTCTTCCCATTCTGTTTAAGCCATATTCCTTGTTCTTGTCAAACTTCCTTGGTACAGTAGGCCTGCTCTATGCAATACTCTTCTTCAGCGAGACTTGATACCACACTACCCTCAAACTTTAGCGAGACTTCATACCACGCAGCGTCCGTAGATTATGTTCAATGTATTATTTATGCTTGTATTAGTGGAAAAAATCTTGAAAACACGCAAAAGAGATAGTCAATCCATAGTCAAGGTCAAGGAACAAATGGAACAACCAAGAAAACACTATATGTTAAATCATGTGATTGATAGTAGATTGGGGCTCCCATGAGCCATAAACATGAAGAATTATTAAAATATTAGTTACAATATGAAAATACTAAACTAACTAATTCCTGAGTTCATCTTTGCATATGGTCGCAACAAATTAGATATGCGATTATAATACAGAGAAGGCATCATAAAAATATAATTTTAGAATTTTCCCTAGCCTGACACGTTTTGCACTCAAATCCTTCATCGCGGATAAGTGGACATGGGCGGGTAGATGCAGATGAGTTGTCATTGACCCAACTAAAGTATCTGCAGCCATTATTTCCCTGTGATACCCAATCTACATTAGTTCTTATATTATAATGAATAGTATTTACATTAGAAACTTTAAATATATACACATTAGCAACCTTTTTTCGATTAGGGCAGAACCAAAATTGTCATCCAGGGTTGTTCAATGTCTATGAAGTCTTCAACACACACTTCCCACCACCACATTGACAGTTTGGCACATTGACAAGAGTCATTAAACCTATATCAATAATGCACCGCACCATCGTTACTACATTTATTATTTTTATATGATTATTTTTATAGTCCAAATACACCAAGGAGTACCATCAAAAATATTAACCATTTACAATAATGAAAAGTAAACCTAAATCAAATAGTTCATTTTTTTATCAGCATGTGTAGTCTGTGTGTATATGAAAAATGAAAGAAATATGAAGCTAAAATAAAATAGTGAACAAAATAGTATTCCACATAGAGTGAATGAAATATACCATCAAAAGAAGGTGACAAAATCCTATCATGAAGCACAAACATAGGAAATCAAAAAGGGACAAAAGACAAGAAATAAGAAAAATCATTACGACTATAGAAAAAACATTTATACTATAATCAAAAAAAGAAACACTCTTTGTCAACAATTTCCAAAATCATTAGGACTATAAATGGATGGTTTTGATATTGCTTTTCCATTACAACAATTAAGCATTCATCATTTGGTACTTCTTGGTGTATTCCATTTAAGTTTTTTGGTTGTCGTGTTTATGTGCATGTTCTTTATGTGTTTGGCTCCTCTCCCTCAGAAGAGATACGTCGATAGGTAATTGATTTGAAAGCATAATGATTTGACACTCTTTTTTTAGGATAGGTGTAATCATTCCACCAACCTTAATTAGCAACATTGGTGTCCTATCATTGCACAAGTGCAAGACGGTAAGGGTCTATTCAAGGAGGGATGAAAAAAAGGTCATTTTAACCTTGCAAGCCTAGGTTTTGGAATAGGTTTAGGTTTCTCAATAAGGTTGACTACATTGTTTTCTGCATTATATGTAATGTCAACATTCACTGATTAGTAGATATTTCAAGTCTCCAAGTGTGGAGTTCACTGTTCCTGGCAGTTCTCTATTGGTTTACAATAGTGCTTCTTCTCATAATCAAACAATGGATTTGATTCCAACCTAAGATTACATAAAACCCCTCATAAAATTTCAAAACAATAAGAATACAGTCTTCATTCACAGTCACTATCAATGTTCCTCAAATCAGTGATTAGAATAGGCAATTAAAATGTCCCTCAAATCATTAATCAGTTGATTATTATATAAGCTCCTCAAGCATGAGGTTGAGAGGACTACATCAAAACCAAAAACATTAATCAGTGATTATTATATAAGCTCCTCAAGCATGAGTTAGATGATGTGGATTATGTAGATATAAGAACTAATGTATCCACATCATCCAACTCATGCTTGAGGAGCTTATATTATTTACTGTCTCATAATAGTAAGATTGGTACCTATCCTAGTAAGTCATTATGAGTTAGTAAATATGATCTACATCCAATCTTGGTCCATAAGCATGAGTTGGATGATGTGGATTATGTAGATATAAGAACTAATGTATCCACATCATCCAACTCATGCTTGAGGAGCTTATATTATTTACTGCCTTTTTGCCTTGGCATTTGTCATTATTTTTGAGAAATTCAGTCTATAAAAGGATGGTGAACAAAAATGATAGTCCAATAGATGGAAATTCAAGTCCCATAAATATCAGTGGACAGTGCTAAAACAAAATTATGATAGCCTTCATGTTGAAGTGACAGTCTTGCCTAAGAAAATACTAGACAATTATAAGTCCAAACATTAAGGTTGTGTAGAAACAGCCTATAAAAGCTTATAAGAAAGACAAGAACGACCTTTGAAAATGTTGGATGGCATGTTGATAATGGTTTCCATATAGAAACAAAAAAGGAAAACCATAGAACAGTCAGTCCTATGAAGAATTTAAAAGGTTAAAATGGAAGACAATCTAAATGGTCATGTGACAATCACAAATGTTGTCGAAGTTGAACAAAGCAAACTAGGCCAAGGGAATGATGAACTAATAGGTATAATAGTCAATGTTAAACAAGTTGGTGTCAAAAGAACGTTGATCTCAAAGGATTTTTAGTTAGCCATGAAGGTAAAATTTTGAAGACAGCTGAAGAAAACCAACAATCCAAGTATAGCCACAAGAAACATCACAATGAGGACAATCATCCCATGACAGTCATGCCAAACAACAATGAGCATGCAGTAGTTCTTGATGGAAGATCAAAGGAGAGTAGACAGCAAGTCAAGTTTTTGCAAGTACATGAAATATTTTAGAGGCTCAGTAGCATGACTCACTAACAGTCTGGAGGATAAGGTGAGAGTCCACTAAAGGACATTCATCCAAGGCAACATTATGCAAAGGATAGTACTAGAAAATGAGAAGTTTGGTAATGATGGATGATGGAAAGTTCAACGAGAAAAGTATGAATGGATTGGATCAATGGATGGGAATGGATGTGGGTAGAGTATAGAAGAGTTTAGAATGATGTTAGAGTTTCTTGTGGATGAGAAGGAAAATCCATAGTGCTTAGGGGAATAGTGTGATGACTATCCCAACTAGAATCCCTCATATTTCTCTCAGTAAGCTAAATAGTTGTGGCATAGGATCCTTCAACTGTTTGTGGACCCTTTGTCTTGTAAATAATGACCAATATTTCAATCAAATGCACCTTATGTTTGACGTGTGGTGGTAACTTTCTCATTGTAGTGATGAATCTATTGTTTAAATCAACTACACATGAATATGAAACAGACAATGAGGATGCACAAATAGGAATGATTCATATGTTTCAAGGTACAAAAATCTCCTAGATAGACAAAGGGTCCAAAAACAGTTGAAGGATCCTATGCCACAACTATTCTTACTAAGAGAAATATGATATGAAAATTTCACAACTAGATATAGCTGCCCCAAGCAAGGCAGTTTACATAATTGGACAAGTTGAAAGGTGCCATGAAGAACCTCTAATATAAAGTTGCGATTCTCTAGTTGGGATAGTCATCACACTATTTAGAATAAATATGAAGAAATATGAATATGAAGAAATAGTACTACTATCTAAGATATTTTTGTACCATTCTTTGGCACTTTCTTTTAAGGAATTCACAAACAATTTTATCATGTCATACTCATTGTCTGTCTCATATTCATGTGTAGTATTGTCAAACATATTAAGCACTTTAAATAAAGAATACAATGGAAAAAAAAGAGAAAATAGCTTTAAATCAAATTTTTAATTCAGTATTTTTTTTAAATGCCAAGTTACTAGCTAATTCTTTTAACCAAAACCAAATCCAAATCCAAGTGTAAGTCAAAAATCAGCTTGCCAAGTACTCATCAAATCAATATATCTTTTTATTTAAATGTCAATTTTTACTATCTAAAAAAACTATACATGCACACCTATGATTCTCTAACATCATTATAAACTCTTCTATACTCTGCCCATATCCATTCCAATCCATTGATCTGGCCAATCCATTCATACTTCTACACAAACAAATTAACTCACCAAATTTTTGTCATTCTGGGACAATCATTATAGGGACAATGACCAATCTTTCAATCAAATGCACCTTATGTTTGATGTGTGGTGGTAACTTTCTCTATTATTTAAATCAACTACACATGAATATGAGACAGACAATGAGGAAGCACAAATAGGAATGATTCATATATTTCAAGGTACATTAGGAACAATAGATTCCAAGTGGAGATGCATTAGGAACCTTATTGCCATTCACTGAGATGTAACACTGAGGGAACGATGATAGTTGGAATGGTTATGTTAGGAAGTTATGGGATGGTTATGTTCCCTGTTAGTTGGAATGGTTATGTTATGAATGGTCATAGGGAGTCTCTATTACAAAATAGTGATAACAGACTGGTGTATGTTTTGGTGAATGAAAAGACAATAAAACTTTATTGTTCTCTACAATTCGATGACTATTTGAAACTCTATTCATTTTGTTATACTTGTCAATTTTATGAAACTTAATGCTTTTTTCTCCTTTTCTTTGCAAGGTGAATTGGAGGAGAAGCTAGGAAGGCGAGGAAATGATGGTGAACTTAAGCTCAACATTTCAAGCTCGAAGACTTCAAGTGAGAAGGAAAATTCAACATCAAGATTATCAAAGTACAAATTCAAGGCAAAATGAAGATCGAGTTCATGAAGATGCGATTAATTCAAGTCATAGCAATGAGAAAATTTCTAGGAAAGAAGATGAAGAAGTTTCAAGAAGATGAAGCAATTTGGGAATATGCCATCACATTGGAGAGCTCGATAATGTTGAGTATCAAGAGATATTTTTCCTTCACCAAAAGATCAATCAAGTCTACAAGATAAAGATGTTGAAGTGACACCTAGTTGTCTTCAACCAATCAAAAAATTCTAGTTACAAACACATTCAATCAAATCACTCCAAGAATAGAATGTTGGGTATCAAAGAAGGAAAAGATGTAACAAGAAATTGCATAATGGAATGAAGGACCGAATTCTCTGTATAGAGTCTTGGTTCTTCAATGTTTGTGATTCTCCATTTTAAATTATCTAAATGATTGTGTAGATGTAAGATGGATTAAGGTTGGATTTATTTGTATTCAAAATGTTATTTTTTATGGAGTTCAGTTTCGAAGATATATATTAATTTCTAGATAAAACCTAGTTTTGAGAAAGCATTATTATGGGAGTTTATTTTATTGATGAATGGGTTTTTGACAGTGATAATCAAGAACTATCGATGGCTTATGTATCAAGTATTATAGAAGAAGTTTAATAGTTATTGAAATTAGTTTGTAACCAGTCTTGATAACAAAGGAAGGTTCATAATAGTATGGTGGGACTGTATGCATTTTAACTTCAAATTTATTGCAGGTTTGTGCTTTAGACATTCTGGTTTAGAATGAAGATAGTGGTCTATTTTATTTGATTTTTGAATGGGATGTTGGAATGAATTTATGTGATAGAGAAGTTGAGTCAAAGGCTAAATCTTGTTCTTGAATAAATATATTGAAACGGCTTAACAACAAACCGTTCACCAGTCTTTATAATAAGTCATCTTTGAAAAGGAGTAAAGGGGGTGAACCATCCATCTACATGTGTTCAGGTCCACAATACAAGAGGCCCATATGAAGATTAAGAACCATCAAATCTAGAAGTAGTTTGATCTCATCCACCATTGAGTGTTTGAGAAAATGAAACAAATGGTCTTTCCCTACTTTCCATCCATCAACATCGAGTTGCAATGGAAGAAATGTAGGTCAAGACTAAATGCCCATGATAGGGCCGACTATAGGGTTTCCAAGTCGGACTGTCAAGGGGTTTTAATTCTTGTGAGTACAGTCCCAAGCTTTTAAGAAATGTTACAGACTTATTACATGAATTCAAAAACCCTAAATGAAATACAAGTCAATCCACATAGATGTTCAACTCTCTCTAGTCGTAACTTGCCAAAACATGAATTAGAAATAAAACATGCTTGGTAATGAATAAGAATGAATTTCAGAACTATCAATCTAACAATCTACTTCGCCATAAAAAGGGAGTCACAATCTACCTCGAGTGTTGACTACTAGATATGAAGTGTGCTCAATCTCACGGACCACCAAATCTCTAGAACTCTGTCTCCTACAATTTGTGGTCTACACAATTTGAAATCCCTTCACTCTATTCCTATATCCCTTCACTCCATTCGTATATCTCTTCGTGCGCTACAACCATAAAATGAAATCCTAATTTTCCCGTAAAAATGAAATGAGTTGAAATGTTTTTTTTAGGTTATATGGCCGTGTTGGTTGAAATTTCGACACACATCGTATTGGTTGAAATTTTGACCAACACGGGCATGGATTTAAAAAAACAATTTTTTCCTTCTATAACGACCAACCTAAACCTTTTTAATTAATGGTCGATAATTTTTGTAGAAAAATGATGTCAAATGTACTAGTGGGAGAACTTGACTTCAAGTTTCCTTTAATTTAACTCATTCTCATGGATAAATCAAATTCTACATTTTTTGTATCTAACTTGGACTCCATTTTCAGTCTTTGTATTTTACAGCAACTATGTATATATAACAAGTTTTGAAGAGCGGCCCCACTTTCAAGATGACAGATGTTAATTGACATGATTGTACATTTGAAAGTGTGGCTACTACCATTTGTACTATTAAAAAAATCTACATAATCATATTAGAATATATTTAGGATATTTAATAGTTTCTTTAATTAATAAGGGCATCCTATCTTTTATAGTCGAACAACATAAATAAATTTTATATAAATAGCCACAAGAGCTCCACATAATAATATCGATCTATGTGCATCTTTCCTTCTAACCTAGTTATTATGTTTTTGATAGATAAGAGCAGCAAGAGGGTGTTGGCCCATGGTACAGTATGACTAGAAGTGCATTAATAGCATATTAATAGCACTAGTCTAGAGCATTTTATCAACAGTTTAACAACAGAAAAAACAAGGTCTAATCTACCTCTATAAAAAACAAACAAAACAGTTATTTTCAAAAAGATCAAACCATAGTATCTTAAGCAAGTAGTAGCAATTAAATTAATAATATCATGCCACATAGGGCTAGACCATGAACTAGGAGGATTAACCTTGAAACTAGAAACCAACAAAGAGAACTTAGGGCCAAGCCCAACAAAAAATAAAAACCTCATGATAGTAGCAGCAGCTAGGATCTCCCACCCAGATGTTTGGACATCAGGGTCATGGCCCACTCTTCCTATAGGAATAGGAAGAGGTCTTTATTGTCTTCGTTGGCCTCCAATTTCCACCATCCAGTTTTTCCTACATAGTGCAAAGGGTCATAGTCAAATCATGCATGACCTTAAGAGAAAACTTGTTAGTCATCAAAATGTGGCTCTTGAGTTCCTACAAGTCCTATTTGATGCCAACTATCTCATTGTCCAAATCAGAGAGCTTCAGCTTGAGGGTACCCTTAAATCTATCATTGCCATCCAAACACATAGAGTTGTGCTCGATAGTGGGGTCCTTGGTCTGATGGTTATGAGGGGAGGTCGGGGACGGGGTAGTGCTATGGGGAGCCTCCATGGTTTGTTGAGGGTTGAGAGGGGGAGTGGTGCCAGTCTTGTTTGAACTCAGGTGATCATCAGAAGAGCCCTCAATTGACTTAGTGGAGTGGGAGTCTTTTTTTGATAGGGACTTATCCATCAAAGTCATTTCCTTGATTCTGGTTGTGCACTACTCCTTAGCAATTCTATTAGACCGATGATGACCAGAGCTGCCTAAGTCCACCTCCAGCTTGACCTAGCTATCCAAGATCCTCCATTTTTTGGGCTTTCTATCAGTCTCAGGAGTACTGTCAGACTCCTTCAAATCTTTAATATCTAGGGACTCAGAGACATGGGAATCCTCAATCTCCTCCCCTCTTTTGAAAGGTTTTTTCACACACCTTTTGAGGCTTTTATCATATTTAGGGACAATATTCACCTCCTGGATTTCACAGATGGAGTGGGAGGTGGAATGAGTGGGATTGTTGGTTTTTGAAGGGCAATCCTCTTGGGTGACCTCCTGAATAATCAGGGGAGGTTGGGGTGGGGGGATAGATAGCCTTGTGGAATTGATAGAGACAAAGCAAGAGACCTTGATGGAGAATAGGGGTTAATTTTTTAGGGTTTTCCTTAATATCCAAGATATTTATTTCGATGGAATGAAGTAGGTAAAAGGGAATGGAGATGAGGTCTCTATTTCTGATGTGATTGAGAAAAGGTAAATGGTAATAATAGAACATTGTAAATTTACCTTCTAGGGTAAAATACTTCATCACAATGAGGCACAGCTTGGGCCAGAATTCTGGAAGCTACTTGTGGTTGAAGCCCCCCAATTTCTTAACAGGTTTCTCCCCTACTCTAAAAAATTGGCTAAGGCTGGTAGGGTCTAGCATCCTACTATTTTTTTTGTACTTTTGACCATCCACAAAGAGCCCCATCACCTTAGCAATGACCTCCTCATTAATTTGGAAGTGAATGTCCCCAACAGAGACCTTCCTATTGTTCGAGGATGAGATGAACTACTTGGATATTTGTTCATCGTGTCCTCCTTTCATGCGCTCCATGAAACCCCAAATACTACTCTCTTTACAATAGTGGGTCACTAGAGGGTTGGAGGTGAAAGCCTCGTCAATCTTATTTGGTTCAATGCATAAAGTATTGCCTCCCATGTCGATAGTCTCCTTGTCCTTCACCAAAATTTCCTAAGAATCAAAGGGTCGAGCTTCTTGAGAGAGAGTATTAAACAAGTTATTCTGAATAAGACATTTTGAGAAAAAAATGTACTCCAAAGGCTGGCCTTGGGTCATTTTTTGGGAGCCGAGCTCCATGTGGTGATATCCATTAGATCTCCAGGTGCCATAATTAGCAGTTATGTCATAGATGCACTTAGTGTCATTATTAGCCAAGAAAACCTACTGACGTGGATAGCTATCTTTCCACATGTATACACATGAGAGGAAAATTATCCTTTATGGGGTTTTGGGCATTCTTATTCATAATCACAAAAGTCATCAACTTGCACCAATACTTGATCAAGGTAGGGCCTTTAGCAAGGATGACAACTTGGCTCATTTTAAATTTTAGTGATACCATTTATTTCCTCTCTGATCAGTTGCTGAGTCACCATAGGTAGTTTGGTTACCACCTTCCAATTACTAAGTTTGGTTTTCCTGAGACCAATAACAGCCATTGAATCCTCCACTACATTTCCCTCTTTGTATGTGTGGGATATCTTGCATTGAAGATTGTTGAGGAGCTCCCTAATTTCTAGAATAATGGAATTAACATGCCACCCCATGTTTTCTCTTCTTTTGATAGCATCCATCACCACTTTGGAATCACCCTCAATTTCCAATAGTCTGATGTTCATTTGGGTGGAAAACTCAATCCCCAATAGAAGAGCCATGCCCTTGGCTTGATTGACAGTGCAGTTATTGAGAAGCCCCGCATATGCCAAGAGGAAAGTGTCATTATGGTCTCTTAGCACACCTCCCCCACCTTGGGTGAGGTTATTAGTTGCCCCATCTAAGTTTAATTTGATCCATCCTTTGGGTGGGGCAGCCCATCTAGTAGCTTTTCTAGCCATCAACTTAGTGTCATCAAACTTGGAGAAGCCAGTCAAAGGGTTCCATTTATCATCCATTATGATTTCCCAAGAAAAGGGGGTGCTGAAGGGAGTTTCCACTTAGCCACATTGGCATTCTCGTAAAGGAGCTTGGTCCCAAGATAGAGGCAAGTCTCAAGCGGGTTACTAGACTCCCTAAAAATCATGTTGTTCCTTTCATTCCAAATAGTCCAGCAGATGTGAGGAGGCATAATTTTCCAAAGGAGCTGGGGAAGGGGATGATTGGAGGGGGATCTCTAGTTGGTGGACTGGTGGACATCATTACCTAAAGCCCATGAGATTCCTAACTTTCCAATGACTTCCTGCCAAATGTTAGCAGTGTAATCATAGTGTATGAATAGGTGGTTCACCGTTTCCTCCTCCTTTTTGCATAGGACACACCTACTCACCATGGAGAAGCCCCTTTTTATAAGGTTGTCCTGAGTTAATACTTTACCATGCATAAGGGTCCACCAGAATAAATTGATTTTCGGTGTGAGCTGAGGGATCCACACCTTCGTCCAATCCCCCAGATTATTCTCTTCCTTCAGAAGTGGGTTGTAAGCAGTTTTGACTGAGAATGTACTAGCTTGGGTGGGGGCCCAGATGATAGAATCTTGGCCACCAAGCCTCAGGATTCTGACATTCCTCAAGATTTCCATAAGCTCATTTTCCAAGTATTGAAGCTCTGATCTGTCTCTGACAAGATTAGATATATCCCTCCAATTCCCTTCAGTGATGTAGTTGGAAGTTCTATTGCCAAGTACAGGCCTGAGGTAGTCCATGAGGGGGTTGAATCTACTACCAAGGTTAGGGTAGTTCAGAAACCAATAGTTATTCTAGAATATAATGGATCTCCCATTTCTAAGCTTCCAAAAAGCACCTTTAGAAAGAAAGGTTTTACATTTGCAGATGTTCACCTAAATTTTGGAGCCATTGGGGAGGTCATTATCATTATACATCATCCCATAGGGATGTCCTTGAAGGTACTTAGCTTCCATTATCTTGTACCAATATGCTTTCCTTTCTATGAGTTTCCAAGCCACTTTCATGGTAAGGGCCCTATTCATCATGCCAATTCTCCTCAGGCCCAAACCACCCATACTTTTTGGGAGACAAAAAATATCCCAAATCACTAGGGACATCCTCTTCTTTTCATCAGATCCAATCCACTAGAAAGTTCTCTGAATTTTTTCTAATATGTCTGCCATGTTGTTTTTTTATCTTGAAGAGAGATAGAAAGTAGTCTGAGATCCCCTGGAGAGTGGAAGCCACCATTTTAAGTTTACCAGCATTGCTTAGGATCTTCCCTTTCCATCGAAAAAGTTTCCTCTAAGTTCTTTCTAGGATGGAGTTCCAGAATTCCTGGGACACCTCTTTAACTATGAGAGGGAGACCAAGGTAGGTAGAAGGGAGCAAAGCCAACTGACAGCCCAGGATTTGAAGCACTCTATTTTGTATCCCCAAGGGAGTATTCAAGAATAAAATTCATCTTTTCTTATAGTTAATACATTATCTAGAAGCCCAAGCATAATTTTCCAAAAACTTTTAACTGTTTGGCCTCAACCACTGAGGAGTACCCAAAGAGGAAGTTGTCATCCAAAAATTTCTCCAACATAACCTAATGAAGAGTAAAGGTAGGTTTGACACCTTTTATTCTCCCCATGGAGGATGGCATAGTCAGGTTCCTGCTGAGGATTGTAGCCACCATAATAAATAGGTAGGGTGAGAGGGGATCTCCTTTCTTGAGCCCCCTTTTAGGTTTAAATAAACTACCAGGGGTACCATTGACTAAGACAAAGAAGCTAACAGTTTGAGTACATTCTTGGATAATGTGGATAACCTTCTCATTAAATCCCATCCTAGCAAGGATTTTTAGCAAGAATGACCAATTAAGTTTATCATAAGCTTTAGAGATATCAAGTTTGAAGTCCATACTTGGAATGTTTCTCCTATCCATATAGTGGATATGGTTGCATCAAGGATCTACCTTCCTCGAACAAAACCTTTATGAGTAGTGCTGATAATATTATCCAGAAGGGGCCTCATTCTGTTGACCAATATCTTAGTGATAATCTTGTAGAAAGTATTGCAAAGGCTGATGGGCCTGAATTCCGTCATAGAGGTGGGGTTGTTGTTCTTAGGGACAAGCACAATATAGCTTTTATTATGTTGTTTTAGGAGTCACCCCATTCTGAAAAAATCTATGGCAACACTAGTAACATCAATTCCCACAATATCCCAGTACTCCTAAAAGAAGGCCACGGGGAATCCATTAGGTCCCGGGGCTTTGTAGGCACCCATAGCAAAGACCACAGTCTTGACCTCCTCCTTGAAAACCTATTTCATGAGCTGTTCATTATCACTATGAGTTATGGCACTTTGGACATGGTCTAGGAGTTGATTTTGGGTGTTGACCAAGCACATTTTTCCCTCATTTGAATACAATCCCTTGAAATAGTTTTCCACAACCTCATTGATTTTTTCCTTCTTCATAACTTCATTCCCTCCCTCATCCCTAATAGCATTGATAGTGTTTCTTCTTTTGTGATTGCTGGCAGACCTGTGGAAGAAGGTCATGTTTTTGTCCCCTTTAGCAAGCCATTGTATTCTAGATTGTTGCTTCTAGTAGATTTCCTCATTTTTCAGAGTTTCATGCCATTTGTGTTGAGCTGATTCCTCTTCCACCTGTATCTAGGGTGGGGGATTTCTTGTAGCCAACTGGGCCTGAAGGGACTCTAAGGTTTCAGTCAGCTCCTTTTTCTCTTTATGGAAATCACCAAAGTTATGTTTACTCTAGCCCTTGACCTCTCTTCTGATGATTTCCAATTTTTGGGCAATCTTGAACATGGTGATGCCTTTGATGTTACTGGCCCACTAGGATTTCACTTTATCTCTGAAGGAGGGGTGAGAGCGCCACATAATTTTGAATATGAAGGGGGTCAGGCCAAATCTAGAGGATTCATTCCAATAGAGAAGGAGGGGGTTATGGTCAGAGCTATTTTTTGGGAAGGGGGACAAGGTGGAGGTCAAGCAAAGGTCCCACGAAGATGTGGCTAGGAAGCGGTCGAGCTACACTTGGATGAGATGGGATCCTTTCCTATTGTTGGTCCACATGAAGGGGTTTCCTTTTAGATAAATGTCCAGAAGGATGGTGAAGGAGATAAAATCTGCCAAGTCCCCCATACTATCAGAGTAATCCATTAATCCACTGCATTTTTCTGAGGGGTAGAGAGAGGTGTTGAAGTCACCAACCAATAAGTAATTAGCAGAGGTGTCCTAGTCTATCCAAAAGGACAGGTCAAACAAAAGGGAAGCACTGCCAGACCGAGTATTAGGGTCATAAATATTGAATAGACACCACTCAAGCCCATTCAACCTAAAAGTAACTGTAAGGAAATTCAAAGAGGAGGTGACCTGATGGGCCATGATAGTATTGGGGTTCCAAAGTGCAAAAATACCCTCGGAAGCCCTAGAGGCTTCAGAATAAAGGAAAATAACTCCCAACCAGAGATTGGAATCCAAGGTGGAAAAATTACTGGCAGTCATCTTAACTTCTTGGATGAGCTGAATATCCAACTTATGATAAAAAAATGTAATGTTTAACATCACGTTTCTTAAGGGAGCTATTTAAACCCCTAACGTTCCAAGAAAGACAAATCATTTCTTACTTTTAAAGCTTGTTTCCAGGGTTTTCTACCTACCTACTACAACATCCCTTATAGTCCCTCTCGATCTCCTAGCACGGTCTGATGGCCTTCCTCTGGGTGTCTCCATCCCCATGTCATCCTTCTTGGGCTTGGTTTTCTTTCTTTGTGTTTTCCATTCCCCATGCTCTTCCTCCACACAGTATTTTGCATCCAGAGAGTTGGAAGAGGAAGGGAAGTTCTTTTTCTCCAACTGTGCGGAACATTTTGAATCTAATTTGGGGGATTTTAGCTAAAGAGCAACCACAATGGCTGGCTATTCTGACACAATCTAGCTAATCTCACTCATCTTCAAGGAGGCCATCGGGTGGATCTCCAATGACTCCATTGGCAAGGGTTTTGGCTCCTCTGTTGGCAGAGGTTTCAGAGAATCAAGTTCAGGGTGCACCACTTCATTCTCTAAGGGGGAAGCTATCTCACCTTCTTCTAACACCTGGTTTTTTCCCTCTAGGTTTTCCATTGCATCAGCCACCGGGGGTGGGCCAGTCTTCTTCTTTCCCTCTCCTTCTATCAAGGGTGGAACCTCAACGGTTCCTTTATCCTTCTTCCCTTTGTTGGTTCCTAGTTGGGAGGCCTTGCAAGTATCACAGAATGACCTCTTCTATCACACTTCTGGCATAAGAGAGTGGCATTTTCATACACTAGTGCTTGGGTCCATATACCCAATTTGGATTTCAAAATGACAAATTTGGGTAGGGTTTTGTTTAGGGTGACATTCACATAGAACCTAGTGAACACCAGCCTAGATTTAGAGAGGGTTACCTAATTAGTGGTGATAAACATGTTGAAGTTCCCTTATCATATGAAACACTTGCTCATCCCAATACTCTAATGGGAGTCCAAGGAGTCAAACCCAAACCGGGGCTACTCTGGTCAATTCAATCACATGGTTAAACCAGGGTTTCCATTTTTCTAGAGCTAGGAAGTGCTTCCCATAGACCCACGACCCCGATAGAATAAACACCAGGTCCTCTAGAGTGGTGAATTTGAATAGGAAAAGCCCATCTGACATAGTAGAAATAAGGATGGATCCCTTAATCTTCTACTAGGTAGACGCCCATTTTCTAACCATTTCTATGGTAGGTCAAAAGTTAAAGAAACAACCTACCAAAGCCAACTGGAAATCTACCATTGCTCTGTTCACCACCGAATCTGGGTGTGAAAGTTCAATGCCTTCCTTGGTCTGAATGAAGTCCACCAAGAGAGCCTCCAGAGATTGTTGAGCTTCACCAAGAAGGCCCCTTTACAGTTGGATTTTGGGGGGATGGAGGGGCGTCAGCAAAAAAGGATGCCTTTTGGGTACTCACCGTTGACTCTTTCACTCGGTCCGTGGCAAAGGTATTCACGGACCAGCATGGGGTCCATTAGGACTAGCAGGGGGCCTGCCAGGTGGGAAGATTCACCCCTAGGGGATGTGGGCATGGAAGCCTATAGTTTGAAAATGGAGCTTGGCGGGAAGTTGCAGAGAGAGTTCAGTGTTGAACACAATGATGAGTGTTTATGTTAACCTAATTATTATGTTAAGATCATAATGCCATGGAATAGTTGTAGTAATCCATGTCACTTGGATGTATGTACTTTCCAAGATATGACCATATGAATTGCAATGATATATGGGATGGACATAATTAGAAGACTGTGACAAGAAACAACTCTTTCAACCACACTTCAAAAAAATATAGAAATGGCTTTGAGGTCTATCATTCTTTCTAGATAGTTCTGATTTGAGGTTCATATTCTTCTTCTTCTTTTGAGTTCTCATCCTCTTTGTGAAAGGCGACAAGATACATAGTTTTGAGATGTTTATATAAATAATGAAGGTGCAGAGGAAGTATTGGAATTGTAATGAATGATAGAGAACATAGAATTTATTTTCAACTATGGTGTCATAATAACTAAAGCTCCTAATAGTTCTCTATCAATATTAGGGCCAACAATGAATGGGTCAATTGTCTCATGCAATATCACATCTTCCACTTGGCATTGTATGTTTACATAAATGCTTCAAATATCATGAATTAATGTAGGCACCTCATGAAACCCTACAAAAATGATCCATATGTTGTTTTCAGCCAAGGATAGACTACTACTAGTCACATATTAGAATGGATGGAATTAGAAAGAATATTTTTGATTGCAGGAAAAAATAGGTTTTGAGGGGACCCAAAACCCCTTACAAGTCAAACAAGAAAGATTACAGCATTAAGTTCTCTAAAAAGAAACATGACTAGAAACCAGTCCGTCAAACCCTAACCCAACAAGACAAAACAAAAAGAATTAGAAAGAATGTTATTGGTGAAAGATATGACAATTCATTTAACATCCTAATTTATTATTAGTATAATATCAATACTCAACCTCACACTATCTTAGGTTTTTTGCTTTTGCATTTATAGAAGTCAAATCAATTTGAATTGTATGTTTATGTAATACTTTATATCTATTTCATTTACTTTTTTATTAATATTTACAAGATACACTATTGTCACAATATGTAAGTTAAAAAACTCTTTCTTTTGAACATCTCACATTTTTCTTTCATATATCTACAACATCACTTGCTGTCGAATTGTCAACTTCCATAAGGGTGTAATTACTCTCTTTAGTTGGAAAGTTTCAAAAAAAAGTTGGTCACTTAGCCGTTGCCTCGGTCAAATAATTTATAAATTTCTAATTTATATAATTATCGGGCTGCACTTTGCCAATTTGAATTTATTTTAGATTTATGTTGTCTCTCAATGTATAATTAACTGATCTCAATGACCAGTACTCGTATTAATGGGTGGTCTCTTTAAAAAGGATCTAAATTCAATATGAGTGATATTTTGTTGACACCAACCAAGGGAATTTCTATGATTTGCCAAGTTTTTTGCATTAATAATCATACCGGCCAATTCGTGTTGTCAAAAATTAATTTCTTTAGTGCTTTACGACCTATGTCAGTACTTAGTTCCCTATCCTAATTTGTCACTATGGATTTTGATTGCACATACGGTATCTATCTTTTCCTTATCGTGCCACTACTGGAATGGTTGTGTAAGACATATTTGATTTCCATGAACCACAGCCTTTTTCACAAATTGCCAAGTGTGCCTCATTAACAATGACATGCTGAGAACAAAGCATAAAAATGTACTTGGATAGTTTTTATAGAGAAATAAAAATATGTGTTTCCATCTAAAATTGATTTATTTCATTCTTTGTGATATCTATCAGTCCTCGATTCCCCAACCTCATTTATCACTACCAATATTGATTGCGATCGACCAACTTTTTCAGTATCGTCTCTCTATAAAAGAGCTTACGTGTGCTTTGAGTAATGTTAACTTGCCTAATTGTACATTTTTATGTCTATTATTTTTAGCTATATTTTTGTCGAACACTTCATTCAAGATATGTATATAATTAAATATCATTAACTATTTTATTACTAACCATCCCTTCTATTTAATCACTGCTTCAACTCTCCTACAAACATTTAGTTCCTAATTATCTTTCCTCCTTTCTCGCGAGTACATTAGTAGCTTAATCTTGGTGATTTCATATATTATTCAGGTATCTATTTACAAACATGAGTAGAAAACAATTACACTAATAGATAGGATGGATAGAATTGGAAAGAATGACAAAGATGGAAACTCAATAGGCAAGAACTCCCCAAAAAGCACCATCAACATTTAGATCTAGAACTAGCAATCATAAAAATATTCTATAATCATTAAAGGAAACCAAAACCCACTAATTTTCATTTTGGTACAATCTTCTACTTCTGTGCCCATTTGTTTTATGTGGAGTCAAAACATTGTGCACCCTTCCATTGTAATTTTGATTTCCCATTCTTCTTTTTTCTTACCATTAGGTGCATGATACCATTATATTATTGGAATTCTTTAAACAAAGGCAGCTACTACCGATAAATTAATGGTGACCACAAAACTATGACATCGACCTATCAATAGTCATTCACACAATATTGGCTCTCCATGGTATTAAACTGTTGCTAGTAATGATTTTGGATGGGATCATTCTATGAATGTCCCCCACCATGTCATATTATCATTGACAGATGATATTGGATGATACCATTATATTATTGGCATTTTCTTGGTGGATCACTTAAGCCCTCTATTAGGTTAACAAACATGCTTCAATCTAACTATTTTCATCAAAGGTCTGCATTTGAGACAAGCACCGACTCTTGGTAAATCAATAGTGGCCATAGAACTCTTGCATCCACCTATCAATAGTCATGGATAAATAGTAACTAAGAAGGGAAGGAATTGGAAAGAATATAAGAATTGTTGGAAGAGTTCTTCTGAAATTGAACACAACCTACCATTGTTATTTATTTTTTAATCTTTCTATACCTAATTATGTTTTCAACTAATATAAGCATGACATATTTTTTACATACTCTCCATGTTATGACTCCTATTGTTGTCATTTTAATGATAATATTGTTCATTGTGATCTTCTATTGTGTTGTCCCTTGAATTTTAATTCAAGACATGCTTTGTGCCAATTTTACTATATTGGGATCAATAATTAGCTAAGTCATGAAAATGTGATTATCTATTTTTCAATTTTGATTTTTATAACTTTTCTCAAATGTGCAATATAATGATCTAAATTACTTATATAACTTTTACTAAATTCTCAAATTTAGATTTATTTAGTGTTAATCTATTTAAAATGGTTTGTATCAATGTCTGACAACTCTTCCAAGAAAATGATTAACACAAATACTCTTGATAAATCAACTTGCATTGAGTAGATCTCGCATGCATTATCTAGGTTGCAAAAACAGTGACTAAGAATGAAAGGAATTGGAAAGAATATAAAAATTGTTTACATGGTCCTTCTCAAATTGAACACAAACCAATGTTGGTTCCTTAGGACTCATATTTGTTCATAATTTTTCTATTTCTAACTATGACATCGACTAATATAATCATCACATACCTTTTACATATTGTCCATCTGATGATCGTTGAAGTTCTATCTATAATGATAAAGTGAGATGTAAAGCAATTTCCCTTCTAATTCACAATCGATTACTCCCTGCAATCTATTTCCCCTTGAAACAGTAGATTTCAAACACTCTTCACCCCATATAAAAATCATTGACCATGTCGTGCATTAGTAAATATTCACGGGTTTGAAGTTGGACATCAACAAAAACCTCAGTGATCACCACCCATATTGATTGGATGTTCCACCTGTCATGTACTCACCCAATTGTACAATTTTTGTTTGGGTTTTAGATATTCATAGTTTTCAAGATATGTATGCAATTAAATTTTTTCAAGTTTCCTATAAACAATAAGAAAATATGTTAAATTCTTCACTATTGTTGGGATTGGAAAGCCAACAAACTTTTGTCTATTGTGCCTTGTCTTTTCAACTTCTCAGTTTGAGTTTATAAATAAGACTCTTTGTGGTCATTTGTAAACATTCTGATTTGAGGTTAATACAATTCTTTTGCTCTCAGTGTGGACATAGCCACTATTGTGGTGAACCATGATAAATAGCATGTTCTCTGTTTGTTTGCAATCTGCTCTTTTATTCTATAATTTCTGGTTTAAATTTGAATTCTTTAAATCTATAATTGGTATCAGAGTGAGGTTAATCGTTGATTGAGTTTTTCAATTTCACAATTATGGAAGAAGTAAGAGTATAGAAATTTTATGTGAAGAACTACAGAATATGGAAGATTCAAATGAAATCTATGTTAGTCAACAAAGAGATTTCGCTGGCACTTGAAGGAAAAGAGAAGAAACCCACAGCCATGTCAGATGAAGATTGGGGAAAGCTTGATGAGAAAGTCATGGTGACAATCTTTCTTGCATTAGGTGATAATGTGTTGTATAATTTTTTAGACAAAAATACAGCCAAAGATGTATGGGATAAATTGGCTTCTACATATGCACAAGCATCCACTATGAACAAAGTCTTCATCATGAAGAAGTTATATAAACTTAAGATGAGGGAAGGTGAAGTCATGACAAATCACCTCAACAAATTCAACACCTTGATCAGCCAAGCAAATTCAGTTGGCATGACACAAGATGATGAGAATACGGTTGTTCTATTGCTATGTTCTCTTCCTAATAGCTGGGATGGACTTGTGATAGCCATCAGCACTTTAGCATCAACTGCCAAGAAGCTAGTTTTTTATGAAGTTTCAGCCACCCTGCTCTCTGAAGATTTGAGGAGAAAGAATGATGAGTCCTCTTCCAGTAATGCTCTCACAATGGTGAGCACCAAAAATAGAGGAAGAAGGCAATATAGAGGCAGATTTAACAACAATCAGATGTCCTAATCTACAAGAAGATCATAGTCAAGAGGGAGACAAAATGGTTGTTGGTTTTGTGGGAAGGCTAGGCATGTTAAAAAGGATTGAAAAAAATATAAGAAGGCACAAGAACAAGTATTGGACAACCAAGCAAACACATTTTGTGAAAAGGATCTGGGCATCCTAATTTTGTCAACAAGTGATACACAAGTTGATTCATGGGTAATTGATTTGAGAGCTTCCTTTCATGTTTCCTCTCTCATGGATGCATTTACAAATTATCAAGATGGTGAATGTGGAGAGGTATATTTGGGTGATAATAAAGCATCTAAAATTGTTGGGAAAGGAGATGTTGTCTTGCATCTTGAAGGAGGAGCAAAATTACTTCTCAAAGATGTTAGACATGTTCCTTAATTAAAGAAGAATCTAATTTCCATCAGCCAATTATACACCCAAGGCTTTAAAACTGAACTCACAGATACATGGAAAATAGTCAAAGGTTCATTGGCTATTGCTAAAGTAGACAAAACTGGTAGTCTCTATATTTTGAAACCCATTAATAAGGTGGGAGTTGCTTTGACACTTGTGGACAACAATGCTGCACTTTGGCATCAAAAGCTAGGCCAAATGAGCAAGAAAGGCCTTGAGGTAATGCTAAATCGTGATTAATTACCGAGTCTCAAATCTGCAAATTTAGAATTTTGTGAGCATTGTCTTCATGGGAAACAAAAGCGGGTCAGTTTCTTGAAGGATGGACATGATAAAAGGACTACACCTTTGGAATTAGTGCATTTAGATGTCTTCGGACCTATGGAGGTAACCTCTTATGGAGGCATACATTATTTTGTCACCTTTCTTGATGATAGCACCCGAAAGGTATGGGTTTATATGCTTTCTAGAAAATCAGAAGTATTCTCTAAATTCAAAATTTTTAAAGCTCTTGTGGAAAATCAGAGTGGTCATAAAATTAAGTGTTTAAAAATGGATAATGGAGGTGAATTCTGTTCGTTGGAGTTTGATAACTTTTGTGTAGATCATGGTATAAGATGAATTAAGGTTGTTTGTCATTCGCCACAAGAAAATGAGGCAGCAGAATAGTTAAATAGAACCATTCTTGAGAAAGCACGGTGTATGCTTTCCAATGCCGGTTTGGGAAAAGAATTTTGGGCGGAAGCCTATAATACAACAGTCTATTTAATCAATAGGACTCCTTCATCTCATCTAGAGTTTGGCATTTTGGAAGAGGAATGGTTGGGAAAAAGGATTTCATACTCACACATCAAATTTTTTGGGTGCGAAACTCATGTTCACATCCCAAAAGAAAAGAGGACAAAGCTAGATTTCAAATCACAAAAGGGCATTTTCATTGGCTATGGCAAAGATCAGTTTGGTTACAGAATCTGGGATCCAGTTGAAGAACTGTTAGGGTCAATTAGAGTCGCCATTGTTGAAGTGTCAAAGACCCTTATAAGTCCACTAATGTGAAGTTCATTTAACAAATCCCTTTGGCATTCTTTATGTATAGAAATCCTTCAAAGTGCCCATGACCTTCAAAATTGTCAAGAATCCATCTTTAACTTTGCCAAGTTCAAATCTGGCTTTCCTTTGGATGAACCTTTTTCAAATCTTATACCCTTCCTGAACCACTTCGAACCACTTTGAACTCTGCTTCAAAGTAGTTTGAATTAGTTCAATAAATGTTTTATTTTCTAATGATTATTTTATGCAGGTGGGCCCTAGCCTACGTAAGGTTTGGGTGGTGAACCACTTCGAACCAATTTGAACTCCGGTTCAAAGTAGTTCGAAGAGGTTCAATGAGAGTTTGAGGGCAGAATCATTAGTTGAAGGACAAGTGGTGGGACCCATGGCAATGACCTGGCAATGAAATGATTAAGTTTTAAAGAGCAGCGGTTTTTGATTTGACGGGATCCACGAAGTAAATCAATGAAAGTTTTTCGAGGGGAATTAATGAGATCTTTGGCACGAGCGAGGGATATTATTAGAGGAAAAATTAATTAAGCTATTGAAGGTTGAAAGTTATGAGGATGTCCTTTTGCTGCATCATTACTTTTCACATCATTTGAGATTAATGTCTTCGCCTTATGCTCATTTAAGTCTATATTTCTGGGCAATAACCCTCCAAAAAACATAAACAGCTTTGTAATTCTTTCTTTCCTGGTCTTGTTTTCTATGGAGTCTCAGCTGCGGTAAAGGATTTATTCCAAGTCTATGTGAAATAGGTAGCTTCTACAAGCTTTCTCTTATTTCGAGTTGCTATTAGATACATTGATTCAAGAGGGGGGGGGAGCACCTATGTTTTTATTTCTAGGAGAAAGATGAGGTCTAGTTTACATTTCTTCAAAAATGTTAAAAATATGCAATATTGAGCTCCTATTATCTTGGATACAGACCTCTTAGGAATAGAGGTAGACAAAATGGTAGTAGAGCTCACAAACCATGTAGGGGAAGACTAGAGTTTAGAGTTTATGTCAAGTGGACTATTAGAAGCCGTAGCTTTTCCACCATTAGTCATATGCCTGGAACTAATCCAGCAATGTATAAATAGGTATGATGTGAAATCTAAGTGCATTTTGAATTTGGAGGGACAAACCCTCGTACCAATTAATAGGGAAACTATTACTGTTGTCTTCAAAATTCTAGAGGAGTCCCTTGCTAGTTGTACTCCTACCCAATCCTTGGCTCAATATAGGGAAAATGCAGACAAAAACTGGAGTCATGTGGCTAGGAAATGTACTCAAACTAATTACAAAAGAGGGTCGCGATTGCCTAAGGTTCTTACAAAGGATCACATGAAACCTCACATTCATGTTGTGATTGTGTTCCTCCATCAAATTAAGGGTTCAGAACAGGTTCTTCTTTATGAAGAATGGATGTTTCATTTCATTTAAATAGTCTTAGTAGGAGGGCAACACATTGATTGGGAAAAAATTATTGCTAGTTCACTAAGGGATCAACTCAAGCAAGCTCAGGTCACTGGGCAGAATTTCTATATGTCTTCATACCTGATATATTGCTTAGCCTGCACACACGACTTGACTCCTATACAACATGTTCCCTGGAATGAAGATTTATTTATTTATGAGTATTGCCCTTTGTTAAGGAAGGATAAAATTTTGGAAAACTAGAGGGAAGTTCATGACATTTTCTTGGGCAAACTGTGTCAGCAATTGGCAGGCTTTCTAGACCAGAGAGTCTCATTAGAAGCACAAAAATTGATTCAGACTTATGGGAGTCTCTATAATTAGTTTCCCCACTTTACCTACATCCAGGTCAGAGGTGTTGATGATGAACCTATTAAGCTCCCGAGGTTCACCTTTGACTATTTTATTTTAGCAAAAAATTGTAGGCAGTTGTTTCTAGTTGTTAAAAGTGCCTCACCAAAGGAAAAATGGATTTCTATGTTTCCAGTAAAGATTGGTAATTTGACTTGCAATAATATGATGGACACTTCTATAATTGGGAGCAATCTTCTGAGTTTTCATTTGCAGTTCTACAAGATGAGAAGAGGTTTCGACAATAAGGGTTTTGCCAGGCAGGTCTTGAGCTTAAGTAATTACCCCTCACCTAGTTCACACCTAGAAGACTTATGGGAGGACCTTAGCAATGAAGGAGAAATATGGAAAAGAGATCATTCTAGACTTACGATCTCGCAGATTAAAATGTTATTGTTAAATTTAGATATTGAAAGTGTGGAAGAGGATAGTTTTGAAGCTATATTTTTAGAAGATGGTAATGTGCAAGCAAGAAGCCTTCCAGACATAGATTGGAATATGGTAGAGCAAGATGATATAAAACTGAGGGCTCAAACTATTTTAGAAGTCACAAAAAGCTAGTTGTTAGGGAAGAAAAAGAAGGAAACTGTGAACCCCCCTCTTGGAAAATCTAGTGCAAATTCAACCTTTAAAAATGTAAAACATACTTCATCTAATGCATCTCATGTGGTTTCCAATGCATGGAAGGTTACATCTCCTAAGAAAAAGGTGCCTTCAAGCGGACATCCTACTGCCAAGAGGTCAAGACCAAGAACAAGATCAGAGAAGCATTCACAAATGTTGGCCTTAGGACTTGATTACTTGGACATTGAAATTGAAGAGGGGGATATCTCAATTCCACCAGATGAGATAGAAAAAGATCTAGAAACTCTTATCATGGATATAGAGGTTTCTCAGGTCGAAAGTACTCTAGCCAAAATGCCTAATAATCAAATGGTTGCTAGTTCGATTCCTCCCTGGCTGATTGAAATGGTAAAAAGGAGAAAAAATTACAAAACTATTGCGTTACTCATGAAGGAAATTGTTACCAAGTATGCTACTCGGACTGCTAAAGAAAAAAAGATGAAGACTGATGCTAGACTATGCACTGATCCATCAATTGGAAAGGTGACTGTAGAAATAGACACATTCAAACCTAAGGAAGGGATTCAGGAATTGGAAGCCGAAGATTTTGAGATCACAAAAATGGAACTCAAGGTTCTAAACAGAGATTCTAGGGACCATCTATTTAAATTCTTGGCCGATCACAAGCTAGGGTAGTCACAAAAGGATAGAAGGGAGAAACATGAGTTGAAGCAACTAGTTTCCACTATGGTAGAATTCCTTTCATTGCTTCCTAATGATGGGGTACTTCCATTGGCTCAGTCTTCGAAGGATTTCGATCCAAATTCAGTTGAGAATCAAAAATTGGTAAAACAAGTGCAGCAAGGTAGAGCTCTAATGGAGGTTGTCACATCCTGGGTAAATAACATTGTCACTGAAGGAAGTGCCTTCATCCATGAATTTATTTCTACCTATCTGGATGGAGAGGGGTTACTTGGTGAGATTCAAATGCTAGTTGTGGGTTAGGAGGCAAAAGAAGCAAAGTGTGAGGCAATTGTATTTCAAGTTCAGGAAATAGAGAGCTATGATGTGACTAAGTTTTTGGTTGAAAATTTGATGAAGATGGTTGATCCATGTATGCTCTTCATTTTAAAATAGAACTTCAAATGGAAGCATACACTATTCAAAGCCATGATCTCACAAGCCAAGGCAATGGAAAAGGAAGTCCTGGATATGCACATGGATGCTCTGAAAGATATTAAAATTGTGAACCCCTCAAGCATTCTACAAATTGATGAAGGTAACAAGGATGCAGATGCTATGGCTAAGTTCTTTACTGACACCATGAATGCCCTTAAGGAGAATGACATGTTAACAGTCCAATAATTCACTAGAATTACCAATGTCGAGTCCATGTTGCTATTAAACAAGGGGTAGTTACCCAAACAAGTGGAGAGAATCAAGGAACTGAGATGGGAGAAGAACACAACTCGGGGGAAGCTGATAGGCTTAAAGAATTTACATATCCAGCTAGCCCAGGAGTTGGTGAATGTATTTTGGTCATGGAAACTTGTGAAGACTACCATATCAGATGAACCTGGAAAGAGCTCGTAGTTCTTAGGATAGTTTTTCTTAGTTTTATGTTTTAAGCAACACGTACATTGAAACTCTCGTTCTATTTGTATAACTAGTTTTAAATGGTTTCTTTTATGTTGTCCGAGAAGTCAAGTTTTTCTGGAGGCTTTATCAGACATGAAACTATTAATGCTGGGGCATTAGACTAAAAAAAGGGTTAGAAAATAGAGATAGATAATAGAAGTAGATATACATTTCTTTTTTGGGGAAATAGATAGATTGCATAGATTTTGTTTTTCGAAATAGCTGGTGACTGATTTTTTATTAGACTTTGATCTGATCTTTATGAATACATGGATTCTTAGTATGATTTCAATCTTTGAATCAAATCTGGAATATATGGATTGCTTTGGAAATTTGTATATTTGAATCTGTACATGTATTATTCATATTCAGTTACTTCCGGTTTCCTTTTAGTTTATTTTTCTTATGTTATTCCTTAGGTTGTAATATTTTTGAAGCATTTAATAGGCCTTAAATTTCCTCATAGATGATTCTTTTAGCTGTTAATTCTGTAAATCACCTCCATACCCAAGAGTATGTGAGCGATCCTTCTGCACTTTCAGGTTAAAAGTGTATAAGTTAATTTCATTGTTGATAATTCCTTGGATATCATACAAGGGAGCTGTACCTTAAGAATTTAGAGGGAAGAAACTTCTTGTGCTTACCCAACTATTGATGAATAGTTTGTCCTCAAAAACATAGAGTCTTTTTTTATTCTTATTTAAAAAGAGGAAGACAAATCTATTTGCCAACAGATTTTTGGTGACTTTGCTGGGGAGAGTCCAGTATTAAATATCAAATTCTCCATTTATTACAATGCTACAAGATGGTGTTGCCTCATAATGACATGTTTCATATGCTTCAACCTAACCTAGAATTTGGAGACACGCAAGAAGACATAATCTCAAGCCTTGTTGAAGCGGCATGGAGGTTCAAACATAGTAACCAGCAATTTCATCAAGTCTGAGAAGTGCTTGAGAAGGAAGAAGAAATAGCAGAGTGACTGAGGGGAATACTAGTTGCTCGTGAAGCAGTCAGAGTAGATAGACTTGCACAAGTCCTAGCAAGAAATTTAGATCTTTCCCAGACATTGAAACTGGTAGAAAAGAGATACATGAGAGGCAATAGGAGTAGAGGGTTGGTTGATGAAGACTTTGAAGCTTTGAGGAATCTTAGTTTCACGCCTGATCTTAATACTAGTAAGAAGAAGAAAACTCAAACTTTTAGTAGACCATCTTCACCTCCACCTAGCCCAGTTGTTCCACCTCTTTTTTAAGCTATTATAACACCTAGTACTATGGTACCTACTATTCTCAATATTCAGCCCTTGAATTTTCAGTTACCTAACATGGCTGCTTGTTAGCCCATTTTCCTGTCAATGCAAAAAATCTTTAGAAAATGGTCTATTTCTGCAAAAATTTCATGGCGGCATCATTGTTCCTTTGGTCCCTACAGAATTTTCTATGTCTCTGGCCTAGAAACCCTTGTCAAAATTCATAATTCTAGCCATTGCATAAAAAAAACCCTAACTGCCCAGGCCTGGTTCTATTTTTGTGTTACCTTTTTAGGCCACTAAAGTCTTAAAATACCCATGTGCTAAAAGGTTGTACCCCCTTGTTCTATTTAAGTAGTTTGTCGCATGATCTCATGAGCCATTTTCATGCTATGCAATCATGCGACTAAGGTTTCATGTCCGGGCCCCCTTTAATATTTTCCTAAGCCTAAGTTTGTCGGTGTTAATTTTTCCTAAGTCACCCGCAATGTTTTTCCTAAGTGTTGCCTTTTAAAAATTTATGGTTGTCGCATGATCTCATGAGCCTTTTTCAGGCTATGCGATCATGTGACAAGGTGACACCTATCTCGGTGGGCCTATTTATGGTATCTAAGGTGGTGGCTAGTTATTGGTCACGGGGTTGTGAGCCGAAAAGTTGTCAATGGGACATGACAGTTCTCAAATTCTTGAAGATCTAACAGTGGTCATGTGTTCGCAAAGGGTGTGTTAGATGCATGAGATTATAAGACAACCATTGATTCTTTTTATGACATAGCTTTTTAGTGATGCAGGTCCACTGCTAGGTGTGCATAGTTGTCCATTTCTTATTGGTCTGCATGGGAATATGTTAGATGTGTTGTCAAGCGGGCCCAGTTGGTAGTAGAGTGTGCTGGTGATTAAAGAATGGTTTAATTGTGTGGTTGTCATTATACCGCTGGATGAAGATGTTCAAATTTTTAAGGTCAACAATATAGCAACAGCCATTGATCTTGCTTGCTCGACATGGATGATACTACAGGGTGGGGCCACTATCATAGAGGTATGTGACGAGGACAAGATCTACGATTGGCATAAGTTATCATGGAGTGTGTCAGAGCCATGAGATCTTATGCCCGCCATCTATTTTCAAAGGCTTAGGCGGGTGGGTCCTGTGTCAGTGGTGACTGGGTGGATACAATGAATAACATGGCGATAAGTGGCACAAGGTAGGCCCAGGTGGGGGTCAAAAATCTTAGAGGTTTTGACAAAATTCCTAGAGGCCCGACAAAAGTTCAAGGTGGTTCCCTCATTTGCAAGGAGAATTGGTGATGTTCTAAAAGGTCTGGCGATTCAGGGAAGGAAGGTTGTGTGATCACTAAATATTTTAGCAGTGATTTAAAGTGTTCTACAAACTGGCAAAATCATTCAGTCACCAGTTCGCTAATTAACAACTGAGTTTAAGTGTTTTCCTTTGTTTGTCGAATGGCAGAGTTAAAGGTGGGTTAAGGAATTTCATTGCACGAATAAGGAAATGCGTTGTCACATGTTCGCTAAAAGATAACCCTAGGATAGCAGTTGAGTTAAGACAAAAGGCCCGCAAAATATGAAGATCTGACGGTGAGGACTTAAAGTTGATCCAAATTTAAAAGTCGACCGCCGATTTGCTGCTGGCGCTTCGAAGTAACCGTTGCAGTTCAAATTCAAATTTTTTAGGGTTTCTCAGTGACAAAAGGACTGGTTTTTAATGTTTTAGCGGTCAGATTTGATTTTTTTGGTGGTGTTGACTGTTACAATGTGGTCCAAGGTGTTCCATGATCATTTACAGGGGTCTATACTATGTTCTTTGTGCTCGAGGTGTCTTGCAAGTGGCTAGAGTTTTGATTTGTCAGAGATTTCCATGACTAGTACATGCAAGTTTTTCTGCAGGCTAACTCTGGCATTTAATTTTGTTTCCTGCAGCAAGAATTTGATTGAATTTGTATCTACAGTTAACCCTGATTGTGAAAATAATGCATTTTTAAATCAGATTTGATCTGATTTTCTAGGGTTTCTTGGGTTTCCTACATTCTTTATTTCTTGTTGTACCTGGTTGTTGCAAACCTAGTTTTTCCCTGAATGATCCATAGCTTGTTGCAATCCTTGTTCCTATAAAAAGATTTTCAAGATCATTTAGAAGGGTTCGAGTTTTCTTCTGAGATTTGGTTCCATGAAGGGTCATTTTCCTATAAATTTTCTCCTTTTTCTCTACATATAGAGTGTTCCCTCTTTCCTTTCTGGCTTTGGAGAATAGAATGCAAGCTGTAACATTTTGTCTTATGTATAAGATTTCAACATGTTGGTATTGTTATCAGATTATCTCCATTTGAGTTTTAGACTTATTGATTGAAGCATCAAGGGTGTTTCAATCTTTCTATTTACATTTCCTATGTGTCTGCAATAGAGTTGTTTTCGTAGAAGAAACTAGATCTAGGACTAGTTTTCAGATGTGAATGAACTGGGGTATCTAGGGTATCTCATGTTTGTCTTTCAGTGGATGCTGATCAATGCATTACTTATTTATAGGTCTCTTCTAAGGGGAGGGTTAAAATCCTTTAAATGAATGATAGCACAGTTGGAAACACAAGTGGATTGTTAAAGTATGATCTGGTTGATGGTGTATGGTTGATGTAAGGCATCATCATATTTGAATGTATTGTCTTCTTGTTTCATAGCTCTCTATTGCAGTGAGGTATTTGACTCTGCTACCCATTGGATAAGGCACTGGTCTATGAGAGACTTAGGGTATCTCAGGGGTCCTTTCAACCCAACATCAATCATTCAAATTAATACCTTTCCCTTTCATGTGGTAGTAGTAGTAGTAGTAAGAGGTCCCTTTTCTAGTCTTCAGACTCATTCTATGAAAATAGGGCTATTGTATTAGAATTGTTTTCATTGGGGTACAAGATACGCAAAAGGGTTTGAAGACTATTCCACAATAATATATCTACAGGCCTATTGTTTATCATGAGGTGTCTTGAGTGTGCAGATAAGGCAATACCCACCTGAGTGATGTGGAACTCAAAGAAGAAGGAGGATTCCTTTCAATCCTCATCAATTAGACTATTTTCTTATCAAAATTGAGTGCCTAACCTGAGAATCAAGCCCATCTATTGATTCAAGTTTGGTCTTGCAAGGAAGAGATCCAACAAATTGGTGACTCTACTAGGGAATAAGTAAAAGGTAGCAAGCTTCCTTGCTTGGCTAGATCATCCTAGAGTCTTGGTTAAAGATCATAGACTTAGATATACAAGCGAAGTAAATTTGCTAACATCTTTTGAATAAGTGTTGAGTGGTGGCTTTGAAGTCTCTATTTGATCAGTGCAATCCCTGATAAATAATGTGTAAATCTTGGTGAAGTTTTGTGTTGATTGGAAGAGGTACAAAGAAAAGTACAATATCTTCCTCTTCAAGGATGTGGTGACTCTGAAAAGTTAATGAACCTGATGGAGCTATGTGATGAGCTCTAGATCTTCCCTACCTTCTAGTCAACAAAGTTCCTGCTGCAAAACTTCCAGGTATTCTCTTGTTGAAAATGTTTTCCTATCAAGTGTTTAGCACTAGCATAAAGGGATAATTAGTAGTGGGCAGTTCCTCATAGAGGAATTTTGGAACTTTTGTTTTGATGGCATTGAAGGTGCCCCACATGAGTTCTCTATTGAGGATGGAGAGTGCTTGCCTAGATTCATGGTTGATGGATCTATTTCAGCAAGCCAAGATATATATGATGTCATGGGTTTGTTTAGTGAAATGGAGGTTGAACATGAAGATGTTGCCATGAGGTTATTTGTGAAAACTTTATCACATGGTGCAAAGGATCAGTTTGTGTCTTTGCCTTCATGTTCAATCCCTTCTTGGGATGTTTTGAGAGCAACATTTATTGAGTACTTTGATGAAAGAGCAAACATGGATAGGTATGAAGAAAATAATGAAGATCAGATGCCAGAAATTAGTGTCTCTGTTGATCCCATCATGAGTGATACTGACTATGAAAATATCCTCATCAAGATAGCTAGTCTCAAAAAGATGATGGCAGAGAAAAAATTTGAGATCTGGCAATTAGAGGAGGACAAGAGATTGAGAAGATTAGTGGTTCCTTATGTTGATCATGAGGATGCCAATGTTTCTGATGTTGAGTCTCATTATGCAGAAAGTGTTGACTATGAAGCTGATGTTGAGTTCAATGCATATGAGAATGCTAAAGATGAATCTGAGATTGATAACATTTCCATTTTGTCAGCATATTTTTCCTCTTTTCAATATCAGGATTCTTGTTTCTTGTCCCGGTTTGATGATGTTTTGTGTGAAGAGGAAAATATTAAATATGATGCAGATGATGATTCTTGCATAGATTGCTTCACACAAGATGATTTGAAGCCAGAGTTGTCAGTCCTTGTTTTAGACAAGGAAGATGTTTGCAATAGGAATGAAGCTGAGGAAGATAATAATGAAGCCCAAAGTCCATTGAGAAGTGAGGAGATTTCAACACTTTTGGCTAAAGAATTTCAAAGGTATGCACCTATTTTGGATTTTGACTTGCAGCTCCCCTATGATCTATCCTTTGACACTGATAATGAGGCCAGTGTTCAAAGTAATTATGATGTTCCATTTT
The DNA here is from genome assembly GCA_027943335.1 of Chamaecyparis obtusa. Lineage (NCBI taxonomy): Eukaryota > Viridiplantae > Streptophyta > Pinopsida > Cupressales > Cupressaceae > Chamaecyparis > Chamaecyparis obtusa. The sequence continues at coordinate 188,470 of BSBK01006615.1, forward strand.
CACCAGGGCCCTCCTCATGTAGTAACTCTGCAAAAGAAGAGGTAGAAGGACATGATAGTGTATTTTCCTATCATAGAGATTGTAGTGATGAACAACTTTCTTGTTGAGACCCTTTTCCTTCTTTTGCTAAATATGATAGTGGTGGTGACAGTGTTGAGGACCTAGTCTTCAACAATTGGGACAGAGTTTCTTTTGGTGAAAATGTTGATGCAGATCAGTTGTTCCCCTATCACAAAAGTTTTGAAGAAGACCTTCACTTGGTTCATGATCCAATTCATGAAAATATCATAGAGGAACCAAGTTTCTCATTGGCTAATGCAATGTGTGAAGGTGAATATAAGGATCCAAGTCCTTTTCAGCCAGGTAATCCTATGGTAATGCATGATAATCAACATGTTTTATTTTTTGATGCATTACTAGATGAGTGTTTCATTTTTTCCAGTCATCAAGAGGATGTAAATGATGTTCCTTACTTCTTAGAATATGAGTATGAGTGTAATAGTTATGACTGGAAAAACATGGGTAGTGATCAGTACAACTTTATTCTTCAGCCCATGAATATTCATGTATGTTGGCCACAAGGTGATTAGGATAATTTCAGGTGGTTGGTCATGTGTGTAGATGAAAATCAAATTTTTGATTCAGGAGGGTCCCTGATTTTCTTATGCTTGTAAATATTGTAAAATTTTTGTAAATATTTTTCCCTTTCCTGTTGTGTGTTTCTTTCCCTGGTTCAGTTGCCTTTTTGTTGAGTTCCCTATGTTTTTTGAGGTCTTTGTTCCCTTTTCCAGTGGGTGGTCTGCTTCTCCCAGAAATCCTGAATTCTTTCATGGGTACAAGTTACCCATCATCCCCAGATAGAGCCACTATTAACCCATTTTCCTGTCAATGCAAAAAATCTTCACAAAATGGTCTATTTCTGCAAACATTTCATGGTGGCATCATTGTTCCTTTGGTCCTTGCAGAATTTTCTGTCTCTGGCCTAGAAACCCTTGTCAAAATTCATAATTCTAGTCATTGCATTAAAAAAACCCTAACTGCCCAGGTCTGGTTCTATTTCTGTGTTACCTTTTCAGGTCACTAAAGTCTTAAAATACCCATGTGCTAAAACGTTGTACCTCATTCTATTTAAGCAGTTTGTCGCATGATCTCATGAGCCATTTTCATGCTATGCGATCATGCGACTAAGGTTTCATGTCTGGGCCCCCTTTAATATTTTCCTAAGCCTAAGTTTGTCAGCGTTAATTTTTCCTAAGTCACCCCCAATGTTTTTCCTAAGTGTTGCCTTTTAGAAATGTGTGGTTGTCACATGATCTCATGAGCCTTTTTCAGGCTATGCGATCATGTGACAAGGTGCCACCTCTCCCGACAGGCCCATTTATGGTATTTGAGGTGGTGGCTAGTTATTGGTCGCAGGGCTATGAGTCGGCAAGTTTTCAGTGGGACCCGGTAGTTCTCATATTCTTGAAGATCTAATAGTATTCGTGTGTTCGCAAAGGGTGTGTCAGTTGCATGAGATTATAAGACAATTGTTGATTCTTTTTATGACATAGCTTTTCAGTGATGCGGGTCCACTGCCAGGTGTGCATAGTTGGTCATTTCTTATTGGTCCACATGGGAATATGTCAGATGTGTTGTCAGGCGGGCCTAATTCATAGAAAAGTGTTCTGGCAATTAAAGAATAATTTAATCATGTGGTTGTTGTTATATCGCTAGATGAAGATGTTCAATTTTTAAGGTCAGCGGTATAGCGACAACCACTGATCTTGCTTGGTCAACGTGGATGATACTACAGGGTGGGGCCACTATCAAAGAGGTATGTGATGAGGACAAGATCTACGGTTGGTGTAAGTTCTCATGGAGTGTGTCAGAGCCATGAGATCTTACGCCCATCATCCATTTTCAAAGGCTTAGGTAGGTGGGTCCTGTGTTAGTGGTGACCAGGTGGATACAATGAATAACATGGTGACAAGTGGCATAAGGCGGGCCTAGGTAGGGGTCAAAAGGCTTAGAGGTTCTGACAAAATTCTTAGTGGCCCGACAAAAGTTCAAGGTGGTTCGCTCATTCGCAAGGAGAATTGGTAGTGTTCTAAAAGGTCTGGTGATTCAGCGAAGGAAGGTCACGTGATCGCTAAATATTTTAGCGGTGATTTAAAGTGTTTTTTGAACTAGCAAAATCCTTCAGTCGCTAGTTTTCCAATTAAGAACTAAGGTTAATTGTTTTCCTTTGTTCGTCGAATGGTAGAGTTAAAGGTGGATTAAGGAATTTCATTGCGTGAATAAGGAAATGCCTTGTCGCATGTTCGCTAAATGATAACCCTGGGATAGCAGTTGAGTTAAGACAAAAGGCCCATGAAATATGAAGATCTAATTGTCAGGACTTAAATTTGATCCAAATTTAAACATCGACCATCGATTTTCTACTGGCGCTTGGAAGTAACCATTGTAGTTCAAATTCAAATTTTTGAGGGTTTCTCAATGATAGAAAGGACTGGTTTTTAATGTTTTAGTGGCCGAATTTGATTTGTTTGGTGGTGCTGACAATTGTAGTGTGGTCCAAGGTGTTCCATGATCATTTTCAGGGGTCTGTACTATGTTCTTTGTGCTCGAGGCATGTTGCAAGTGGCTAGAGTTTTGATTTTTTCAAAGATTTCCATGACTGGTACACGCAAGTTTTTTTGCGGGCTGACTCTGGCATTTAATTTTGTTTCCTGCAGCAAGAATTTGATTGAATTTGTATCTGTAGTTAACCCTGATTGTGAAACCAATGCATTTGTACATCAGATTTGATCTAATTTTCTAGGGTTTCTTGGGTTTCCTGCATTCTTTATTTTTTGTTGTACTTGGTTGTTGTAGACCTAGTTTTGCCCTGAATGATTCGTAGCTTGTTGCAATCCTTGTTCCTATAAAAGGATTTTCAAGATCATTTAGAAGGGTTCAAGTTTTCTTTTGAGAGCTGCTCCCATGAAGGGTCCTTTTCCTGTAGATTTTCTCCTTTTTCTCTGCATATAGAGTGTTCCCTCTTTCCTTTTTGGCTTTGGAGAATAGAATGCAAGCTGTAACATTTTGTCTTATGTATAAGATTTCAACATGTTTGTACTGTTATCATATTGTCTCCATTTGAGTTTTAGACTTATTGATTGAAGCATCAAGGGTGTTTCAAATCTTTCTATTCACATTTCCTATGTGTCTGCAATAGAGTTGTTTTCATAGAAGCAACTAGATCTAGGACTGGTTTTTAGATGTGAATGAACTAGGGTATCTCATGTTTGTCTTTTAGTGGATGTTGATCAATGTATTACTTGTTTATAGGTCTCTTCTAAGGGGAGGGTTAAAATCCTTTAAATGAATGATAGCACAGTTGGAAACACAAGTGGATTGTTAAAGTATGATCTAGTTTATGGTTTATGGTTGATGTAAGGCATCATCATAGTTGAATGTATTGTCTTCTTATTTCATAGCTCTCTATTGTAGTGGGGTATTTGACTCTGCTACCCATTGGATAAGGCACTGGTCTATGAGAGACTTAGGGTATCTCATGGGTCTTTTCAACCCAACATCAATCATTCAAATTAATACCTTTCCCTTTCACGTGGTAGTAGTAGTAGTAAAAGGTCCCTTTTCTAGTCTTCAGACTCATTCTATGCAAATAGGGCTATTGCATTAGAATTATTTTCATTGGGGTACAGGATACCCAAAAGGGTTTGAAGACTATTCCACAATAATATATCTGCAGGCCTATTATTTATCATGAGGTGTCTTGAGTGTGTAGATAAGGCAATACCCGCCTGAGTGATGTGGAGCTCAAAGAAGAAGGAGGATTCCTTTCAATCCTCATCAATTGGTTTATTTTCTTGTCAAACTTGAGTGCCTACCCTAAGAATTAATCCCATCTATTGATTCAAGTTTGGTCATGCAAGGAAGAGATCCAATAGCTGCCAATCAACCCTGGGGTCAAAATATTGGCTCGTTGAACTTAGGAGTTAATGAACCTACAGACTTGCCTAAAGGTGCTAATCAGGTTCTACCCAAGTTTAATGGAGATGGAAAAGTAACCTTTGATGATCATTTAAGCACCTTTCACACTTCCTATGGTGTTATAAGTGTTCCCACTAAAGAAGTTATAGTGAGGCTTTTTGTCAGAGCCTTGGTTGACACTGCAGCAGACTGATTCAATCATTTACCCAATGGCTCAATCAAAAATTGAATTGACATGAAAACTACCTTTGAAAGGAGATTCAAAACACCTAGTAATGAGATATCTCTATTGCTCCAGCTTAGCCAGATGAAGGAGATACATGAGCCTATGCGTGAGTTCATAGCTAAGTTTAATAGAACCTTGCAAAGGATACCAGCCAACTCTGCACCAAGTGATGAAAATAAGAAGATTTTTTTCTTAAATGTTGTTCCACTTGACATAATTTTCCACTTGTTGAAAGATGGAGTGGTAGACTTGGTCGCGACTCAGACATAAGCTATTCAGTTAGAAGATACTCTTATAATAGCTAGGAAGTGGAAGTGGGAAGTTCAAGCTTCAGGGAGTACCTTGTCCTCTACAATGATAGATCCTCTGATGTAGAGGTTAATGAATGATATGGCTATGCTCAAAAGATAGCAGAATAAGGCAAGTTCTCCATATCAATCTCCTTATCAAGATGTCAGCAGGAGGCAATATAATCAGCCTTCAGGGAAAACCCCTCTTTTGATAGGACCGCAATCTAGATTACAGATTGAACCTGTGCCAAAAGAAACAATGTGTTCCTTTCATCTAACGACTAATCATGATGGTGAATCTTGTCCTAATTGGTTAAGGATTTTACAAATTAATGCCATGAAAGACACTATTGGCATAGAAGAATTGCAAGAAGAGAAAGACTCGCCTGATATTGGTTTATCTAGTTCTTTTTATCTAGAGTATGAGCTGGGCTCTGACAGAGGTGGAAGTGTTTTGGCAACCCTACAAGATGCTGCTTGTACAATTTTAACAAGAAATCAAGGATCACCAAAATTTATCCCTGGTTCGATTGCTACCACTGCTGATGCTAAATGCAAGGAGGTTGTGAGTGGAGAGACTTCTACAAACCCAAAGGTTCCCAAGGTGAAGATATTGTCAAAGGGTAATTCCATTCCTTCTCCTCCCTTCGACTTTGTTGAATTTTGTAAGAATACCACAATCTCTATTTCTCCTGTAGAATACCTCAAAATGAATCCCAAAGAGCTGGACAGGTTGGTAAGGTATGTAAAAGGGGAGTCAAGTTTAAGCACCCAATTAGATAAGCCTCTCATAGGTGAGATGACCATAGTTAAAGAACCCCTTGTCTTTAAACCCCAAGATACCCCACAGACACCGAAAGAAAGTTCTCATGTTAATACAGTTGAAAGCAAGATAGAAGAACAAAAACCAAATCCATTCTATATTTCCTTACTTCTAAATGGGTAGAAGCTTAGTAATTGTATTATTGATTCTAGTGTGTCAGATAACATCATGCCTACCCTGGTTGCACGAGCCCTAGGTCTTACCTTGACTAAAACCTATCATCATTGTTATTCCATGGATGGGAAACAAGTTCCGTTAATGGGCCAAGTCAAAGATGCCCAAGCTATTCTTGTCCTGATAAACATCTGAAACTAACCATTTTGGTAGCAGACATCCCAGCAAGCTATGGTATGTTGCTTAGAAGAACCTTTTGTAAAGATTTAGGAGGGGACATTAAGATGGAGTGGTAAAAAGAAGGTGAAACTCAAACCAAAACCTACGAATAAATATACTGTGGTGCCATCAGATAACCCAAAGGCTCAAATTTTGTATGAGGAGTGTCATTTCGGAAACTATGTGATTTTGACTGATCTTGAGAAAGATGGTGAAGCCTCTACCCAAAAAGAAGAAGATATCTAGAAAATGGAGTTTGATGGCAGTTGCTCCAATTTAGGTTTAGGTGCAGGGATAGTTCTTTTTCCTCCAAATAAAGAATGTATTCCTCTTTCTTTCAAGTTGGATTTCAAAAATACTAATAATACTACAGAATATGAAGCTTTATTACTGGGATTGGAAGAAGCAAAATTGAGGGGAGTCAAAAAGTTGATTGTGAAAGGTGATGCTAAACTAATCGTAAAGTAGGTAAGAGGACAATTCTCTGTTAAGAATGAGAAGTTGAAACACTACAGAAATTTGGTATGGGATGAGTTGGATTTCTCTGATGCTTTTTCTATAGAATTTATACCAAGAGCTCAAAATACCAGAGCAGATGCCTTGGCAGTGTTGGCCTCACTTCTATTGCCTCATCTAGATTTTAAGACTCAAAAATACCAGATTGAGATGATTTACAAGCCTAGAGTACCTGACAATGTAGAATATTGGCAAGTTTTCGATAATGATTCTTAGCTCAGAGATTTCTTAGAATGTGCTGCAGGTTTTTCTGATGTTTATTTTGAAGGATCATATGGTGAATGAAAAGAAGTCTATCAAGACGATGCAGATAGTGATGGAGTGATCCAGTTGAAAGGAAATAAGATTCCCAAAGGCCTTGTGTCTCTCGAACATTTTTTCAGAAGAAAAGATGACATTACTGTTAAAGAAAAAATATCTCATGTGCATAATTCAAAAGAATATGACAAAATTGATATAGGGGAGCAAGATGATCCAAAGTGGATTTCTATTGGTCCAACTTGTACCTTGCCTAAAAAAGAAAACCTAAGGAAGTTTCTCAGAGAGTACAAAGATGTCTTCACCTGGGAATATGAAGACTTGAAGAATTTTAGAGGTGGACAGTTTGAACACCAAATTCCTTTGAACCCCGGTGTAACCCTATTTCACCAAAAATTAAGGAACTATAATCCAAAAGTGTCTGAAGCTATTTTAAAAGAAGTAAAAAAAATGTTACAGGAAAGGATCATTTATCCCATCCACCATTCGACATGGATCACCAATATAATCCCTATGAGAAAGAAGAATGGTGAAATCAAGATCTGTGTAGATTTTCATAATCTTAATCAGGCAAGCTTGAAAGATAATTATGCCTTACTTGTGATGGAGCATGTGGTTCAAGCGGTTTCTGGAGCTGAAGTTATGTCTATGTTGGATGGCTATTCCAGAGACAATCAAGTCAGTGTGGCAAAAAGTGATCAACATAAAATAGCTTTTATCACCCCATGGGGAACTTATGGACATAGTCGCATGCCCTTTGGATTAATCAATGCAGGTGCAACCTTCCAAAGAGCAATGAACTTATCCTTCAAGGATCTCTGGAACAAAATTATAGTAGTATATTTAGATGATCTCACAGTCTATTTGAAGAAGAGGGGTCAGGACTTAAAAGATCTTGAGACAGTGCTCCTAAGATGTAGAAGTCATGGTATTTCCTTAAACCCCAAGAAATCAACATTCTTTGTGGAGGAAGGTAAATTACTTGGTCACATCATTTCAAAGGATGGGATTCGGATTGATCCTGAGTGGGTAAAGTCAATTCAACACCTCAACCTACCGGCAAACAGGAGTGGATTGAAGTCTTTCTTTGGTCAGGTAAACTTTTTGCGAGCATTTGTTCCTGAATTTTCAGAGATTACTAAAGACATGTGTAGACACCGAAAAATCCTTCAGAAAATAAATTATTTTTGTTTTCTGAAAATCCTTGATGACATCATCATTTATTAATTAATTAATTATTTAATTAATTAATTTATTTTTATGGCATTAAATCCCTCTCTCTTAATTAAAAATCTTTAATTAAGGAATCTAGCCTAAAAATGTCATTTGGACATTATCCCTAATTTATTAATTATTTAATTAATAAATTGACCAAAAACCTCAAAAATAAATTAATTTATTTTTAATTTATTTTTTATCCCAAACTTGGCCAATTTCCTCTAGACCACTAACCTCTTCCAAAATCTTCTAATCCCTTCTTAATCTCGATTAAAAGGCTAATCCCATCTTTCCTAACCCTAATCCCAAGGTTAAATATTTAATTAAGGTTAAATATTTAATTTCCATATTTATTGAAAATATTTTAATAAATATTCCTAAAACTTAAGCTTTTGGAATGAATAACTTTTATTCCATGAAACTAAGGAGAAATCTAGACTCTTCTAGAATCTTCCCAAATCCACCCTCTTCACCCATCCTAATCCTTTTCTTTGTCCTAAATCTAATCCTAATCCTACCCTTAAACCTTTGTGCAATCCTAACCAAGCTTAAGACTTTCCTAAACTAAAGCAAAGTCTTTCCTTCCAAATATCTCAACCACAAAGCATTTATTGCTTCCCCAAAGTCTTCAAAGCCTTTTAAAGCCCATTCATTGCTCTTACAAGCATTTATTTGGAGAGTTATGAGCTTGGAGCCCCCTTTGTTGACTCCTCTTTGCCCTTCCCTTCATCCACTCACCTTGTGACATGTGTCACCTCCTGATTGGCTGAGAACTAGCACAATCCATGTGCTTCCCTTTGAGTGAATCTTGGCCTCTCTTAAGGATTTCAATCCTGGCCATTCATTCCTCCTACCCCAAGCCTTAGAAATCCTATAAATACCCTCACTTCCTAAGGCAAATCATCTCTCAACTCTCAAACTCAATAGCAAAGTTATAATGCCATTTTCATTCTAGCATAAGCATAAACTCATCATTTTTAGATTATTTTCAAGCTTAAATTACATCTAAATTAGCTTAAATGGATTAACATAGATTCATTTCTTGTTTAATCAATCTTAGTTCATCTTTTAGCTTTGCATATTTGTGTGTTCTTGAGGCCTTTGAGGCAAAATAGGTTCCTCATACCTATTTTGTGTCATTTTGGGTCTTCTTGATCCTCAAATCATCCATCTTGCATGCTCCAAGTGCTTGAGTTTGCACACCCACATCCCTCTATATCTAAGCATATCAAACGGTGCATGGGCGCATCCGTTTTAAGCTTAAACTGAGGTGGCTTTGATTTTAGTTTGTTTACCTTTAAATTTAATTTGATAATATGCTATGACGTTTGTTTGTCTTTGGCCTTCAAAACAGGTTTAGGTGCACTCACAAATCCTAGTCTACATTCTGGCACGCCCGGTGGGACTCAAACCACAATCATTTTGATGAAATTATGCTTTATATGCTTGTATTTTGCAGGAAATAAAGAAATGTCTCCTTCAGGAAAAGAAATGACGCCTACAGCAATTAAATGTCACCTTCAAACAAAGAAATGTCGCCTTCAACAAAATAAATGTCGCCTACAAACAATTCAGTCACGCCTTCATGCAATTAAATCACGCCTTTGAGGAAAGAAATGACGCCTATGAGCTCTGTTTTCACGCCTGCATAACTGAGATTTTCCTGTGATTGACAATTTCTATTCCGTCCCAGAATTCTTCTTCTGTCGCTTGCATTTAAAGAAATCACGCCTTTAACAAAAGAAATCACGCCTGTGGTTTTTTATCTGTCGCCTTTTTAGGTACAGAATGTCACCTGTAAGAATTAAATGTCGCCTCTGAACTTACCAGCGTCGCCTATAAGCTGGACAGTGTCGCTTTTTGTTTTTTGCTTGGAACTGGTTTTTTCTTTTCTTTTACAGCAAAGGTCAAAACAAAATCTTGAATGAAACTTAAGGAAATGAACTTAGGTCCTAAGTGTCATTGTCAATTTGAAAATCAAACCAAATCTTGAATGCACTAAAGGAAACAAACAACTCTATTCCCTCATCTGTTTCAGATTTCAAAGCAAGCAAATAAATTCAATCTTGAGTGATCTAAGGGACAAAACAAAGCTTTTTCAAAGTTCTTAAATCAACTCGCTAATCCAATCTTGAATGCACAAAAAGAAAGAACTTGCAACCATTCAAAGCATTTACATTTTGAGGAAAAGAACAAATCAAAATCTAATCACGAGTGTCTTCATTTCAAAGTTCAAAACATCACTTAATCAAATCTGGGAAAATGAACAAAATCTGCTTGATGTGCATGTAGGAGTTTTTCAATTCTTGCATAATCCTTGTTAGAGTAAGCAACGTGGAACATTTGAATTTGGACAAGTTCACTTGTTCTACTTTTAGCGAGGCCTGTCCAAGGAGAAGCGCTTCCTCCTCGGAGAACGACCTCAAACCGGTATCCCCCCCGGCCGGTATACAAATAAGTGAATACCAAAAGAATCACTTACATCTCCTAATCGCCGGGCGTTCGTGCCAAACACGTGTCTGGGGATGGTAAACATTCCTCTCCCCCAGCATAATTGGCAAGGCTCTTAAGTGAGTCACGGATGATCAGCATAACCAGGTATGGAGACTCCATGGAACTATTAAAAACCTGATAAACTAGAGGCTACCCTATCTACATCCGAAAGTATCAAAATCCTTGTGCAAGGACCGATTCCAAGGGGTTTACCGGGTCACCTCAAGATTACTCACCATTTGTATTCCCTTCTAGGGGATACCAAGCTGTGGGCAAGCGATTTTGATACTCACCTTCCTTAGGTAGATCTGTTTGAAGTGCTTGACAGTCAAAAACTCCGTGAAAACATTTGTCAAACATACACTTTCAAAGCATTTATCAGAGTCTTTTATCTTGTTTGTATCTCACAAAGTTGCTTTGTCCTTTGTGAAGATTGCTTTTATCAAATCCTTTGCCAATGGAAAAACATCAAGCAGATCTATAACTTGGTTTGAAAAACAATCAGAGCAGCCATCCCAAAACTTGGTCATCTCCCATCCCTTTGTCTGTCTTCTTCTAGAAAACCGTCTTCTTCCGTCAGTCATCCCAATCTGAGTCTTAGTCTTCCAAACCATCTTCATCCTTCCTCCTTATCCAACTCATTCGTAAAGTCAGCATGTCTCAAATCTATAATGAGTTTGGTTATGATATCTCTCCTCTCCCTCCAATCGATCCTAATGATGATGAAGGTCTTGTAGACCATGATGCCTATTTCAGCCAGTTTGCTCCAAGAAACCCCCAGCATTCCATCATTCCTCCAATCCAACCAACCATGCCTTCGCGCTTATCTCCTAGCACTCCCTTTCATGTCCTCGGCAAGGCTAGCACTCCTTTTCATGTCCTTGGCAAAGCAACCCCAGTATCTTATCCATCCCCAACTTATCCTTGTCTTCAACCTACACCTCTTCCATATGCTCCTTTCAGGCCTCCACTTTCTGCTATGGTCATTTCTCCATTGGCATCATCCCTTAGGAACGCTTCACACTACTTCCCCTATCTAAGGCCTCCATCTACCCATCCTCCAAAACATTCTGAAATCCAAGATTCTAGTCCTCCCATCCTTTTCACCAAACCTCTATCCTGTCCCAAACCACCATCTTCTGCTCCAAACCCCAATCCTCCATCCTGTCCCAAACCACCATCCTCTCTTCCAAACCACATTACCAAAAATCTTTCCCCACCAGCAGAGTTCATCCCTCAACCCACTCCAAAACCTGTACCTCAAGCCATTAGCCCTGCCTCTGCAGCTACATCATCCCCTCAAGCAAAACCCAAAGCTCCCTTTTCAAAGTCATCTTTTTCATGGGTGTTCCCTTCTTTCTCTCCCCCTTCGCAAACATCTACCCAAGCACAAACCCCACTTTCATGCGAAGACCATCCAAGTTCCCCATCTCCTCCACCTTCCAAACCTTCTTCACCACAAAAGTCTCCAAGGAAACCAATAACAGAACCCAAGGAAGAGCCAATAGCAAAACCCACGCTTGAAATTGAAAAGCCAAGCAATCCTTCATGTGAAGCCATCATTGATGAGGCCCATCCAGTGCTCCCATCTATTATCTATCTTCCATACATCCCAACTATTGATCCTCTTCCATCTCCTATCATCGTTGAGTTCCTTGCGTCTGAAGTATCTATCCAAACCCCAGAATCATCTCCTCCTAGCATTATCCAAAGCATACCTAATGAGCTTCCTGAGTTCATCCCTCTTCCTGTCATTGCAGCTGCAAAATCTCCCATCCTTTTATCCATACCATCTGAAGAGTTCTTCCTTCTTCCAGACACCCCAGCAGCAGAGTTCCCAATCCTTCTATCCACTCCCTCTGAAGAGTCCATCCATATATCCCCTAATCCTCTATCTGAACAAATCCCATTGTGTCAAGATCTAGACCAAAAGCATGTTGAAATATCTATAGAAGAACATCAAGATCCAACCCCTTTACCTCCCCCATCGCATGTTCTATTGCCTCCATCACCTTCAATCCAAAATCCTACAATCCCAATTCCTCCAATCCAAGATCCTATCATCCCAGTTTCTCCAACTAAAGATCCAATACCATCCCCCAATCCTAGTCAAAATCCCAACATCCTATCCTCTCCTCTTGAGGATCCTCCTAACCAAACTGTCCAGCTACCGTCACTCTATCCACTTGGAAAACTAACATTTGTCAAAGGTAAACCACTTGAAAAAGAAGACATCAGCTTCTTATCTTCCATCAGGGAACCAAAAAATGGTTGTTTATCATTCACCCCAAGTCAAAAATATCCTTGTCTGGATAAAATGCTGAAAAGATGGAACTATCAAGGCAAAGGCCTTGGCACTCACGAACAGGGAAATATACAGCCCATTCAAGGCAAGAAACATCCGAAAGGCTATGGAATTGGTTGCACACCAGAAGAGGACACTCCCTCCACATCAGCGAAAGGTACTTCATCCAGAAATGTTGGTACAGCTAAGGCAAAGTTCAAACATCCATTCAAAACCAACAAAACATCTTTCAGAGACCACAATGCAATTCCTCCTCCTCCATCGTTACAACCGAGGAAAACCTATCATATTCCTCCTTCATCCTCCCCATCCATTTTGGGTCCCTATGTCCCAAAGTCTTTCAGCGCATCTCCGTTACCAAGCAAATCCATTTTGGGACCTTATATCCCAAAATATCATCCCCCATCTTATCCTACTCAGCCTTTCATCCAACATCCAAACATCCCTAGTCAAGATCAACAACGGCACATGTCCACATATCCTATCTACCAATCTCCTTCCATCTCTCCATCCAAATTTCCTCCATCCCAGACAACTCCTCATATTCCTCCCAATGCTCCTCGCAACTTGGATGCCATATCGCGCATGAATAAAGGGAAAAATCCACAAATATCCCAGGATTGTTATGTCCAGTCTAATCGACATGCACAATCAAAGCAAAATCCGATCAAGCAAGCCAAAGAAAACCACTGGCCACAAAGGCCCATCAAAGCAAATGCCAAATCTAATGCATCCCAATGGCTGCAAAGGCCCAATGATGATTACCATGTCCAGTCTAATCGACATGGTCAATCAATGCAAGCTCCAATCAGGCAATTAAATGCGCCGCAAAGGCCCAGCAAAGAGCCAATCAGGCATGCTAAAGCACCCCAATGGCTCCGAAAACCTAGCAAAGTCCAAGCAAAATCTATCACATGGCCACAAAGGCCTAGCAAAGAAAAAGCACAATCTGATGCTCACCAATGGCCGCAAAGGCATATCAAAGCTAAAACAAAAATGATGTGGATCCCAAAGAAAAAAGATGTAATCCATCTGACAAAAACATCCACAATGGCATCCAACGTTGCCCATCTCCCAGCTCCTCAATCTTCCCCTCCATCTCCTCCATTCTCTAGAATAAATCCTCCATCACATCTATCTCTATCTTCCACATCCAATCATCCATCTTCCTCGCAACATGTGCCAATGTTGATCCTGACAACATCCCCCTATCTTGATCACTTTCCATCCTTCCATCCAAACACTTTCTACCACCATCTTTCCCATCTCCCCCATCTAATCCATGACTTTGCATGATCCCCCCCATCCTACTACAGTTGTACCAACATCCAGGCACACAATCAGAAGAAATCAGTGAGGAAAGTCAGCAAAGATCAGTCAGCACATCTAAAACAGCAAAGGGAAATCAATGACAAATCAGAGAAATCAGCAAAGTCAACAGGCAATCAGGCTTTAGCATCAACATATGCCTATCAGCTTAAAACAGAAGCATATTTTGGAGAGGAGGTAAGCTTTAGTCGCAAAAGTGAAAAAAAATAAAAGCAAATCATGAGTCTTTATGTGAAAACCCTTCTGGGGCACATTCTGATTCCAAAATAGTAAAAATAAAGGGCGTATCTTCTAGTGAAAACTTGGCAATTCAAGCGCTAGAAGATGAAGCCTTGCCTCTTCCTCCTATCTGGGATAACAACACATGATAATTCCCTATCAACATTGCAGAAACCAAGCTAAATCAACTTGGGTACAGAAGGATATTTGTGGCTCATCTACATGGAGGTTAACCTGACAGAAAGTGAATCATGACCTTAAGTGCCTTGCTCCGAGGAGTCAATTATCAACTATGCATGGTCATATGCACATGCCTAGGTGTGATCTTAAGCTTGTCGTCCATCATCTAGCAATGGATCCCCATGACAAGCCGGCAACATCAGAAAATCAGCAATCCACATCAGAAAATCAGTGAAGAATCTCTCAGAAGATCAACATCAAATCGCATGATAGCACCAAAATTAGCACAAAACTCAGCGCCACATCAGAGAGTTAGCAACAACATCAAAATATCTGTGCAAAATCAAAAATAGCAGGGCCATCATCAAATCATAAGGGAACATCCAATCAAAGAATCAGCAACACCATCAGAATATCAGTGACAAATCAAAAGGTCACCATCTAATCAAGAGGAAGCGCCAAAACGGAGAAATCAGCTGATTAGCAAGCACGACAGCATTAAATCAGAGCTTCAGTAACAAATCAAAATGTCAGTGCATATCAGCACCGAATCAGCAACACATCCAAACAAAATCAGAAGTATCAATGCATATCAGCACAAGCTCAGCAACAAATCAGCAAAATCAGCACAAAGTCAAGGAAAAAACACAAAAATCCATAAAAATTGGATAAATCAAAGGAGCAAGTTATCAACAAAGCAAAAAATCAAGAGAAAAATATTCATCCTCTGGTGAAAACTTGGCAATTCAAGCGCCTTGGACAAGTACCATGGTGAAAACCTGGCAAACAGGTGCCATGCGTAGTGCCCCCCCCTAATTCCTTTCTACAGTTAGGGGCTTCCTTTCTATCACCTCTTATCCAACATGTCCTCCATCCCCTTTTGTCTCTCACTTCCTTCATTTTCCATTGGATCTTGATGACAAAAACAGAGACTATCATATGTACATGCTTTTGGGCACCTCCTTGGCATCCATTGCACCTTTCAGCTACATATCCTCTATCCAATCCTTTCATCCTAGCTTCCATCCTTCCTCATCCTCTTGATGGCATATCTTCCGTCCAAGCATACACCATGCCTTTAAAACACATGAACTATCTTAAACAGAGGGCATCCTCTTCCTTGGTGACGTATTCCTTGGAGGCTATCCAAATCCGAATCTTCCATCTCCCAAAATCCTCAGCAATTTCTCTATCCAAATCCGAATCTTCCATCTCCCAAAATCCTCAGCAATCTCTCTATCCAAATCCAAACCAACCACCATCCAATCCTTCCAGCACTCCTCTATCTTAATCCATCAGTAGTTCCTCCAGCATCCTCTATCTTGATCCACCAGCAAACCAACTCAGTGTCCCATATCCTTTATCAGAATCCAACATCCACCATCCACAGCAGAAAGCAGATTCACCATCTTTTGTACCAAAATCTAGAGCTCCAAATCCACAAGCATTATCGTGTTCCAGCCCTTTGAGTTGTTTCCATCCCTTATCCTAAATCAGAAATCATCCTCTTTTTGGCACAACGTGTTGTCTTAAAGAAATCAAAACCTTGTCCTTGCATAGCCTTATCATCTCGAGCAAGAGATTGGCTTGTATTGACAAGAATCCAGTTGACCAAAGATCATCAGTTTATCCTAGGTTGACGCAATCCTATCACTAATCCTCCATTGGGAAAACAGCAGCTCATTTTGTTGACACATGGTAATCTTCCACCAGCTTTCCATCTTCCACCAGCTTTTAATCCTCCAAGAAGCTTTTCCATCTTCAAAATCCTCTAGCAGTTCCACCATCCAATCTTCCCAAATCTTCCTCCATCCCAATCTCCTAGCAGTTCCATCATCCCCATCCTAAGCATTTCCTAGCACCTTCTCTTGTCATTGGTATCTAGCTATAGGCTAACCTCATTGCAATCCAATGCCATTCATCCCTATCCACACCTTGCTAGCAATCTTCCCAACCTATCCATATCCTCTAGCTAGCCAACACCCAAGATCAAGCCAACCGATCAAATCGCATCCTTCGTCTTGTAGCAGGCCTTGATCTCAATTCAATCATCATCATTGGGATATGTTCTTCCCAAATCCGTGTCATTTCAGGACACATCATCCACTGCCAGTCCATCTTGGCCTTCCAACCTAGCTGGGGCACCATCTTGCATATCTTTGAAGTTGTCAGCTTCATCCCCAGGTTCTTTGTATATCCTATTCTTGAGTCTTGTACCATAGTGTCAATCGTGTCTCCACCTAAGCTCATTTGTACATTTGTGTCTTTAGGTCCCATCCTTTGTCTTAGTCCTTGTCCGTCTTGCAGCAGCATTTGATCAGGAATATCTTGTCCCATCCCCAGCCTCAGAAAACTTTTAGTCCCACTCAGGCCTTGTGCTTCAGCAACATCAATTGTCGACTTATCTTTGCTCATCCTGATTATTCCTTGAACATCAGCTTTTGCCAGCGAATAGCTACACTTATTCTCTCACCAACCCATGGGTCCTTGAGGATATATCGTTCCTCTTGTCTGATCTAATCTTCCATCCTGGTCCTTGAGGATATATCGTTCCTCCTGTCCGACCAATCTTCCCACCATCAATCAAACCTAATCTCTCTCCTTGGCAAAGGATGTCTTTTTGGAGTTATCATTTTGATCTTGGATTTTTGTCCTTTGGGTCTTGTTAATCTTTTTGGCTTCTCTTTATCCCACCAGGGTCACCACGATTCTTTATATCACGGTGTGTTGCGTGTGCGGATAATCTGGGGCAAGGTCTTTTGATCTTTCACTTCTGCCTGTGAGTCAGTTGTGTGTTTGTGGTTCCTTCAGCATCGGTTCCGCCATGTCGCCTCTGCGCTTCATGTGTGATGTTGGGGCAACCCTGTGTGTTTGTTTAGCGTCAGTCCTCGTCAGTCCTATGCAACACTGGTGACAAGGCCTCGTGATCCCAGTATCCTTGGCAGGTCTCTAGCATTGCTATATTAAATCTAGGTTGTGCACTCCCGTTTGCACTTGGAGCTATCTGGTCCCTTGCATTTATCATATAGATTAATCTTGCATCTTTCCATACAGCTGCATCTTGCATCTTGCATTTCCATCTCATCTTGCATATCATCCATATTTGTTCTTAGAAGTGAGGTTATTTATCTCCCCTTTCTTCCTAGGCCTTTCCTTCCTCGTCCCACCGGGCACACTCTGTCCCAGGGCGTAATCCCCCTTTCTCCTTGTCCCACTGGGCACGTCTTCCATGATTTTGTCCCACCGGGGCATGTTCCTCTTTCTTCTAGTCCACCCAGGCGTCATACCCTCTTCTTCTGATTCTAGCCTCGGCATCTTGTTTTCTTGTCTTTGACGCCATGCCACTTGCGGCATCGCATCAAAGAGGGGCAAAATGTAGACACCGAAAAATCCTTCAGAAAATAAATTATTTTTGTTTTCTGAAAATCCTTGATGACATCATCATTTATTAATTAATTAATTTATTTTTATGGCATTAAATCCCTCTCTCTTAATTAAAAATCTTTAATTAAGGAATCTAGCCTAAAAATGTCATTTGGACATTATCCCTAATTTATTAATTATTTAATTAATAAATTGACCAAAAACTTCAAAAATAAATTAATTTATTTTTAATTTATTTTTTATCCCAAACTTGGCCAATTTCCTCTAGACCACTAACCTCTTCCAAAATCTTCTAATCCCTTCTTAATCTCGATTAAAAGGCTAATCTCATCTTTCCTAACCCTAATCCCAAGGTTAAATATTTAATTAAGGTTAAATATTTAATTTCCATATTTATTGAAAATATTTTAATAAATATTCCTAAAACTTAAGCTTTTGGAATGAATAACTTTTATTCCATGAAACTAAGGAGAAATCTAGACTCTTCTAGAATCTTCCCAAATCCACCCTCTTCACCCATCCTAATCCTTTTTTTTGTCCTAAATCTAATCCTAATCCTACCCTTAAACCTTTGTGCAATCCTAACCAAGCTTAAGACTTTCCTAAACCAAAGCAAAGTCTTTCCTTCCAAATATCTCAACCACAAAGCATTTATTGCTTCCCCAAAGTCTTCAAAGCCTCTTAAAGCCCATTTATTGCTCTTACAAGCATTTATTTGGAGAGTTATGAGCTTGGAGCCCCCTTTGTTGACTCCTCTTTGCCCTTCCCTTCATCCACTCACCTTGTGACATGTGTCACCTCCTGATTGGCTGAGAACTAGCACAATCCATGTGCTTCCCTTTGAGTGAATCTTGGCCTCTCTTAAGGATTTCAATCCTGGCCATTCATTCCTCCTACCCCAAGCCTTAGAAATCCTATAAATACCCTCACTTCCTAAGGCAAATCATCTCTCAACTCTCAAACTCAATAGCAAAGTTATAATGCCATTTTCATTCTAGCATAAGCATAAACTCATCATTTTTAGATTATTTTCAAGCTTAAATTACATCTAAATTAGCTTAAATGGATTAACATAGATTCATTTCTTGTTTAATCAATCTTAGTTCATCTTTTAGCTTTGCATATTTGTGTGTTCTTGAGGCCTTTGAGGCAAAATAGGTTCCTCATACCTATTTTGTGTCATTTTGGGTCTTCTTGATCCTCAAATCATCCATCTTGCATGCTCCAAGTGCTTGAGTTTGCACACCCACATCCCTCTATATCTAAGCATATCAAACGGTGCATGGGCGCATCCGTTTTAAGCTTAAACTGAGGTGGCTTTGATTTTAGTTTGTTTACCTTTAAATTTGATTTGATAATATGCTATGACGTTTGTTTGTCTTTGGCCTTCAAAACAGGTTTAGGTGCACTCACAAATCCTAGTCTACAACATGATTAATATGATGAGTGAGAAAGTTCCTTTCAAATGGAGCGAGCATGGGTGTCAAGCTTTCAAAGATATTAAAAATCCAATATCACAGGCCCCTGTATTAAAAAGTCCCAATTTTAAAAAGGACTTCATCATTTATTGCTATGCCTCAAATCATACTCTGTCAGGTATATTAACACAAAAAGATGAGAGAGGACAAGAGGCACCTATAGCTTTTATGAGCATGTCTCTCAAAAGACATGAACTCAAGTATTCCCAGATGGAAAAACATGCTTTTGCTATGGTGAAAGTGGTAAAATAGTTCAGGTATTACATACTCCATTCCCATTGTATAGTTTTTGTACCTGATACAGCAGTGAAGAGTATCTTAACTCAAAAGAAGATTGGAATGAACAATAGAGCAGTTTGGATAGCAAAGATTCAAGAGTATGATCTGGTAATTAAACCAACCAACTCGGTTAGAGGGAAAGGTTTATGCAAATTAATAGCGGAGAATGGTGTGCCATCTGAAAAAATTGATGAAGTACCCATGACGTTGCTTGTTAGTTTAATCGATCCCTGGTTCTTTGACATGGCCTATTTCCTTGCTTATGGCGAATGCTTAGATCATCTAAATTCTAAAGAGAGGCACAACCTAAAATTGAAGGCTAGTCAGTATGTGATATCTCAGGGGATTCTGTACAAAAGGAGCATAGATGGAACCTTTCTCAAATGTGTGGATGCCGAGCAACAAAAAGAATTGCTAAGGGTATTTCATGATGAAGCCTTTGGGGGTCATTACTCTTCAACAGTAACAGCATTTAAGATTCTCTAGAATTGCTTTTACTAGCCTGGCATGTTCAAAGATGCATATCAATATGTTCGCAATTGTGGAAAATGTCAACTTTTCACTGGGAGGCCTCATCTGGCTGCCCTACCTCTCAAGCCTGTGATTGTTGATGAACCTTTCAAGCAATGGGGATTAGATTTCATGGGGCCTTTGAACCCACCATCCAATGCTGGACATGTCTATATTCTCACTACCACTAATTACTTTACAAAGTGGGTGGAAGCAGTTCCCACTAAGAGGGCAAACTCTTAGGTAGTATGTGAGTTTCTCTTGAATTATATTTTTGTCAGATTTGGCATGCCGGTTAAGATAGTTGCAGACAACACTACATATTTTTCTTCTGAGGAAATTTTAGCCTTCTGCTATGAACATGGCATATCTCTAGCTCATTCGTTTGACTATTTTCCACAAGGGAACGGTCAAGCAGAGTCCAGTAACAAGAACTTGGTGGCAATAATAAAAAAAATTGATGGATGATAGTCCCCATGAATGGCATAAAAAATAGTATGAAGCCTTATGGGCAGATCGAACTACTCTGAAATGAGCAATTGGGATGGCTCCATTTGAATTGGTGTATGGTATAGGGGCACATGTATCACTACCTTTAGAACTCTCCTCGGCCAAGCTTCAAGATGTAATTGAAGATGAATATTTTAAAGATCCTCTAGAGAAAAGGGTTATGCATTTGACTAAGTTAGAAGAAGAAAGGAATGATCTAGTGGATCATATCACAAAGCATCAGTTGAAAGTGAAACAAATTTTTTATATGTG
Source organism: Chamaecyparis obtusa (assembly GCA_027943335.1). Classification (NCBI taxonomy): domain Eukaryota; kingdom Viridiplantae; phylum Streptophyta; class Pinopsida; order Cupressales; family Cupressaceae; genus Chamaecyparis; species Chamaecyparis obtusa. Next base: position 209,051 of record BSBK01006615.1, read on the forward strand.
AGTGAAACCTTGTAATTTTATGGAAGGCGATGAGGTACTACTATGGGATAAGAGATGAGCTCCCAAAGGTTCTCATGGGAAATTTGAGTCCTTATGGAAGGGCCCATTCATTTTTTTTGAAGCCCTTGGTTCCAATGCTTTTCAGTTATCTTACCCAGATGGTGTGAATCTATCTTTTACCTACAATGGGTAGGAACTTAAGTTATGCAATCTCTAGTGTTTTTCTTAAGTCAGTTCTTATGTACATAGTAGGTAGTTTCCCAGTTTTCCTTTTCGGTGTGTCATAGTTGTTTGTTGTTCTTTCCCTTTGTTAGTGTTTTCTATGAAACTAGTTTACTAGAGTTCTCTGCACATTGAGCAATATGCAGTCCCCAGTTAGAGCTGATGTTAGGGTCAGTTAGAGTCACCATTGTTGAAGTGTCAAAGACCCTTATAAGTCCACTAATGTGAAGTTCATTTAAAAAATCCCTTTGGCAATCTTTCCATACAGAAATCCTTCAAAGCACCCATGACCTTCAAAATTGTCATGAATAGGTCTTTAACTTTGCCAAGTTCAAATCTAGCTTTCCTTTGGATGAACCTTTTTCAAAGCTTGTACCCTTCCTGAACCACTTTGAACCACTTTGAACTCTGGTTCAAAGTAGCTCGAAGTAGTTCAATAAAAAATTTATTTTCTAATGATTGTTTTATGCAGGTGGGCCCTGGCCTACGTAAGCTTTGGGTGGTGAACCACTTCAAACCACTTTGAACTCCAGTTCAAAGTAGTTCGAATAGGTTCAACAAGAGTTTGAGGGAAGAATCATTAGTGGAAGGACAAGTGGTGGGACTCATGGCAATGAACTGGCAGTGAAATGATTAAGTTTTAAAGAGTAGTGGTTTTTTATTTGATGGGATCCATGAAGTAAATCAATGAAAGTTTGTGGAGGGGAATTAATGAGATCTTTGGCATGAGCGGGGGATATTATTTGAGGAAAAATTAATTAATTTATTAAAGGTGGCAGGTTACAAGGATGTCCTTTTGTTGCATCATTATTTTTCACATCATTTGAGATTAATGCCTCCACCTTATGCTAATTCAAGTCTATATTTTTGGGCAGTAACCCTCCAAAAAACATAAACAGCTTTGTAAGTCTTTCTTTCCTGGTCTTGTTTTCTGTGGAGTCTCGGCTGTGATGAAGGATTTATTCCAGTTCTACGTGAAACAGGTAGCTTCTACAAGCTTTCTCTTATTTCCTATTGCTATTAGATACATTTATTCAAGAGGGGGGGAGCGCTTGTGTTTTTATTTCTAGGAAAAAGATGAGGTCTAGTTTACATTTCTTTGGAAATGTTAAAAATATGTAATGTCGAGCCCCTATTATCTCGGATACAAACCTCTTAGGAATATAGGTAGACAAAATGGTAGTAGACCTCACAAACCGTGCAGGGGAAGACCAGAGTTTAGAGTTTGTGTCAAGTGGACTATTAGAAGCTGCAACTTTTCCACCATTAGCCGTATGCCTGGAACTAATCCAACAATGTATAAATAGGTATAATGTGAAATCTAAGTACATTTTGAATTCAGATGGACAAACCCTCATGCCAGTTAATAGGGAAACTATTACTATTATCTTCAAAATTCCAGAGGAGTCCCATGCTAGGTTTACTCCTAACCAATCCTTGGCTCAATATAGGGAAAATGCAGACAAAAACTGGAGTCATGTGGCTATGAAATAGACCCGAACTAATTGCAAAGGAGGGTCACGGTTGCTTAAGGTTCTTACAAAGGATCACATGAAACCTCACATTCCTGACGTGATTGTGCTGCTCCATCAAATTAAGGGTTCAGAACAGGTTCTTCTTTATGAAGAATGGATGTTTCATTTCCTTGAAATAGTCTTAGAAGGAGGGAAACACATTGATTGGGTAGAAATTATTGCTAGTTCACTAAGGGATCAACTCAAGCAAGCCCATGTCACCAGGCAGAATTTCTATATGTCTTCATACCTGATATATTACTTAGCCTGCACACAAGACTTGTCTCCTATACAACATGTTCCTTGGAATGAAGATTTATTTATTTATGAGTATTGCCCTTTGTTAAGGAAGGATAATTCTAGAAAACTACAAGAGAGTTCATGATGTTTTCTTGGGCAAACTATGTCAGCAATTGGTAGGCTTTCCAGATCAGAGAGTCTCATTAGAAGCATGAAAATTGATTTAGACTTATGGGAATCTCTATACTCAGTTTCCCCACTTTACCTACATCTAGGTCAGAGGTTTTGATGATGAACCTATTAAGCTCCTGAGGTTCACCTTTGACTATTTTATTTTAGCATAAATTTGTAGGTAGTTGTTTGTGGTTGTTAAAATTGCCTCACTAGAGGAAAAATGGCTTTCTATGTTTCTAGTAAAGATTGGTAATTTGACCTAAAATAATATGATGGACACTTCTGTAATTGGGAGCAATCTACTGAGTTTTCATTTGCAGTTCTACAAGATGAGAAGAGGTTTCAACAATAAGGGTTTTGCTAGGCAGGTCTTGAGCCTAAGTAATTACCCCTCACCTAGTTCACAGTTGGAAGACTTATGGGAGGACCTCAACGATGAAGGAGAAATATGGAAAAGAGATCATTCCAGACTTACGATATCACAGATTAAAATGTTGCAGTTAAATTTGGATATTGAAGGTTTGGAAGAGGATAGTGGTGAAGCTACAGTTTCAGAAGATGGTAATGTGCAAGCAGGAAGCCTTCCAGACATAGATTGGAATAGGGTAGAGGAAGTTGATATAAAACTGAGGGCTCAAACTATTTTAGAAGTCACAGAAAGCTAGTTGTTAGGGAAGAAAAAGAAGGAAACTCTAAACCCCCCTCTTGGAAAATCTAGCACAAAGTCAACCTTTAAAAATGTAAAACATACTTCTTCTAATGCATCTCATGTGGTTTCCAATGGAGGGAAGGTTACATCTCTTAAGAAAAAGGTGCCTTCAAGCAGACATCCTACTGCCAAGAGGTCAAGACCGAGAACAAGATCAGAGAAGCATTCACAAATGCCGGCCTTAGGACTTGGTACTTGGACATTGAAATTGAAGAGGGGGATATCTCATTTCCACCAGATGAGATAGAAAAAGATCAAGAAACTCTTATCATGGATACAGAGGTTTCTCAAGTCTAAAGTACTCCAACTAAAATGCCTGATAATCAGATGGTTGCTAGTTTGATTCCTCCCTGGCTGACTGAAATGGTAAAAGGAGAAAAACTTACAAACCTGTTGTGTTACCCATGAAGGAAATTGTTACCAAGTATGCTACTCAGACTCCTAAAGTGAAAAAGATGAAGACTGATGCTAGACTATCCACCGATCCATCAACTAGAAAGGTGACTACAAAAATAGCCACATTCAAACCTAAGGAAGGGATTCAGGAACTAGAAGCTGAAGATTTTGAGATCACAAAAATGGAACTCAGGGTTCTAAATAGAGATTCCAGGGACCATCTGTTTAAATTCTCGGCCGATCACATGCTAGGGTAGTCACAAAAGGATGGAAGTGAGAAATGTGAGTTGAAGTAGCTGGTTTCCACTATGGTAGAATTCCTTTCCTCGCCTGCTGATGATGGGGTACTTCCATTGGCTCAGTCTTCGCAGGATTTTGATCCAAATTCAGTAGAGAATAAAAAATTGGTACAACAAGTGCAGCAAGGTAGAGCTCTAATGGAGGTTGTCACATCTTGGGTAAATAACATTGTCACTAAAGGAAGTGCCTTCATCCATGAATTCATTTATACCTGTTTGGACGAAGAGGGGTTACTTGGTGAGATTCAAATGCTGGTTCTGAGTTGGAAAGCAAAAGAAGAAAAGTGTGAGGAAATTGTATTTCAGGTTCAAGAAATAAAGAGCTACAGTGTGACTAAGTTTTTGGTTGAAAATATGATGAAGCTAGTTGATCCATGTATGCTCTTCATTTTATAAGAGAACTTCAGATGGAAGCATACACTATTCAAAGCCGTGATCTCACAAGCCAAGGAAATGGAAAAGGAAGTCCTGGATATGCACGCGGATGCTCTGAAAGATATTAAAATTGTGAACCCCTCAAGCATTCTACAAATCGATGAAGGTAACAGGGATGCAGATGCTATGGTTAAGGTCTTCACTGACACCATGCATGCCCTTGGGGAGAATGACATGTTAACAGTCCAAGACTTCACTAGAATTGCCAACGTGGAGTCCATGTTGCTATTAAATAAGGGGCAGTTACTGAAACAAGTGGAGAGAATCAAGGAACTAAGATGGGATAAGAACGCAACCCAAGTGAATCTGATATGCTTAAAGAATTTACATATCCAGCCAGCCCAGGAGTTGGTGAATGTATTTTAGTCATGGAAACATGTGAAGACCACCACATTAGATGAACCTAGAAAGAGCTCGTAGTTCTCAGGACAATTTTTCTTAGTTTTATGTTTTAAGCAATAGGTACATTGAAACTTTGTTTATGTTTGTATAACTGGTTTTAAATGGTTTCTTTCCTATTGTTCGAGAAGCTGGGTTTTTCTGGAGGCTTTCTCAGACATGAAACTATTAATGCTGGGGCATTAGACTAAAAAAATGGTTAGAAAATAGAGATAGATAATAGAAGTAGATATACATTTCTTTTTTGGGGAAATAGATAGATTGCATAGATTTTGTTTTTCGAAACATCTGGTGACTGATTTTTTATTAGAATTTGATCTGATCTTTATGAATACATGGATGCTTAGTATGATTTCGATCTTTGAATCAAATCTGGAATATATGGATTTCTTTGGAAATTTGTATATTTGAATTTGTGCATGTATTATTCATATTTAGTTACTTCTGGTTTCCTTCTAGTTTATTTTTCTTAAGTTATTCCTTAGGTTGTAATATTTTTTAAGCATTTAATAGGCCTTAAATTTCCTCATAGATGACTCTTTTAGTTGTTAATTCTGTAAAACACCTCCATACCCAAGAGTATGTGAGTGATCCTTCTACACTTTCAGGTTAAAAGTGTATAAGTTAATTTCATTGTTGATAATTCCTTGGATATCATACAAGGGAGCTGTACCTTAAGAATTCAAAGGGAAGCAACTTCATGTGCTTACCCAACTGTTAATGAATAGTTTGTCCTCAAAAACATAGAGTCTTTATTTATTCTTATTTAAAAAGAGGAAGACAAATCTTTTCACCAACAAGAACGAATCATTCATAGTTGTGATGTCATTTTTAATGAGCACAAATTTCTAGCTCTTGTAGACATTGATAAGTCTAAAAATGATTACATTTCCTTCAGAATACCTTCAAATGGTATTGATTCTACTCAATAGGGAAGAAGTTCCCTTCAGACAACTCCAACCTCTGTTCTAATTCCTCCTTTTCAATCCTCATCTAGTAAGGATGATTACACATATAATCTGTTCGATGAAGAACAGAAAAATTTGACTGATGACAGTCAAAGTTTTTTTGAAAAAAGGGGAGAGTCCATGCTCTTCCCCTCCTCTCCTTATATCAATTCTTATCATACTCCTATCAGCAACATGGAAGACACTTATGATGACAAAGAACTAACCAATTCTCTGTTACCTCACTGCAGTCTTGAATCTCCTCACAACAGCAGAGATCCTCATAAGACTATGTTAGAAAGTAAAGATCCCCAAGATAACTGAGAGGGGGGGGTGAATCAGTTATCTAATAATTTAACCATTCAACTACTTTAAACAATATAATTAATGTATTAATCAACCATAGAAAGATAACCATACACAATTGCACAATAACACAAGATAGTGTGACTAGGGAACCTCTTGAAAAGAGTAAACCCCAGTGGGAATGATGCCCACAAAATGATGCACTAATATGAAAGTTCCTTGTTAGAGGATGGACCCTGTTAGGAGTCTTATGAAATACATTTAGTACATATAAATCCCTGTTAGGAGATTTTGAATCCCTGTTAAAAGATTCTAACCCGGTTAAGAGTTTATGAAAGACAGAAGGACCCACTGCCCAAACAGCTTCAAGACAAGATCTCTAAACCCACTGTCCAAAAGATCTTAGAATTATTCAATAGAATAATATGAAATATATTACCTCCTTCACACTGTGCCAAAACCACACTCTCTGCTACACAAGATCACAATTCCAGATCTCTATACTCACAAGTCTTCCTTCATCACTGAATTAGCTCTTTTCTTCACTTCATGCATATATTCACATCTCAACCTTCACAATACATATTGCAACAAGGAAAAAATTCCTTCTTATATACCAAAATCAAATAATTACAAATGAGTCGGTCCTCAATTACAAAATAATAATTTCTACATGTTACACACAAAATTCACATAAAACTGTCGGCTTCTAGATACTATAAATTTCTCCAAACATATCTTCAAAGTTTGCACTGTGAACCACATCATCATTAATGAGTCTCCAACATCCCTTTAATTGTGCAAAATTAGATTCCATCCCAGCTAAGAGATATCCTCTGATTTCCAAAAATCGCTTCATAGAAACACTGTCTAAACACTACTTTCACCAAAATGCTCATAACTCTCATGAATGAATGAATTTCTTTTTGTGTTGTTAACCATAGGTTAATAACACACCAAAGAACATACCATCAACTGTGCAAAAGCCAATCTACAATAAAACATGTGTGCAAAATAAAATTGTTCCTGCTTTCCTGCTGATATCCAGAATATCACTGTGTTGACATCAATGACAATCCAAGTCATGAATGCAACAACAACTGCTACAGAATGACTGCCAAAATACTTTGCATTCATTCCTAATAGACTAGTCATAATAGAGGAAATACAAGTCATGAGACCAGTCACGACAATGTGCAGTCTAAGTTTATTGAATGTGGTGATTCCTCTCACCTCATAGCTCACCCCTGCTCTCACGATTTTGATAAAAAAATAGGGACTAAAGTTTTTCACTGTTTTGATGACAGAGAAATTGCAACTCATGTTTTTGATGATAGAGAAGATATTTACAGCAAGGGAGAAGACACTCATGGCAAAGGAGAAGACAATCATGACATGTTTGAAAGTCACGGTGGGTTTGGAATGACTCACGACAGTCAACATCCTCCTCCCTCACAAGACATTCCTCCCTTCTCATGCGACACTCATGATAGGAGTTTTGGCGATCCTAAACCAAACATTCTATGCACTCATGTTCCAATACATGGTTCTGCAGTGCCTAACCCACACACTACTTCCCTTTGCACTTTTGAGTCTCCTCTATAGACTGCTACTCTACATAGCACCTCCCAGGCAGAAAGATCTCGTGCTAGTCATGAAGATCACTCTCTCAGTCATTCAAATGATAATGAAGACCACTCTCAGCATAAGGCTATGAAAAAATCCACTTTTGGAGACCAGCATGGACACATTACAAAGGAAACAATAAGCACATCTCTTGGCAGAGATAATGTTCATCAAGAAGGAGTTTTAACAGGACAAGCATACCAAAATAATTTGGGTATACAGAGGACATGCTCCTTTCCCATTTCCAAGGGCAGTGCTCATGAATTACTCAATGAATCAAATACCAATAGAACAGATCCTTCACTTGGAGAAAATAATCAATTGCAGAGAATTCATTCTCATGAACCAGATCATCCTAAATTGACAAGATCCTCATGACAAAGGAAAGTTCCTTCAAAATTCTCTGAGTATCAGCTATTATTTGTTGAAGAGGCAAAGCCAGAGCTATTAATTTCTGAGCATATTGAACCTGCAAACTTTAAAGAGGCATGTATAAGTAATGACAAAAACAATTGGTTTGTTGCTATGATAGATGAAATGAGTTCGCTTGAAGCAAACGACACCTAGGATTTGGTTGCTCTTCCACCAAATCAAAAACCACTCAAGAACAAGTGGCTCTATAAATTGAAAGACAAAGGAGGAGGTCACAAACGGTTCAAAGCTCAGTTGGTAGTAAAAGGATATGCTCAGAAATAGGGAATTGATTTCATTGAAATATTCTCTCCGGTTGTGAAGATTACATCCATCTGAACAATATTGGGATTAGCAGCCATTTGGGATCTTGAATTGGAATAGTTAGATGTTAAGACAACATTTTTACATGGAGACATTAATGAGGAGTTGTATATGCATTAACCTAAAGGTTTTGTGAAAAAGGGGCAAGAACATCTCTATTGCCAGCTAAAGCGTAGTTTGTATGCGCTCAAGCAAGCCCCGAGATAGTGGTATGTCAAGTTTGACTCCTTCATGCTTGAACATAATTTTATCAGATGTGAATCTGATCCATGCATTTACTACAAGGTACTCCCAAATGGTGAATTTGTTATTCTTCTTCTCTATGTTGATGACATGTTAGTAGTGGGAACAAGCTCTAAAATTGTTAGTGAGCTGAAAACTAAATTGGCAAGCACATTTTACATGAAGGATTTAGGGGCAGCGAAGAAGATTCTTGGTATGACCATCACCCAGGATAGGAAGAATAAAGTGATCACATTGTCACAAAAAGAATATATTGACAAAGTAATTCAGAGATTTGGTATGGCTGATGTGCATAGTGTTTCCACTCCACTTAGTTCACATTTTCAGTTATCAGTTAATTCATGTCCACAAACACAAGAGGACAAGGAATATATGGAGGACATTCCTTACAAATCTGTAGTTGGTAGCATTATGTATGCTATGGTTTCGACACGTCTCGACATTGGTCATGTGGTGGGAGTTGTAAATAGATTCATGAGCAATCTCAGGAAGACGCATTGGGAGGCTGTCAAATGGATATTAAGATACCTTAAAGGCACTTCAGATTTGGTATTATGTTTTGGTAGCAACAATGAATAGTTGCAGGGATTCATGGATTCAGATCTTGCTGGAGATTTGGATAAGTGTAGATCTACTACCGGTTACACATTCATGTTTGTTGGAGCTGCTATCAGTTGGGCCTCAAGGCTGCAACATTCTATTGCTCTTTCTTCCCCTGAAGCTGAGTATTTGGCACTTTCCAAAGGTGCTTGGGAAATGATCTGGTTGCAGCGATTACTTGGTGAAATGAAGTATCAACAAAAGGATTATGTTCTTTTCAGTGACAGTCACAGCGCCATATTTATGGCTCACAATCATACTTCTCAGCAACATTCAAAACACATTGACATCCATGCTCACTTTGTTCGGCACATGGTTGAAGAGGGTAGGTTGAAGGTTGAAAAGATTGATACTAAAATCAATTCGGCAGATATATATTCACTAAAGTTGTAACCAAAGAGAAGTTTGAATGTGCAAGAACTTCTCTTGGACTTGTTAAGTTGAAGTAGATCAGCATGTAGAGTAGGAGAATGCCTAATCAGCTGGATTATCCATTGAATTCTGGTGGGAGTTTGTTGGGATTGGAAGGCCAATGGACTTTTGTCTGTTGTGCCTTGTCTTTTCAGCTGCTCAGTTTGAGCTTATAAATAAGACTCTTTGTGGTCATTTGTAAACATTCTGATTTGAGGTTAATACAATTCTTCTGCTCTCAGTGTGGACGTAGCCACTATTGTGGTGAACCATGATAAATAGCGTGTTCTCTATTTGTTTGCAATCTGCTCTTTTATTCTGTAATTTTTGGTTTAAATTTGAATTCTTTAAATCTACAACTGTAATGTTCCCACTTCTCATTTTTCCTATGTTGATATGATCTATTGTTCGAGAAACTAATTATAGATGCGAGGAGAAAAATATTATTTTAATAAATAAGAAGGATAAAATTGGAAAGAATGATGGTGATTCCAACTCAATGGGCAAGACTCGCAAAGAATGCACCATCAACATTAGGATGTACAATTCGCTGGCATGAGAATGAGGTATGATCATTAAGGGAAACCAACAACCATTGATTGTCATTTTGGTTTGGTCTTCTACTTATTTAGGTCATAGATCATTGTACTGAAGATGGACTTGGAACATGCATGATACCACTATATTATTGAGATGATACCATTTTACTCTTCACCTTTATCCTTACGATCTAACAAAGACATGTACTCTTATCAAATCAACTTGGCTTGAAGAACTCTGACATCCAACTATCAGCAACCTTGGATAAAATTTGAGGTCTATAGTATATTAAACTACTACGTCCTATGCTTTCAATAACAATCTTTCTATGAATGTCCCTCACCATGTCATATTTATCATTGACATACAATCCATCACCAGTTTGTTACAACTACTTTCTATACTGTAATTTTGTTGTGCGTGATAATGACAATTTTGGTTCCATATAAATGAAGCCTCTATTAAAAAAATGGGAAACTATTAAGTGAGTTGAAAAATTTCTATTGCCTCCTTCCTTTGTTATTAGAGTGTCCTTCACTTTTTAGTATGTTTGGAAGGTTTGACAACAAGAGTACAAATTCTTGGTCTGAAAAAAATCTTCATTACAACATGGTTTCACTTTCACTGGTTTTTCAATTTGGTGGAATAAATCAATTCAATACCATGGACAACCTCTAACTGTTTTCTTCTACAAACATTTGGATTACTAAAATTCTTATAAAATGTACAAGCACTGTATCTTTGTGTCTATTTTTTTGTTTGTGTTGTAGCCTTAAATCTAAAATAGCAACAGAAAGTTATATGTTAGGCAAACTCACATTGTAATTTCATTTGTACACTTTCCACTGAGTATAAAAATATCTAACTTATTTAGCAATTCCAAAACTTCCTAATGTTGGGAAGCAATAGCTATATTGCAATTTGAACTTGTAGTTGGGTCCCCAAATTGGTCCGTAAAATGTATGAAGTTAAACAAATCATGGAACTAAACAATTCAATTATTTTATTAGCCATACAAAACCCATTAAAAATATCAATCCTACCATTGTGGATGCAGCTAAGCTCCCTGAATAATGCACTGTTGACTAAATTTCAAAAAAAGGAACACACAACAGATTTTCACTAAATTTTTAGCATATGTTCTTCATGATCTGCACATTTTGTGGTCAAAGAACACAAAAAAATTGTAAAAAATATCACTATATTTTTTAAAATCTGAAGAAAAAAAAATTAATTTATTTTTTTTAATCTGTCGTGCATCTTGTCTGAAGCTTAGGGGGTCTTTCATCGTTGAACCCACAAGCTCCCAACTTCTAATAAATATTTTAAAGATAAAACTTATTTCTCTTTCATTCTGAAAATAACGCCTCTCGGTATTAAAGTTTGTATTTTAAACGACGCAAAACCAGCCGAATCTCTCCCATTAGTTTACGTTTCAGCAAGAGGGTGCAATCTATTTTATTGTTTTTAAAGATGTTGTATTTAACATCTGTATGGAGTCGAAGAACAGCGATGCTCAGAATCCTGCCGCTACCGAAAAACTGTTAAACCGCAGCTTTCTGTAGACAAGAACTACTAGGAAATGCTAGATTTCCTGCTTTTTCTGTGATATTATACTCTGAATTATTCTCTTGGAAGAATAAATAATTCTAGTAATTGAGCACCAGGTGAAGGCAGCGATGGCGAAGAGCTTTCCGCTGTCAAGTTATAAAAATACTTAATGTCCAAGAATCTAAGAGGATGATCAGACGGTGCTGAGTATAATGTCACGGCAGTTTGATGAATTTTCATTGCCAGAGTTTGATGAATTTCCATTGCCGTCTAAAGTTAAAGGGGAAATACACACAAATGCCAAGGATTTGTCGGCTAAAGAAATCATGCATCTTGCGGTGATGTGGTACATTCGAGGCTCTCCTAATGGCGCCATGGACTCTTGCTTTGTCAGCCCTGCTCTCGGAACGGAAGTTCAGCACGGACTGGAATTGGCTCATCTTCTTTACACCTCTGCAGAGTGTATAAGCAACAGACAGTATGATCAAGCGGCGAGGCTTTTAACACACTGTCGTAATTTCTCTTCGCAGTGGGGAAACCCTATTCAGAGGCTCTGCTATTATTTCACCGGAGCGCTACAGGAAAGAATCGAACGACAGGCTTGTACGGAGTTAAAAAATCCTCTAAAGCCGCCCCTCAATTTCACCAACAATTTCAACAATGGTTATAACAAAGCCGAATTCAATCAGATGCAAACATTTTACTGTAGAGTTCTGCCCTATGTGAAACTTGTGACGTTAACATTTGTGTAGGAAATCTTAGACACCGTGGGAAACTCAAGCAAAATTCATGTGGTAGATCTCAAGATTGGAAATGGGTGTCAATGGTCAGTGTTAATCCAGAGCCTTGCACTCAGAAGTTCTTTGTTTCCGATTAAGCTTCTGAGGATCACAGCAATTGGAATGGACGCGGACGACCTGAAAGATAGCGGAAGAAGACTCCATGACCTCGCTCGGTCCTTGCGGATTCTGTTTTCGTATAGGATGGTGCAGATCACAAGTATGAAGGAGATTCATGAAGGCATGTTCAGTGTTAGACCTGGGGAGGCTGTTGCAGTGTTGGCTCCCACTGTTTTGCATAGGCTGTTATATAACTGGAGTCTTCTGGAGAGTGTTTTAGATGTTATTAAGAGATTGAGGCCCCGGATAATGGTCAATGTAGACGTTGAGGCTGATACCAATTCTCCTTCTTTTGACAAGCGGTTCATTGATGCGTTTTTCTTTTGCAGCGCTTCTTTTGATTCCTTGGATGTGATCATGCCCGATAGACATGATCTTCGAAGGGTCAACTATGAGGAAATGATCTGCGGAAGCCAAGGAATATGATAGCCTGTGAGGAGACCGAAAGGAGAGTTAGACATGTTAAAATTGATGTGTGGAGATGTTTCTTCCAACACAAGGGATTGAGGGAGATGAGCTTCAGTTATCAAGCTTGGTATGAGGCCAGATTATTGCTGAAAGAATTTCCTAATGCAGAGTGTTATAGTCTTGAGGCCAACGGAGATGCCCTCATAACTGGGTGGAAAACAACCCCAATAGTTGCAGTATCCTTATGGACTTGTGCTTGAATGTGTTAGTGTAAGGACCTGGTCTATCTATTATGAATGAAAGTTTCTTCATTTTCAAATTTCTGCTATAGTTTTTTTTTTTCCTTCTCTCACAATATTGTATAATCATTGTAATCGTTCGCTATAAAATATATAGCTTTCTAGGTTTAAAAACCTCATAAACGTAGCAATTAAATTAATAATTGGTTGATTATATTGTGTGAGCTTTAATGCAAAGCTAGTTTCCAGATATTGTTTTAGATTCAAAAGCATTAAATTTGGGATAATCTATTGAACTAACTCCTTTTCTATTTTATGGTGGATTAATGATGTTGTTATTATTAATGTTTATTAAATTTGGGATAATCTATTGAGCTAACTTCTTTTGTATTTTATGTTTGGTGGATTAATGATGTTGTTATTATTAATGTTTATGAAATAAAATTATCTTAAGGATTTTGTTGTGTGTTATTTTTTCTATTAGTATCTTAATGTTAGTCTTGTTATAACTAATACATAAAATCTGAGATAAATATAACACTTATTTCCTTTCAATTCACAAGGATACAATCTACCCTTTTTCCATCTATTAGTCGTGCTTTGTTGGTTCATACTAGCTCAGCTCTAGTTGCTGATCCCGCAACTCTTGTTCTGTCAAAAAATCTTGTTCATGCTGCAAAGTGAAGATTTTAAAAAAGAGCAAATTCTGAAAAACAAGTTTTATTGCAGCTCTATGTAAAAAATATTACAAATGGTTGAATATATAGAATTCATAGCCATAGGAAAAACATGAAAGAAAACTAGATACACATGTATCTAGACAGGTTTTATTTGCTAAAGAATAAAACTAAAAAAATAAGGAAAGCTAAATTCTAAATATAAATATGCAAATCTTTTCACATTTCTTATTTCCATAAAAACAAATAAAACTAACTAAAAAACTCTTCAAAAAATGTTTTTTCCAGCATCACTTATCCACATACTCCCCCTTGATGCTGAGAGGGCTAACAATTCGATCTCTGAGTGTCAAAAATTGATCCTTTGCAACCACCTTCATGAAGATATCCGCTATTTATGCCTTTGTGTTGATGTATTTCAATTCAATTGCATTCTTTTGTACCAAATCTCTAATGAAGTGTTCTTTCAAATCAAAGTGTTCGGTCCTGCTATGATGCATCGGATTCTTGGCCAATTTAATGGCACTAATGTTGTCACAAAAAATCATAGTAGGCTGAACTTGAATCTCACCAATTTCTTCAAGAAGCTTTCTGAGACATAAAGCTTGTGTGCCTACTGAAGTGACTACAACATAGTCCGCTTCTGTAGAAGAGAGAGAAACCATGCTTTGCTTCTTTGAACTCCATGTGATTAAACTAGAGCCCAAAGAAAAACAATTACCAAATGTAGATTTTTGGTCATCCAAACTACCTCCCCAATCGGAATCACTACAGCCAACAAGCTCAAGCTTTTTAGAAGCATAGTGAATTCCCAAATTGAGTGTATTTTTCACATACCTCAAAATTCTCTTTGTTGCCTTCATATGTTCTTCTGATGGATTTGTCATATACCTTGAAACCAATGAAATTGAGTAAGCAATATTAGGCCTTGTGTGAGTTAGGAACATCAAACTACCAACAATACTTCTATATGATAACTCATCAACAATATCAGCACCATCATCTCTACATAATGCAACTCCATGAGCAATTCGAGTAGAAAGAGGTTTACAATTAGCCATGTCAAATTTCTTTAGCATATTCTTTGCATACTTTGTTTGACAAACAAAAATTTTATTTTCACGTTGATAAACTTCCATTCCCAAAAAATACTTCATGAGACCCAAATCTTTCATTTCAAATTCATTCATCATAACAACTTTGAATTCCTCTTTCATCTTAGAAAAACTACCCATATATAACAAATCATCAACATAAAAACTCACAATGATAATATCATCACATTCTTGCTTGTAATAAAGGGTAGGTTCACTCTTACTTCTTTGAAAGTCATTCTACTGAAAATATCCATCAATCCTTGCATACCATGCATTTATTGCTTGATTGAGGCCATACAAAGCCTTTTTTAGCTTATAAACATGATCTTCTTTGCCTTTAACTTCAAAACCTTGTGGCTGTCCCACATATACTTCCTCTTCTAAGTACCTATTTAGAAAGTCACTTTTCACATCCATGTGATGAATAGACCATTTCTTTTGAGCTGCAAGTGAAATAAGCATTCTAATAGTCTCTTGTCTTGCTACTGGTGCAAAAGTTTCTTCATAATCAATGCCATACCTTTGAGTGAAATCTTTAGCAACCAATCTTGCCTTATACCTTTCCACACTCCCATCACTATTATATTTGATCTTGTATACCCATTTCATGCCAATCTTCTTCTTCTCATGTGGAAGCTCTACAAGCTCCCATGTCTCATTCCTATCAATGGAATCCATCTCTTCATTCATTGCTTGCTTCCAAACCTCATTACTACATGCATCTTCAAAACATGATGGCTCAAAATCAGCTTTAGCAAGTAATGCAAAAATTACTGTCTCACCTATTGGATCTTCTTCATGTTCTTGATTTTGACTTCTCTGATAAATATCACTTAATCTTCTTACCTTTCTTGTAGAACTTGGACTTGAGGATGGACTTCCACTTGGAATTGATGAGGGGCTACTTGGTGGACTTGGAGATCCTATAATAGATTCATTAGCTAGTTGCTCATTATTATTATTAGCAATAATAGCATCATCCAAAACTAATTTTGGCTTTTCAACATGGCCTTTTTGATGACCATAAACTCCCCCTTCATAAAAAATCACATCTCTTGAGACAAGAATCTTATTAGTAACAGGTTTATACAATCTATAAGCTTTTCTCTCCTCACTATAACCCACAAAAATGCATGGTTCACTTTTAGCATCTAACTTTTATCTACTTTGATTAGGTATATGAACATAAGCCAAGCAACCAAAAACTTTAAAATGATTTACATTAGGCCTTTTCTCATACCATGCTTCATAGGGAGTCATCTTGTCTACACTACTACATTTGGGGCCAAATTTTGATAGAAGTTTTTCACGGGTAACTTTTTATTATGAATTTGGTATTTTTTTTTTGTAATAGGCCCTGATGATGTCGGTATTCCAATGGGTGTTTAATTGACCATCAGAATTTTGACAAATTCAGGGTATAGATAAAAAAAAGAAGTGAAATGGACTCATCATTTTTATTTCGATTGGATAGAGGGAGTGGGAGAAAAGGAGCGAAAGCTGAGCGCAGGAGAAGGTATGTGATTTCTTCATCTTTCAAGCCTCTAGCATCATATTCGAATGCATTTCATTTTATTTGATCATGAATTCTCTCTAAAATGACTGCATTCTACTGGTGTCATGCCGTAGCCAGTGCTTTATCTCTATTATTTGATTTTATTGGTGCTTGTGCTCAAGGATATCGATTCATTGTATTCAAAAGTTTGGATTCATGTTTGTTGATATTACTGGCATATATGTTTAATGACGCCATTGTAAATTTTTGTCATTGAAATGACTGCATTCTACTGGTGTCGTGCCTAGCCCATGCTTTAACTCCATAATTTGATGTTATTGGTGCTTGTGCTCAAGGATATCCATTTTTTTGAAATGTTGAATATGATTATCAAATGGACAGCTTGTGAGCTTCTAGCTAGGTGCCATTTGTATTGATAGTTTAGGGCATCAAATGTATTGTAACATTGATAGTTGATACTTTGTTAAAAGGAAATAGGACAAAGAATGATTTTTATTTAGTTTCTCTATTTTGATCCCTAAGTGGCTTACAACCCTAGAGAAGTATATGTAGATTTACGAATGCAGTTACAAGATACATAGTAGCCGATAATTCACAATAAATCCATGCATCTAATTTAAATATCAATTAATACAAAGAACTAGGGTCCTCCAATGACCCAATCATCCAAACCTTGACTATCCCCTCACCCAGTGACCCTTCAAAACTGGGTTATCATGCAATCAGTGAGTGATCCTTCATTCTCCTGGTGAGCTTCTAGGTAGGTGCCATTTGTATATTTGATAGCTTAGGGCATCAAATGTATATTGTATCATTGATATTTGAGACTTTGTTAAAAGGAAATAGGACAAAGAATGATTTTGATTTAGTCTTTGTATTTTGATCCCTAAGTGGCTTACAACCCTAGAGAAGTATATGGAGATTTACGGATGAAGTTGTAGGATACATACCAGTTGATAATTTACAAGAAATCCATGAATCCAATTTGAATAGCAATTACTACAAAGAAATAGGTTCCTCCAATGGCACAATCATCTGGACCTTGATTGTCCCCTCAACCAGTGACCCTTCAAAACTGGGTTATCATGCAATCAGTGAGTGATCCTTCATTCTCCTGGTCTGCCCTCAATCCAAACATATTTGAAATACACAATACAATGATAACAAGTCTTTCACAATCCCCCTTCCCTCAAGGAACACTATCAACCATCCCTTCCACATAGCATTTCACTATTTTATGAGTGGATTGTGGAGGAATAGTTAACATTAAACAAGGAGCAAACTCCTCAACACATCTTAAAAACCATTAAATTCAATAATAAATGAAACCTAACACCAACACTATTCCTTCCATAGTTACAGGATACATAGCAGTCGATAATTCACAAGAAATCCATGCATCAAATTTTTATAAGGATATCCTACTAATCAATAGGAATTTTCTTGATATGACCAATGATTATGCATTTTGATGGCAGTGTGCTAGTTCAAAAGGATAATATAAATCTGAAACTATTTTTTCTGATTTTCTCAAACTATAAATGTGGTTAAAGGGAAAATATTATGTGGAAAACCCACAAACCAAGCTAGCAAATAATTGTACATCAAATTATTCCTATATTCATTCAAGTATTGCTATGCTTCAGCTACCTGACCTTTGAGCTTCATCTAGAGGAATGTGTAGCTTTAAGATAGAGTTACTTCTTGGGCCTTACAATAGGGTGGAATATGATCAAGATTTGTTTAGGTTGTATCTTTGTTAGTCCCATTATTAGGTTCTTATAGTTCATGGTTTGAATCTATTATGGTTGTGTAAGGGATTTGTAGATGCTTTTTTTAACATAATTATTGGACACCATGATTGGAACAACTAGTTGTTGGCTATTGTACATATGAATCATAACTGTCAATGGTTCTTTGTGTTCAAGAATTCATTGATCAATCTTTGAGATTTATTGTCCCAGCTTTAAAAGAGTGATAAAAGATATAGTGAGTGCTATCTTTTCCAAGTGTTTTGCGGGTGCCATTATCTTCTAGGAGTAATTGCTAGAACCAAATTATGTTCTTTGCCTCTAGTAAATATTGCAGACACAACCATCTTCTTGGTGAAGGGTTTCTTCCATCCCCATGAGGCACTATTGCATGGTTTCCATTCCCTTGTAGTTTACTAAACCTAATTTAATACAAGTGTGCACTATTTTGGATTCCATAATTTATGGCCCCTACACTGTGGTTGTTAGCCTAATTAAGAGAGGCCTACCTTTGCATATAATAAGAGGCCAACATAAAACAAACATCCAGAGGTAAGGGAGTTGTTCCCTGTCCATAATTTATTATTTAAGTGCTAAGTGATGATGGGTATATCGTGTAATTCATACCTAGTGTGTCTCTTTCTTTCTCTCCACATTTCACATTAGGAGTATATGTTATAAAATACTAATGAAATCAACTATAGGTCAAATCTAATCAAAATTGCAATATAAAGATTAAAATAGATCTTGAAGAAATATGGGAACCATTTTTGACAGATATTGTACAAATGAAGAGAATACTCCAAAGAGGAAATGCTTCAATTTGGAACAATTGAAGGACAATATTTTACTTTTATATGCACATCTGCAATGTTTTTGATATATTTATGAGATAAGAAAACCATAGAAAGAATAGCATATAGAAGAAAGTAAAGAATAATGATCATACTTTGAGATATTGTGGAAAATTAAAGGAAAGAATGCTTGGTGGGGTTATCATGTAATCAGTGATTGATCCTTCATTGCCCTCTTCCAGTGACCCTTCAAAATTGGGTTATCATGCAATCAGTGAGTGATCCTTCATTCTCTCGATCTTCCCTGCATCCAAACATATTGGAAATACAGAATACAATGATAACAAGTCTTTCAAAATCCCCCTTCCCTCAAGAAACACTATCAACCATCCCTTCCACATAGCATTTCACTATTGCATGAGTGGATTGTGTAGGAACAGTTAACATTAAACAAGGAGCAAACTCCTCAACACATCTTGGAAATCATTGAATTCAATAATAAATGAAACCTAACACCAACACTATTCCTTCCATTCACTTCTACCAAGAATAAAGCATTTAATTCATTCAACATTACATATAATCATTAGACAGTTACATTTCTTGACTATGTAGAGGAACAGTCATGACCAAAACAATCAAAACTACTTTCACCCTTGCACAAGCTATTCCAAACTTCAAGTAAAATGAGAAATATGCTATATCAAATCATTCATATTCATAGTAACCATTTGAAGGATCATTTTTTAATGAACCCTCTGACTATACCCCTATGGCAAAGAAAGGAAACCTCAAAATAGAGAAAGGAAACTTAGTAAAACTAGTCTATGTCGATGTTTGTTAGGGAAACTTAGTCACGACATCAAGTATCATCTTATCATGGTCTATTCACCATGTTTCAACACCCCATTCACTCTGATCTATTCAACTTACACCATTCTAATTCTCCAAGACTCAAAGGCTTGAAATAGTATATGTGGTAAAAATTCATGAAATACTAACGAAGACCTACTATTTGTTAGACATATCTTCATTGTCCCCCACAAAAAAACTAAGTAATAACTACTCTACCCTTAATTTGTTTAACAATGCACCATATTAGATAAAGTAGGTTCTATCACACATGGCATGAACTCTCTTCAAACTCACAATATGTATCATGATTTTTTTAGCTAACATTAGATAATTGAATTACATATGTAAGTATCTGGACTCCTTTCATGAGCATCCCACACAGTCTCATGGATCAATAGGTATGAGTCAATACACTCTATAGAGATTAATTTATTTCACATTTTGCAAAATATCTCGCATTACTTGCTATCACTCTCATTTGATGGAGTGCAGGTAGTAGAAAATAGGTATTTGTCAGATGTGTCTTCCTCGAGCAAAGAAAGTGAGTCATTTAGTATGTCTGAATTAGGAAGATCAACTAGAGGTCAAAAGACTAGAAGGAAATTCAATAGATGCATGAAATTTTTCCTTGCTCAAGGGGGGTCATGTTCTTATGATGATGAGAGAAAAGGTGACATCAAGGTACCCTCTAGGTACCAAAATCTATAGAAACAATGGGTCCCTAAGGAACTTCCTCCAATAAACACTGATTTTAGTGTTAAAGGCAAGATATATCGTATTGCACCATCGTCAATACATGTTTTGGGCTTATTTTCCATGGATGGCACAAAGGTCTCTTACAACAAAGTTGTTGAATTGATGGACTATGTTGGATCTTGTTATGATTACAAAAGTTGGACGCGAATTGTTTAATATATAAAAAGTATGCATAAGTATGCACTCTTGGCAAATTATATTCAACAAAAAGACAATGAGCAAAGTAAAAGAGTGGCTATATACATTGACAGAAGGCCAAAAGCATCTAGGAATATTGTAGGTTTTATAAATAGCACGCGACCTCTGTCAACTATTAAGAAACCCAATTGCATATTTGAGGCGTGCAAGGGAAATCATGTATTTGTATGTGTGATAAAATCAATTAGTGTAGGGGAAGAGTTTCTTATTGATTACAATTTGAATCACATACATACAAACAATGTCACTATCATTAGGGTGCAAGTACATACTATGTACCATTAACTAATTGAGTTTTTTTTCCAACCACATTTAGAGAGTCTCCTCACCATCCACCTCATCTCCACCATCAACTTCTAATGAAATTTATTAATGTAGTCCTTTCTAATTATTGGTTAACTTTAAATAATAACACAGGAAAATGATGGGGACAATGATGATCATGCATGCACTTCTTCCTAGCAGGTAAACCTCTTTGTTATTGAACTACAAATTATATAGAAGCAAAATGTTAAATAAAGTTTTTTATTATATTCTTTTCATCACTGTTTTAGATTAATTCTAATAGTGTTAGTAATATTGTTGTCACAGACGGGTGGTTAGCAAAGAAAGGGAAAGGAACCTGTAGTCCCTGAAGAGGAGTCCTTTGACAAGGACCTAGTTGTTGATTTTGGTGCTTGTGATGAGCTGGCCTCTGCAATTAAAAAATGCCTCCACAAAATTGGAAATAGATTGGCTGAATTGGCATCTATATTCCCTCTGACTCTTGAGTCACAAAAGAGGGCAACTAAATTGATGCACCTATCTCAAAATTACCAAGTATTAATGTAATTTTTAATTATAACAAAAGTTCAATAATAGTTTTTATGTTATAGTAGTCTTTTATGTCATTAAAAAATAAGCAGATGTGTTGCTTTTACAGCTTTTTTTGCTTAATTTTGATCCTTGCGGCCATGATGAGGGTACTACAACTAGTTTAGGTAGATCACATGTTGGACTATATTTTTTTTACTCTCTAACAATATTGTCCATGCTAATCACTGGTTTTATTATGCTCTAACAATCTTATTCTTCAGCACATGTCAATGATCATTTACTATCGCAACCTCATATGATGGCAGGCTCAGATGTATCATGTCCTACAATGTCGCAACATAGAGCATGGCCACAAATGCCATGGCACCACCTACTCGTACAGGTATTTTGTTTTCTCTATCATTATATATATGTTTATTTTCCTTGAAGTGTTCTTTCTTAGGGCCATTTCATAATGGATTCAATATATGCAATAGGGGATGCAACAATTGATGGTGATTTTCCTAGATGTACTAGTATTTCTAGTATGGGAATTGTGAAGGATTACATATTGCTTGTGTCCGAAGAAGGACTTCCCTTGAAAATAGCAAAACTTCTAGGTACTTTAAAGATTGGACCTTTCTTTTACTATACAATCGTATGTTAATTACACCTTGCATTCAATATGAGAAGCTTACATCTATTGTGTTCTTATTTTATACTATTATATCCTTTGACTAATGATCCCATGATTATTTTGTAGGGAATGATGTTTTTTATAGTAAACTTAATGATGAGTGTTTGCGGATATTCAGGTCCACCATCTATACAGGGTGAAACATCATATCCGAACTAAAACCCCAATCCACATTTTGATTTCATATCATTGCTAGGATAGTTATCATTACATCCATTTTTTAATCTAACATTTTTTTCTTTCTTAAAAGGTGGAAAACCCAAAATCAAAAGTTAAAGGATGATCTTGTAGAGACTATGACAAACTTGTTTGGACCTCATGCATTTGAGAAGGGTAAGCTCCTTCAAAGAGACAGGATATGTTTGAGGTATATTAAGGACCAATATAGGTGTACATTAACCAAAAACCCACATAAGTGAACCCACAATAGTGGGTTACACTTTTTACTCTGAATGGAAACTGAACTCTACATTTTGAGAAAAACTTTCAGATTCGGATGCATATTGCTGTTGAACCACTCAAAATTGGAGGATGAAGTAAATTAGAGTTTTTTAGGATTTTCTGTCTAGATTCTAAATATTTTTATTTTCATTTTTTTTGAATTTATTTGAATACTTTTTTCTTTCTCCCATGAAAACTTGTATGGTGCTGAAAACGTCATTTTCAAATAGTAACATTGTTTTCATAGAGCATAATTTTTTTTGTAAAATAGATATGGATGTGATTCTTTCAAATTTGGTTTTGTAACATCCATATGGAGGGCATGCAATTGGTTTAATGACATTATCATTATTATTGCATATTTTATTAACGTTTGAAGTTGACTAAACCAAAATTTTGACCTACCTTGACTACATAGCTTATAACTTATTGTGTATTTATCGAATTTCAATTATTTTTTTAAATAGAAAGTAGACTCGAATACGGAGGGTACTATTATTTTTCAGAATTTTTTTTCCTTATTTTACTATTTTTCGTTGAACGTCAAACTCAAAGGTTTATATTTGATAAAAAACCTACATTCATTTAACGTCAAAATCATACACATAATAAATTTAAAAATAGTCAAATATATAATCATTAGAAAGCTAGTTCCAAGTACTTGTTGTATGCAAAAGGATGTCTTTTTATTCATCCATTTGATTAGCGTGCTTGAGGCCTAAAGCCATGAAATTCTCAAAATTTCTTGAAAACTTGAAACCAACTCCCATTTAGGCACTTTCGATCGAAAGTAATGACTTTTGATAGAAAGTACTTTCTATCAAAAGTACTTTTGCAGAAAATGCAAAATTTAGTTAATACTAAAGGACTTTCAATTGAAAGTCCTTTAGTTTCTATCGAAAGTCAAGTTTGACTTTTGATCGAAAGTCAAACTTGACTTTTGATCGAAAGTAAAACTTGACTTTAAAATGCAACATTTAGTCAATAATAAGGGACTTTCGATCGAAACCAATGTCGGCCTTTTTGGTGGCATTTCTAGGTAATAAGAATTGGGTATAAATAAATGTATATTTTTTTCATTTCATAAATTCGAAAGCAATAAAATAATTCACAAATTTAGGAAGAAGGAAGACATTTTGGCATGAAATAATTTTGTAAGTTGTGATGGGAAATAAAAAGAGAAGGCTAAACAAAAGTACATGACATTATTCAGAAGAGACTGAACAAAGACTACGTGAAGAATCATGAAAAATATATCATCGTCGGAATCAAGGTATGTCTAAGATGTCTCTAGATAGATATTTTGAGTTGATGGTCAAGACTTGTCTTAATGTTCATGTAAATGTGATATTGTACAGGTCTATTAGACTTAACTAGACCTAATTGTAGACCTATTTTGACTAATATGACATATTAGGACTAATTAGGACCTATTCTAGGACTATTAGGACCTAATTAGAATCAATGAGAACCAATTAGCACCTAATTAGACTCAATTAGGACTAATCAGGACTTAATAGGACCTATTAGGACTAATTAGGACCTATTAGAACCTAATTAGGACCTATTATGACTAATTAGGACCTAATATGACCTATTAGGACCTATTAGAACCTAATTAGGACTAATTGGGACCTATTAGAACCTAATTAGAACCTATATGAATCTAATAGGACCTAATAGGACCTATTAGGACTAATTAGGACCTAATAGGACCTATTAGGACTAATTAGGACTAATTAGGACCTAATAGGACCTATTAGGACTAATTAGGACCGATTACGACTAATTAGGACCTATTAGAACCTATATGTTCACCTAATTAGAACCTATATGAACCTAATTAGAACCTATCTGAAGCTAATACTACTTAATATGACCTATTAGGACCTATTAGGACTAATTAGGACCAATTAGGACCTAACATGACCTACTAAACTCAATTAGGACCAATTAGGACCTAACATGACCTACTAAACTCAATTAGGACTAATTAGACTCAACTAGGACCTAATATGGACCAACTAGACTCAATTAAGACCAACTAGATACAATTATGATCAATTAGGACCTAATTCAGACCAATTAGATTCAATTATGACCTATTAGATCTAACTAAACTCAATTAGAACCAATTAGGACCTATTAGACTCAATTATGAACAATTAGGAACAATTAGGACCTATTAGATTCAATTAGGAACAATTAGGACCAATTAGGACCTATTAGGTTCAATTATGACCAATTAGATTCAATTAGGGCCACTTACATTCAATTATGACCAATTAGGACCTAACATGACCTATTAGGACTAATTAGGACCAATTAGGACCTAACACATGACTTATTATCTACTTAATTAGGACCTATTAGATCCAGTTATAGTCAATTAGGACTAATTAGGACCTAATATGACTTCTTCTAGACTCAATTAGGACAAATTAGACTCAATTATGACTAATTAGGACCTAATATGGACCCATTAGGACCTAACCTGACCTACTAAACTCAATTAGGACTAATTAGGACCAACTAGATACAATTAGGACCAACTAGACTCAATTAGGACCAACTAGACATAATTATGACCAATTAAGACGTAATTAGGACCTATTAGGACCTAACATGACCTACTAAACTCAATTAGGACCTAATATGACCTATTAGTCTCAATTAGGACCAATTAGACTCAATTGGGACCAATTAGGACCTAATATGGACCAATTAGAACCTAACATGACCTATTAGACTCAATTAGGACTAACTACACTCAATTATGACCAATTAGGAACAATTAGGACCTATTACATTCAATTATGACCAATTAGGACCTAACATGACCTATTCGGACTAATTAGGACTAATTAAGACCTAACACATGACTTATCATCTACTCAATTAGGACCTATTAGATCCAATTATATTCAATTAGGACTAATTAGGACCTAATATGACTTATTCTAGCATCAATTAGGACCAATTAGACTCAATTATGACCAATTAGGACCTAATATGGACCAATTAGGACCTAACATGACCTACTAAACTCAATTAGGACTAATTAGCACCAACTAGACACAATTATGACCAACTAGACTCAATTAGGACCAATGTGGACCAACTAGACACAATTATGACCAATTAAGACCTAATCAGGACCTATTAGAACCTAACATGACCTACTAAACTCAATTAGGACCTAATATGACCTAATAGACTCAATTAGGACCAATTAGACTCAATTGGGACCAATTAGGACCTAATATGGACCAATTAGGACCTAACATGACCTATTAGACTCAATTAGGACTAACTACACTCAATTATGACCAATTAGGAACAATTAGGACCTATTACATTCAATTATGACCAATTAGGACCTAACATGACCTATTACTTGAACTATTAGGACTAATTAGGACCAATTAGGACCTAACACATGACTTATTATCTACTCAATTAGGACCTATTAGATCCAATTATAGTCAATTAGGACTAATTAGGACCTAATATGACCTATTAGACTCAATTAGGACTAACTACACTCAATTATGACCAATTAGGAACAATTAGGACCTATTACATTCAATTATGACCTATTAGATATAATTAGACTCAATTAGAACCAATTATATGACCTATTAGAACCAATTAGGACTAATTAGACGAGCAATGAACTATGACTAATTTATACTTCATACATGTGTAGGAAATTCTCAAGAATCACAAGCTCAACAAGCTGCCCAACCTTCAGAAGTTGGACAAGGGTCATCACAAGCTCAACAAGCCCAACCTTCAAAAGTTGGAGAAGGGTCATTACAAGCTCAACAAGCCCAACCTTCAGAAGTTGGAGAAGGGTCATCACAAGCTCAACAAGCACAAGTCTTAGAATATCAAATAAGTACACATCTCTCTCTTTCTCTCATAGACTCTCTTGATTTAGTCTCTTATTGGTGAATATATATTTTGGGTCTTTCCCCTAAGAATCTAAGTTATTGTTTTTGTTTCACGTACATGCAGCCTTTGATGATGAAAATGTTGGACAAGGGGCATCCCAAGTTGAATCAACCCAAGGTCAAACAAGTATGTGTTTCTCTTGAATTAATGTATAAATTATTATAGGTAGAACATGTTCAAGAGCTTGTAAATACTTATTTCATGAAGGTCCCCTTAAGATGAGATATTAAGATTTTTTATTTTATTTTATTTGCAGTGGAAGTGCAAGAAACATATGTGAATGATAATCTACTCCAATAGTTGAAGAGAAAAATTAATCGTAAGAGCATAGATCATTTAATTGAAATGGATGTGGAAAAATTGAGAGATTATGCTAAACAACCCATAAATATTACGAAGAGGGCATTGAATAAAAAGTCTAAGCAAATAATGAAACCATTTGAGAATCTTGGTACACTTGAAAAAACTCAACTGTTATCAATTACACTTCTTAAAGATGAGTTAAAAGAGCCATTAAAATTATTGGGTGTAGATGCAAGTTTGAAAAAGTTAAAATCAAGTAACGTACAAAAAAATATTGTTGACAGTGTTAAGGAAGGTTTGCATTCCATTGGGAAAACAACTAGATGTACAAATAGGTCCATTTCAAGAAGAGTGATACTGACATCTATTTTAAATAAAAACATGTCCCAAAGAAGACAAATTTCTTCACTTTCATCTCAGATCAGGTATATTAGGAAGAAAATGATGAACTATTTGAAAAGAAGAATCAATTTGGATGATACTACATTGGAAGGTAATTGGGCACTAATGTGTAGAGCTCCTCGATCTGATAGAATTAATGAAATAGTTAGGAACTTAGTTACATCATTTTGGACTGATCATACTCATCCTTCACCAAATACAAGAGACATTATCAAGAAGAGGACTGGGCCTAAGGAATATTTCTAGCACACAAAACATTGGTTGGACACCACACAACATGAATTGTATCTCTCATTTTGTAACTCAAATCCTGACATTAAGATTGGACAAACAATGTTTGAAAGATTAAAACCATTTTTTGTAAAGATAAATAAATCTTTTGAAACTTGTTGTTGTCAATATCTCATTGAATTCGATCTCTACTACCAAGGGTTTAAAAAGATGATAGAAGAAAGTGGTGGTTCTCAAAATGATTTTCCTAAACATCCAAGTCAATTCATAACATCAATCTTATGTAACAAATCAATTGATCATGAAATACCTGAAATAGATTGCATAAGAGGAACTTGTCAAACATGCAGGGATTTGGCTGAATTTCCTTTAACACTTGAAGATACTGACATGGTGAGGATGATAAAATGCAAGAGATACAAGTACATAAAGTCTGAAACAAAAGTCAAGAAAAAATTAACAAGGTTGGAATATGTAGAAGACAAGATACCTATTGCAACATTTATGGAGAATTTTCATAAATTGATTCAACCATACATATGACATGTTTTTTTCACTAAATGGCAGGCAAAATAATTCCAAATACAAAAAGAATCTTTTCTAGTTGGAACAATTTTATCGGTTGTTGATTTTGCAAAGAACTACTCCTTTGTATCTCAAAAACAACTTCAAGTAGAATACTACTATACAAAGTAGGTGACCATCATCGTACATGTGTCTTATCAACATGCACAATTAGATTTGGATGGTGTTGAAAGTACATATGAAGCACGAGTGATAAAGAAAGAATATCACTTTTACATAAGTGATGATAAAGAGCATGACATACATTTTGTCAAGCATTTCTTTAAGACATTTTTTGGATATTTGGAAAACAAAGGCATCATAATTGAAAAGCATTTTGTTTGGTCGGATGGATGTGGAGCACAATTTAAATCAACAAGGCCATTTTACGCACTATGTAGATATCATTGATACCAAAAGATACCACATATTTGGAGTTTCTTTGAGAGTGGACATGAAAAGGGAGATCATGATGGTGCAGGAGCTTGTATCAAATGTGCTTTAAGAAAGTATCAATTGGACTATTAGGGATATCGTATAAATAATGTTCATGATTTAGTTGAGTGGTGCAAGGTGCATTTTATGGTGCCAAATCATGATAACACATCATCACGATCAAATCATGTCATACCCTTCCAAGTATTCCAGGAGATAATAGGTACTAATTTTAAATTTATTGATCATTGTTTGAGTTAACTTATATATGTCTTTAATTTTTACATGTGACCTCTCTATTGTTCAAGTGTTGACAGAAGATCAATCCATGGATGCAAGAGAGTAGACAAAACAAGATCCCTACATTCAGTTATGAGTACGGATAGTAATGTGTGGTCATTGTACACTAGATATTATTCATGCTTTTGTTATGACTCCATTTTTTAAAACTATGATGAATGTATCAACCAAAAATGTGGATATCTTAGTGAATGGAATTTGGTTCCACTAGATGTTACAAACACAAATGACATTCAGGATGAAAGCTTGGATGACATTCCATTGATTTCTATAGATTATGACCATATTTCAGGTTTGATCAAAATAGGTACGTGTGTTTTTATATGTACATGTTTTTAAAAAGGACTCATAAGTTCTCAATTCATTTAAATAAAGTTTGTTTAATTTATATTTACAAACTTTCCTAAAATTAAAAGTTCACTTTAAATGCAAGACATATTTTTGTAGTAGTAGCAGAGCCTGGAAATGTGGAAGGTGTTAGTTACTATTTATTACGTTGTTGTAAGGAGAGGATGAAGCTAACACGGAGTGAAACAAGTGATGGAATTATGTTTCCCACAGGTTCTAGTACTGTATTTAAGTTTGTTTATGTGTTTAGTATTTATCACATCTATATATTTAACATTGAGGAACACATTGTGCAGGTTCAGTTGTCGTGCAAGGAACATATTTGAAGCAAACCAAAATACTTAAACAAGGGATTCATTTTATTGATTATCAACTTAAGAATAAGGTTTATCAGTATAGTCATCTTGTAATTGCCACCGTCCTATCTCTTGTTCCTATGACAGGATGTGGCATTCATAAGTGGAGACTTGATACTGACAACCATGAGAGAATATTAAATGTTATTCAAGAGAGAGATGAACCTGAAGATGTGGACTAAATCACGCATGAAATATGATTTGAACTAAATTTTTCATGGGCGAGACTAGAGGTTTTCTTAGCTCCATTCTTTCCTACTGGTGCCCATAGTGAATGGAGCTTGAATTAAATTAAAAATTTAGAATATATAGATCTCAAATTTATGTCTTACAAGTGGATATCTTATAATTATCATGTATGTACTTCAAATTTATGTCTTACGTGTATGTATTGAATTTTCATGTGTTACATTAGGACGTGCATTTTTTAAATATAAAATCTACTTGAAGTACAACAACATTAAATTAAAAGTATGTGCACACAACTATTATCGAATGTACATTTAAATCTTGAACATGTGTACAATTAAACATAATTCATGTATGTAATTTATATTAAATTCAAACATGATTCATGTATGTTTAATCTATTGAAATCAAGTTCATCAAATTTAAATTAAACATGTACATGTGTATGTAATCTACAATTGAAAGTATTGAAAATTTACAAGTTCATCACACACATGCACATGTATCTAGAGTGAAAGTATATATATATAATGTACATGCATGAAACATCAATCATGTGTGTAGATCAAGTACTATAAATATGAAACATATGAATCAATCATGTGTCAAACATTCTATCAAAAGCCCGTCTAGAAATAAAATATAACATCAAACACATCAATTGGTCATGTAGAGTCTAGAAATGAAATATAGTTCATCAAACACATGTGAATATATATATACACATAATATGAAATATAGTTCATCAAACACATGTGAATATATATATACATAATATGAAATATGTCTCTAATCAAATATGAATGTGCCTATGACTCATCATGTCGACTCCTCACTAACCGATCACACCCAAAGTGACTATCACGCTCTGAAGGATGTGCAAATCCCTACAAAGAAAGAGATATATAAATTAAAATATATAAACATTGTACAAGAAAACATGTTATAAAGTGTGTGGAACATAGATAATAAATTAAAAACTCACCTGTCCACTACTGATGTCATCATCGAGTGAGTCCCGACAATGTACATGATCAGTACCCAAAGGAGTAACAAGAGGCATATCCTGGTAGACAAAAAATAAATCAATTGATTGAAATTTTGAAAATAAATTTAAGTTTAAAATTGTAACATTAAATACATGTATATAATCTGATTTATACCTAAGTAGGTGGTGGAAACTGATAGTACTCAGATTCACTGGCCTCAATCCTATCAACCAAGGTATCAAGATTTTGTTGTGCCTGGTCCAAGCTCAAATCTGCATCTGCAACATGAGTAGACTACACACACCTCTCTAATGATGAATGCAATGTACTAACCAGATGAGATGGCATGGAAGTCATATCATCATGTGTCAACAAATCTAGATAACCTGTAGTGGTCATGCTGAACTCAACATCATTAAGGCCAACATCAAAGAACTGATGGCCTGCACTGACCATATCGGATTGCCTGGGCACAAGATGACCACAAGGTCATGGTCA
The DNA here is from genome assembly GCA_027943335.1 of Chamaecyparis obtusa. Lineage (NCBI taxonomy): Eukaryota > Viridiplantae > Streptophyta > Pinopsida > Cupressales > Cupressaceae > Chamaecyparis > Chamaecyparis obtusa. The sequence goes on from BSBK01006615.1 coordinate 240,093, forward strand.
ATGAACAATGCCTAGTGAAGTTCAAGATTGGTAGATACCAAGATGAGGTATTGTGTGATATCATATCTATGGATGCATGTCATATGTTGTTGGGTAGACCATGGCAGTTTGATAGATGTGCTGTAAATGATGGTCATCCGAATACCTATTCCCTGACAAAGGATGGAGTGCGACATAAGCTAAAACCATTGAAAGAGACTGAAGAAAAGGTATGTGGTAATGCAAGGATAACTTTTGTTGATGGAAGAAATTTCCTAGATGGTATGAGGCATGACCATGTATGTTTTGCTTTAATTCCAAAAGTTGGTAAAGAGGAAGTAGAAGATGTTCCTGTAGAAGTTGCAGATTTGTTGAATGAGTTTCAGGATATTGTATCTGATAATGTGCCTGATGGATTACCACCAGTCAAAAAGATCAGTCATCAGATGGACTTGATCCTAGGAGCGAGTTTGCCGAATAAGGTAGCACACAAAATGACACCTGCAGAAAGTAAGGAGTTGAACAGACAAGTACATGAACTATTATAGAAAATTTTGATCCGTGAGAGTCTGAGTCCCTGTGCTGTACCAGCGGTATTAGCACCAAAGAAGAATGGAGAATGGAGGATGTGTAAAGATTCTAGGGCAATAAACAAGATCACAATCAAGTATAGGTTTCCATTGCCATGAATGGATGATATTATGAACTGTTTGAGTGGAGCTGTGTATTTCTCAAAGATAGATCTGAAGAGTGGATATCATCAGATTCGGATCAGAGAAGGAGATGAATGGAAGACTGCCTTCAAAACAAAGGAAGGACTATATGAGTGGTTAGTCATGCCTTTTGGGCTAACCAATGCACCGAGCACTTTCATGCAGCTTATGAATGAGGTTCTGAAAGAATTTTTGCGTAAGTTTGTCATTGTTTACCTAGATGATATTTTGATCTTTAGTAAGACATTGGATGAGCATATGATGCATATTCGTATGGTATTTGAGAAGTTGAGAGAAGAGAAATTGTTGATTAATTTGAAGAAGTGCAGTTTTGTGAATAAAGAGTTGGTGTATTTGGGGTTTGTAGTTTCAGGAGAAGGTCTAAAAATAGACCCAGAGAAGTTACAGGCTATCCTTGAATGGCCTACTCCAAGGAATGCTACTAAGGTAAGATCTTTTCATGGTCTAGCTAGCTTTTACAGAAAGTTTATCAAAAATTTTAGTAGTATTTGTGGACCCTTGACTGAATCAATGAGAGGGGATAGAAAAGAGTTTAAGTGGACTAATGGGGCAGAAAAGAGTTTTCAATTGTTGAAACAAAAAGTTACAGAACAACCTATTTTAGCACTTCCAAATTTTAATAAGGTGTTTCAAGTAGATTGTGATGCTAGTGGTACTGCAATAGGAGCTGTTATGAGCCAAGAAGGTAAACATGTTGCTTATTTCAGTGAGAAGTTAAATGATGCCAAGAGGAAATATTCTGTTTATGATCAAAAATTTTATGCTATAGTTCAGGCATTAAAGAAGTGGAGATATTATCTACTTCCTAAAGAGTTTGTTTTGTATACTGATCATCAAGCTTTGCAATATTTGAATAGTCAAGGAAAGTTGAATCAGAGGCATTTAAAATGGGTTGAGTTTTTGCAGAGTTATACATTTGTTTTGAAACATAGGAGTGGAAAGTCTAATAGGGTTGCAGATGCTCTTAGCAGAAGGAAACTATTGCTGACAGAAATGCAGATTGAAGTGGTTGGGTTCAAGGAACTCAAGAATTTGTATCTAGAGGATCCTGATTTTGGTGAAGCTTGGAAAGCTCGTACAGAACCTGTTACTCTAGACAGGATGAAATGGTTGGATTTCATCATCCAGGATGATATGCTATTCAGAGGGAGTCAGTTGTGCATTCCACAAAGTTCTATGAGGGAGAATCTCATCAAGGAGAAGCATAGCGGAGGATTGGCTGGACATTTTGGTCGTGATAAAACCCTTGCTTTGGTTGGTGAGAATTATTATTGGCCACAGTTGCAGCAAGATGTGAAGAAGTTTGTACAAAGTTGCAGAGTATGTCAAATGGCGAAAGGAGTGAAGCAGAATATAGGGTTGTACCAGCCATTACCTATACCAGAAAAGCCTTGGGAGGATATCAGTATGGACTTTGTTCTTGGTTTACTGAGGACACAGTGGGGACATGATTCAATTTTTGTAGTAGTTGACAGATTTTCAAAGATGGCACATTTCATTCCCTGCAAGAAGACTAATGATGCTGTTCATGTAGCAGAATTATTTTTCAGAGAAGTAGTGAGACTTCATGGTTTGCCAAAGACCATAGTTTCAGATCGGGACACTAAGTTTGTTAGATATTTCTGGCTAACATTGTGGAAGAAGCTGAAGACAGATTTGAAGTTCAGTTCATCACATCACCCACAGACTAATGGACAGATAGAGGTAGTGAATAGGAGTTTGGAAAATCTGCTGAGATGTTTGGTTGGGGATAAGCCAACAGGATGGGATTTGATTTTACCACAGTCAGAATTTGCATACAATAATTCTGTCAATAGGAGTACTGGTAAATCACCATTCCAGATTGTATATGGAAGTAGTCCAAGAAATGCATCTGAGTTGAGAAAGATAGATAAAGGAGAAATAAGTAGTGCTGAGGCTGAGGATTTTGCAGAACATTTGAAGAACATCCATGGGGAGGTGAGAAAGCATATTACCAAGATGAACGCACAGTATAAGGCTAAGGTAGATGAGAAAAGGAGGTATAAGGAATTTGAGGTTGGTGATGAAGTCATGGTTCATTTGCAGAAGGAGCGGTTTCTGGTTGGTACATATAACAAGTTGAAAATGAAGAAGTTTGGACCATGTAAGATACTGAAGAAGCATGATTCGGGAAATGCATATGAGGTAGAATTGCCTACTGGGCTGAATATTTCACTAGTGTTTAACATTTCAGATTTGACAGAGTATCATAAAGGAGGTGTTGAAGATGAGGTTGCAGCAGCAAAGTGGAATATTCCAGCAACCAGTTCAGATATCAAGGAGATTGAAGACATACTGGATAGTCATGTTGGCAGAAGCACAAGGAATAGGACATATGAAGAATATTTGGTCAAATGGAAAGGATGACCTGTTGAAGATTCATCATGGCTAACAAAGGAGGAGGTTAATCATCTTGGTTTCCCTCTGCACGCCTGAGTCGTGACAGGGTCACTTCTCAAATTACCCTGGGTGTCTGATGCAGGAGCATCCTGGGTGTAAGAGCAATCTTGCATCACCCAAAAATATTTTTATTTTATATTCAATAAGGGCTATTTTAGTGCAGAGCTGCTATTTATGGAAAGTTACTATTTTTGGTAATTTTTGCATGTGCTCAGAATGATCTGATTTCTTTCTTGGAGGTTCATTTTGGTCATGTAAGTCTGCCAGTAAAGTTTCATTGCCAGATCAAGTGTATATTGGAAGATATTGAAGATTTTCAGTATTGGCAGCAGGGTACAGAAACTTTGAACTCAATTTTGAAGGCTTTAGAGGCCCCGGATGAGGTCAAAAATTTGGGTGACGCTGGTCAAGCCTGTAGAGCGCTTCATGGGGTTTCTGAAATGGGGTTATAATAGCCGATCAGGTCAACTAGTGATGACTTATGGTCTTCGGAAGTTGGGCCACCTGAAATGGCGAAAAATAATTTTCTTCAAAATTTTTGTTCGGATTTCAAAGGTTATCTTGAGCCGACTATGATGATAAAAAATATCAAATAAAATAATTCTAAGTTTGGTTGGCCTTATTGGCTAAAATTCTAGAACCTTCCCAGGCGGTGGATAATTGCCTATATAAGGAAGGCTGTATTATTGTCTTAGGCAGTTGAGAATAGTTCTGGGTAGTAGATCTGGGTAATAGTTCGAGGCTTTGTCCTACAAAATATTGTAAGGGAATGCCCATGTGGCTTTGCATATTGTAATTCTGAAAGTTTGTAATTCCACATTTGTGGAGATAATAAGAAGCCAATTTCTGATGCAGGAGCATCCTGGGTGTAAGAGCAATCTTGCATCACCCAAAAATATTTCTATTTTATATTCAATAAGGGCTATTTTAGTGTAGAGCTACTATTTATGGAAAGTTACTATTTTTGATAATTTTTGCATGTGCTCAGAATGATCTAATTTCTTTCTTGGAGGTTCATTTTGGTCATGTAAGTCTGCCAGTAAAGTTTCATTTCCAGATCAACTGTATATTGGAAGATATTGAAGATTTTCGGTATTGGCAGTAGGGTACAAAAATTTTGAACTCAATTTTGAAGGCTTTAGAGGCCTTGGATGAGGTCAAAAATTTGGGGGACAGGCGCTTGCGTGGGTCAAGCCTGTAGAGCGCTTCGTGACGTTTCCAAAATGGGGTTATAATAGCCGATCGGGTCAACTGGTGATGACTTATGGTCTTCGGAAGTTGGGCCACCTGAAATGGTGAAAAATAATTTTCTTCAAAATTTCTGTTCGGGTTTCAAAGGTTATCTTGAGCTGACTATGATGTAATAAAATGTCAAATAAAATAATTCTAAGTTTGGTCGGCCTTATTGGCTAAAATTCTGGAACCTTCCCAGGCGGTGGATAATTGCCTATATAAGGAAGGCTGTATTATTGTCTTAGGCAGTTGAGAATAGTTCTGGGTAGTAGATCTGGGTAATAGTTCGAGGCTTTGTCCTACAGAATATTGTAAGGGAATGCCCATGTGGCTTTGCATATTGTAATTCTGAAAGTTTCTAATTTCACATTTGTGGAGATAATAAGAAGCCAATTTTTTGTTCTTGCATATTGTTGTTGTTTCTCTATTTCTGTTATGTGTTTGTGGTATTAAGGGGAGCACCCTTCATCAAGTGGTATCAGAGCAGGAGTTCTTGAGTGTGTAAACAGATCACCGACTGTGAGTCAGTTTGCACTAGGACCGTGGCTAGGGTTTTAGTGCGCATCGCAAAAATGCCTCCACGAAGGGAACGTGGCGGAAGAGCTGGTGTTGTAACACCTGAGGTTAGAGAGCTGCAGAGATAAGTGCGAGCATTGCAAGAAGAGATTCATAGAGGAATGAATCTTAATGTCAGAGATGAAAGCGAGGATGAAGCCGAAGAAGAATATCAAGAAGGACAAGCTGAAATTGTGAACCAGGAGGAAGAAAAACTTTTTCAGGTGATTTCCAAGATTGGGAAAAGACCTAAGATTGAGGTTCCTACATTTTCTAGAAATTTTAACCTAGAGGAATTGATCGAGTGGATCAATGAATGTGAGGAGCATTTTGAGTATAAAGATGTTGAAGATCTTGATAGGGTCAAATTTGCGAAGGCCAGACTGAAAGGTCATGCAAAGATCTGGTGGCAAGAAATTCAATTGGAGTGAAATAAAAGAGGGAAAGATAAAATCACAAGATGGGATCGGATGGTAGAAAAATTGAAGCGACAATTCATTCCTATTGATTATGAGCTTGACCTACTAAAAAAATGCAAATTTTGAAGCAAGCAGGAAAATCTGTTCAGGAGTATACAGAGGAGTTCTATGGACTCCTTATCAGAACAAGCCATGCCGAAGCTGATAAGGAGAAAGTTGCTCGATACCTTAATGGGTTAAGGCCAAGCATTCAGGAAGAGTTGAATCTGGTTCGAATGAACAGTATTGAGGAGGCATACCAATTTGCCTTAAAAGTAGAGGAAAAGCTTAACAAGAAGTTTGAGAGCAGACAAAATGGAAGAGGTCACAGTGGACAATCTGGTGGACGGTCATATGGTGGCTGAAATGAAGATTCGAAAACGAAGGATGAGGCCAGTAGCAGTCAAAATCAGTGAGGAAATAATTCCAATCGCTTCCAAGATCAGAATAATAGAGATCAGAGAGGAAGAGGAAGAGGACAAGGATCTGGAAGAGGTGGCTTCCGTGGAACATGTTTTCACTGTGGAGAAGAAGGTCATAGGGTATTTGAATGTCCTCAGCGCCAAGGCAGAACGGATAGGAGAAATGAAGGCCAGGCTAGAGTTGCACATGTAGATGAAGATGTCAGATCATCAAATTCTAAAGATGCTGAAAGAGGAGAAACGTTGATTAACAGAAAAGTCCTGTTGAGTGGTGAGAATGAACCTGAGCAAAGGAGGAGCCTATTTCGCACCAGGTGCAAGTGTGAAGGTAAATGTTGTGATGTGATTATTGATAGTGGAAGCACTAACAATTTGGTGTCAGAAGAGATGGTGACAAAGTTGAAGCTCAAGAGACAGAAACACCCACATCCATATCGGATTGCCTGGGTACAGGATGACCACAAGGTCATGGTCAATGAACAATGCCTAGTGAAGTTCAAGATTGGCGGATACCAAGATGAGGTATTGTGTGATATCATATCTATGGATGCATGTCATATGTTGTTGGGTAGACCATGGCAGTTTGACAGATGTGCTGTACATGATGGTCGTGTGAATACCTATTCCCTGACAAAGGATGGAGTGCAACATAAGCTAAAACTATTGAAGGAGACTGAAGAAAAGGTATGTGGTAATGCAAGGATAACTTTTGTTGATGGAAGAAATTTCCTAAAAAGTGATGAATTGAACAGACAACTACATGAACTGTTACAGAAAGGATTGATCCGTGAGAGTCTGAGTCCCTGTGATGTACCAGCGGTATTAGCACCAAAGAAGAATGGAGAATGGAGCATGTGTACAGATTCTAGGGAAATAAACAAGATCACAATCAAGTATAGGTTTCCATTACCACGAATGGATGATATTATAGACTGTTTGAGTGGAGCTATGTATTTCTCAAAGATAGATTTGAAGAGTGGATATCATCAGATTCGGATCAGAGAAGGAGATGAATGGAAGGCTACCTTCAAGACAAAGGAAGGACTATATGAGTGGTTAGTCATGCCTTTTGGGCTAACCAATGCACCGAGCACTTTCATGCGGCTCATGAATGAGGTTCTAAAAGAATTTCTGGGTAAGTTTGTCATTGTTTACCTAGATGATATTTTGATCTTTAGTAAGACATTGGATGAGCATATGATGCATATTCATATGGTATTTGAGAAGTTGAGAGAAGAGAAATTGCTGATTAATTTGAAGAAGTGCAGTTTTGTGAAGAAAGAGTTGGTGTATTTGGGGTTTGTAGTTTCAGGAGAAGGTCTAAAAATGGATCCAGAGAAGGTACAGGCTATCCTTGAATGGCCTACTCCAAAGAATACTACTGAGGTAAGATCTTTTCATGGTCTAGCTAGCTTTTACAAAAAGTTTATCAGAAATTTTAGCAGTTTTTGTGGACCCTTGACTGAAACAATGAGAGGGGATAGAAAAGAGTTTAAGTGGACTAATGGGGCAGAAAAGAGTTTTCAATTGTTGAAACAAAAAGTTACAGAACAACCTATTTTAGCACTTCCAGATTTTAATAAGGTGTTTCAAGTAGATTGTGATGCTAGTGGTACTGCAATAGGAGCTGTTATGAGCCAAGAAGGTAAATCTGTTGCTTATTTCAGTGAGAAGTTAAATGATGCCAAGAGGAAATATTCTGTTTATGATCAGAAATTTTATGCTATAGTTCAGGCATTAAAGAAGTGGAGACATTATCTACTTCCTAAGGAGTTTGTTTTGTATACTGATCATCAAGCTTTGCAATATTTGAATAGTCAAAGAAAATTGAATCAAAGCCATTTGAAATGGGTTGAGTTTTTGCAGAGTTATACATTTTTTTTGAAACACAGAAGTGGAAAGTCTAATAGGGTTGCAGATGCTCTTAGTAGAAGGCAACTATTGCTGACAGAGATGCAGATTGAGGTGGTTGGGTTCAAGGAACTCAAGAATTTGCATCCAGAGGATACTGATTTTGGTGAAGCTTGAAAAGCTTGTACAGAACCTGTTACTCTAGACAGGATGAAATGGTTGGATTTCATCATCCAGGATGATATGCTATTCAGAGGGAGTCAGTTGTGCATTTCATGAAGTTCTATGAGGGAGAATCTCATCAAGGAGAAGCATAGCGGAGGATTGGCTGGACATTTTGGTCATAATAAAACCCTTGCTTTGGTTGGTGAGAATTATTATTGGCCACAGTTGCAGCAAGATGTGAAGAAGTTTGTACAGAGTTGTAGAGTATGTCAAATGGTGAAAGGAGTGAAGCAGAATACAGGGTTGTACCAGCCATTGCCTATACCAGAAAAGCCTTGGGAGGATATCAGTATGGACTTTGTTCTTGGTTTACCGAGGACACAGCGGGGAGATGATTCAATTTTTGTAGTAGTTGACAGATTTTTGAAGATGACACATTTCATTCCTTATAAGAAGACTAATAATGTTGTTCATGTAGCAGAATTGTTTTTCAGAGAAGTAGTGAGACTTCATGGTTTGCCAAAGACCATAGTTTCAGATCGAGACACTAAGTTTGTTGGATATTTCTGGTGAACATTGTGGAAGAAGCTGAAGACAGATTTGAAGTTCAGTTCATCACATAACCCACAGACTGATGGACAGACAGAGGTGGTGAATAGGAGTTTGGGAAATCTGCTGAGATGTTTAGTTGGGGATAAGCCAACAGGATGGGATTTGATTTTACCACAGGCAGAATTTGCATACAATAATTTTGTCAACAGGAGTACTAGTAAATCACCATTCCAGATTGTATATGGAAGTAGTCCAAGAAATGCATCTGAGTTGAGAAAGATAGATAAAGGAGAAATAAGTAGTGCTGAGGCTGAGGATTTTGTAGAACATTTGAAGAACATCCATGGGGAGGTGAGAAAGCATATTACCAAGATGAACGCACAGTATAAGGCTAAGCTAGATGAGAAAAGGATGTATAAGGAATTTCAGGTTGGTGATGAAGTCATGGTTCATTTGCGGAAGGAGCGGTTTCCAGTTGGTACATATAAATTGTTGAAAATGAAGAAGTTTGGACCATGTAAGATATTGAAGAAGCATGATTCAGGAAATGCATATGAGGTAGAATTGCCTAGTGAGCTGAATATTTTACCAGTGTTTAACATTTCAGATCTGACAGACTATCATGAAGAAGGTGTTGAAGATGAGATCACAACAGCACAGCGGAGTATTCCAGCAACTAGTTCAGACACTAAGGAGATTGAAGACATACTGGACAGTCGTATTGGTAGAAGCACAAGGAATAGGACATATGAAAAGTATTTGATCAAATGGAAAGGATGACCTATAGAAGATTCATCGTGGCTAACAAAGGAGGAGGTTAACCATCTTGGTTTTCCTCTGCACACCTGAGTCGTGACAGGGTCACTTCTCAAATTACCTTAGGTGTCTGATGCAGGAGCATCCTGGGTGTAAGAGCAATCTTGCATCACCCAAAAATATTTCTATTATATACTCAATAAGGGCTATTTTAGTGCAGAGCTGCTATTTATGGAAAGTTACTATTTTTGGTAATTTTTGCATGTGCTCAGAATGATCTGATTTCTTTCTTGGAGGTTCATTTTGGTCATGTAAGTCTGCCAGTAAAGTTTCATTGACAGATCAAGTGTATATTGGAAGATATTGAAGATTTTCAATATTGGCAGTAGGGTACAAAAACTTTGAACTCAGTTTTGAAGGCTTTAGAGGCCCCGAATGAGGTCAAAAATTTCGGTGACGGGCGCTTGCGCGGGTCAAGCCTGTAGAGCACTTCGTGGCATTTCAAAAATAGGGTTATAATAGCCGATGGGGTCAACTGGTGATGACTTATGGTCTTCGGAAGTAGGGCCACCTGAAATGGCGAAAAATAATTTTCTTCAAAATTTTTGTTCGGGTTTCAAAGGTTATCTTGAGCCGACTATGATGTAATAAAATGTCAAATAAAATAATTCTAAGTTTGGTCGGCCTTATTGGCTAAAATTCTGAAACCTTCCCAGGCGGTGGATAATTGCCTATATAAGGAAGGCTGTATTATTGTCTTAGACAGTTCAGAATAGTTCTAGGTAGTAGATCTGGGTAATAGTTCGAGGCTTTGTCCTACAGAATATTGTAAGGGAATGCCCATGTGGCTTTGCATATTGTAATTCTGAAAGTTTGTAATTCCACATTTGTGGAGATAATAAGAAGCCAATTTTCTGTTCTTGCATATTATTGTTGTTTCTCTATTTTTGTTATGTGTTTGTGGTATTAAGGGGAGCACCCTTCATCAAGTGGTATCAGAGCAGGAGTTCTTGAGTGTGTAAACAGATCACCGACTGTGAGGTAGTTTGCACCAGGACTGTGGCTAAGGTTTCAGTGCGCATCGTGAAAATGCCTCCACGAAGGGAACGTGGCGGAAGAGCTGGTGTTGTAACACCTGAGGTTAGAGAGCTGCAGAGACAAGTGCGAGCATTGCAAGAAGAGATTTGCAGAGGAATGAATCTTAATGTTAGAGATGAAAGCGAGGATGAAGCCGAAGAAGAATATCAAGAAGGACAAGCTGAAATTGTGAACCAGGAGGAAGAAAAACTTTTTCGGGTGATTTCTAAGATTGGGAAAAGACATAAGATTGAGGTTCCTATATTTTTTAAAAATCTTAACCCAGAGGAATTGATCGACTGGATCAATGAATGTGAGGAGCATTTTGAGTATGAAGATGTTGAGGATCCTGATAGGGTCAAATTTGTGAAGGCCAGACTGAAAGGTCATACAAAGATCTGGTGGCAAAAAATTCAATTGGAGCAAAATAGAAGAGGGAAAGATAAAATCACAAGATGGGATCGGATGGTGGAAAAATTGAAGCGACAATTCATTCCTGTTGATTATGAGCTTGACCTACTAAAAAAAATGCAAAGTTTGAAGCAAGCAGGAAAATCTATTCAGGAGTATACAGAGGAGTTCTATCGACTCCTCATCAGAACAGGCCATGCCGAAGCTAATAAGGAGAAAGTTGCCCGATACCTTAATGGGTTAAGGCCAAGCATTCAGGAGGAGTTGAATCTGGTTTGAATGAACAGTATTGAGGAGGCATACCAATTTGCCCTAAAAGTAGAGGAAAAGCTTAACAAGAAGTTCGAGAGCAGACAAAATGGAAGAGGTCGCAGTGGATGATCTGGTGGACAGTCATATGGTGGCCGAAATGAAGATTTGAAAAAGAAGGATGAGGCCAGTAGTAGTCAAAATCAGTGAGGAAATAATTCCAATCGCTTCTAGGATCAGAATAATAGAGATCAGAGAGGAAGAGGAAGAGGAAGAGGACAAGGATATGTAAGAGGTGGCTTCCGTGGAACATGTTTTCACTGTGGAGAAGAAGGTCATAGGGTATTTGAATGTCCTCAGTGCCAAGGCAGAACAGACAGGAGAAATGAAGGCCAGGCCAGAGTTGCACATGTAGATGAAGATGCCAGATCATCAAATTTTGAAGATGCTAAAAGAGGAGAAACGTTGATTAACAGAAGAGTCCTGTTGAGTGGTGAGAATGAACCTGAGCAAAGGAGGAGCCTGTTTCGCACTAGGTGCAAGTGTGAAGGTAAATGTTGTGATGTGATTATTGATAGTGGAAGCACTAACAATTTGGTGTCAGAAGAGATGGTGACAAAGTTGAAGCTTAAGAGATAGAAACACCCACATCCATATCAGATTGCATGGGTACAGGATGACCACAAGGTCATGGTCAATGAACAATGCCTAGTGAAGTTCAAGATTGGCGGATACCAAGATGAGGTATTGTGTGATATCATATCTATGGATGCATGTCATATGTTGTTGGGTAAACCATGGTAGTTTGATAGATGTGTTGTACATGATGGTCATGTGAATACCTATTCTCTGACAAAGAATGGAGTGTGACATAAGCTAAAACCATTGAAGGAGACTGAAGAAAAGGTATGTGGTAATACAAGGATAACTTTTGTTGATGGAAAAAATTTCCTAGAAAGTGATGAGTTGAACAGACAAGTACATGAACTGTTACAAAAAGGATTGATCCATGAGAGTCTGAGTCCCTGTGCTGTACCAATGGTATTAGAACCAAAGAAGAATGGAGAATGGAAGATGTGTATAGATTCTAGGGCAATAAACAAGATCACAATCAAGTATAGGTTTGCATTGCCATGAATGGATGATATTATGGACTGTTTGAGTGGATCTGTGTATTTCTCAAAGATAGATCTAAAAAGTAGATATCATCAGATTCGGATCAGAGAAGGAGATGAATGGAAGACTTCCTTCAAGACAAAGGAAGGACTATATGAGTGGTTAGTCATGCCTTTTGGGCTAACCAATGCGCCGAGCACTTTCATGCGGCTCATGAACGAGGTTCTGAAAGAATTTCTGGGTAAGTTTGTCATTGTTTACCTAGATGATATTTTGATCTTTAGTAAGACATTGGATGAGCATATGATGCATATTCGTATGGTATTTGAGAAGTTGAGAGAAGAGAACTTGCTGATTAATTTGAAGAAGTGCAGTTTTGTGAAGAAAGAGTTGGTGTATTTAGGGTTTGTAGTTTCAGGAGAAGGTCTAAAAATGGACCCAAAGAAGGTACAGGCTATCCTTGAATGGCCTACTCCAAGGAATGCTACTGAGGAAAGATCTTTTCATGGTCTAGCTAGCTTTTACAGAAAGTTTATCAGAAATTTTAGCAGTATTTGTGGACCCTTGACTGAAACAATGAGAGGGGATAGAAAAGAGTTTAAGTGGACTAATGGGGCAGAAAAGAGTTTTCAATTGTTGAAACAAAAAGTTACAGAACAACCTGTTTTAGCACTTCTAAATTTTAATAAGATGTTTCAAGTAGATTGTGATGCTAGTGGTACTGCAATAGGAGCTGTTATGAGCCAAGAAGGTAAACCTGTTGCTTATTTCAGTGAGAAGTTAAATGATGCCAAGAGGAAATATTCCATTTATGATCAAGAATTTTATGCTATAGTTTAGGCATTAAAGAAGTGGAGACATTATCTACTTTCTAAAGAGTTTTTTTTGTATACCGATCATCAAGCTTTGCAATATTTAAATAGTCAAGGAAAATTGAATCAAAGGCATTTGAAATGGGTTGAGTTTTTGCATAGTTATACATTTGTTTTGAAACACAGAAGTGGAAAGTCTAATAGGGTTGCAAATGCTCTTAGCAGAAGGCAACTATTGCTGACAGAGATGCAGATTGAGGTGGTTGGGTTCAAGTAACTCAAGAATTTGTATCCAGAGGATCCTAATTTTGGTGAAGCTTGGAAAGCTTGTACAGAACCTGTTACTCTAGATAGGATGAAATGGTTGAATTTCATCATCCAGGATGATATGCTATTCAGAGGGAGTCAGTTGTGCATTCCACAAAGTTCTATGAGGGAGAATCTCATCAAGGAGAAGCATAGCAGAGGATTGGCTGGACATTTTGGTCGTGATAAAACCCTTGCTTTGGTTGGTGAGAATTATTATTGGCCACAGTTGCAGCAAGATGTGAAGAAGTTTGGACAGAGTTGCAGAGTATGTCAAATGGTGAAAGGAGTGAAGCAGAATACAGGGTTGTACCAGCCATTGCCTATACCAGAAAAGCCTTGGGAGGATATCAGTATGGACTTTGTTTTTGGTTTACCGAGGACACAGTGGGGACATGATTCAATTTTTGTAGTAGTTGACAGATTTTTGAAAATGGCACATTTCATTCCCTGCAAGAAGACTAATGATGTTGTTCATGTAGCAGAATTGTTTTTCAAAGAAGTAGTGAGACTTCATGGTTTGCCAAAGACCATAGTTTCAGATCGGGACACTAAGTTTGTTGGATATTTCTGGCAAATATTGTGGAAGAAGCTGAAGACAGATTTGAAGTTCAGTTCATCACATCACCCACAGACTGATGGACAGACAGAGGTGGTGAATAGGAGTTTGTAAAATCTGCTGAGATGTTTGGTTGGGGATAAGCCAACAGGATGGGATTTGATCTTACCATAGGCAGAATTTGCATACAATAATTCTGTCAATAGGAGTACTGGTAAATCACCATTCCAGATTGTATATGGAATTAGTCTAAGAAATGCATCTGAGTTGAGAAAGATAGATAAAAGAGAAATAAGTAGTGCTGAGGCTGAGGATTTTGCAGAACATTTGAAGAACATCCATGGGGAGGTGAGAAAGCATATTACCAAGATGAACGCACATTATAAGGCTAAGGCAGATGAGAAAAGGAGGTATAAGGAATTTCAGGTTGGTGATGAAGTCATGGTTCATTTGCGGAAGGAGGGGTTTCTAGTTGGTGCATATAACAAGTTGAAAATGAAGAAGTTTGGACCGTGTAAGATATTGAAGAAGCATGATTCGGGAAATGCATATGAGGTAGAATTGCCTAGTGAGCTAAATATTTCACCAGTGTTTAACATTTCAGATCTGATAGAGTATAATGAAAGAGGTGTTGAAGACGAGATCACCATAGCACAGTGGAGTATTCTAGCAACTAGTTCAGACACTAAGGAGATCGAAGACATACTGGACAGTCATGTTGGTAGAAGCACAAGGATTAGGACATATGAAGAGTATTTGGTCAAATGGAAAGGACGACCTGTAGAAGATTCATCCTGGCTAACAAAGGAGGAGGTTAACCGTCTTGGTTTTCCTCTGCACACCTGAATCGTGACAGTGTCACTTCTCAAATTACCCTGGGTGTCTGATGCAGGAGCATCTTGGGTGTAAGAGCAATCTTGCATCACCCAAAAATATTTCTGTTTTATATTCAATAAGGGCTATTTTAGTGCAGAGCTGCTATTTATGGAAAGTTACTATTTTTGGTAATTTTTGCATGTGCTCAGAATGATCTGATTTCTTTCTTGGAGGTTCATTTTGGTCATGTAAGTCTGCCAGTAAAGTTTCATTGCCAGATCAAGTGTATATTGGAAGATATTGAAGATTTTCGGTATTGGCAGCAGGGTACAGAAACTTTGAACTCAGTTTTGAAAGCTTTAGAGGCCTCGGATGAGATCAAAAATTTAGGTGATGGGTGCTTAGGCGGGTCAAGCCTGTAGAGCACTTCGTGGCATTTCCAAAATGGGGTTATAATAGCCGATCGGGTCAACTGGTGATGACTTATGGTCTTCGGAAGTTGGGCTACCTGAAATGGCGAAAAATAATTTTCTTCAAAATTTCTGTTCAGGTTTCAAAGGTTATCTTGAGCCGACTATGATGTAATAAAATGTCAAATAAAATAATTCTAAGTTTGGTCGACCTTATTGGCTAAAATTCTGAAACCTTCCTAGGCGGTGGATAATTGCCTATATAAGGAAGGCTGTATTATTGTCTTAGGCAGTTCAGAATAGTTCTGGGTAGTAGATCTGGGTAATAGTTCGAGGCTTTGTCCTACAGAATATTGTAAGGGAATGCCCATGTGGCTTTGCATATTATAATTCTGAAAGTTTGTAATTCCACATATATCAGATAATAAGAAGCCAATTTTCTGTTCTTGCATATTGTTGTTGTTTCTCTATTTCTGTTATGTGTTTGTGGTATTAAGGGGAGCACCCTTCATCAAGTGGTATCAGAGCAAGAGTTCTTGAGTGTGTAAACAGATGGCTGACTGTGAGGCAGTTTGCACCAGGACTGTGGCTAGTGTTTCAGCGCGCATCGCGAAAATGCCTCCACGAAGGGAACGTGGTGGAAGAGCTGGTGTTGTAACACCTTAGGTTAGAGAGCTACAGAGACAAGTGCGAGCATTGCAAGAAGAGATTCACAGAGGAATGAATCTTAATATCAGAGATGAAAGTGAGGATGAAGCTGAAGAAGAATATCAAGAAGGACAAGCTTAAATTGTGTACCAGGAGGAAGAAAAACTTTTTCGGGTGATTTCCAAGATTGGGAAAAGACCTAAGATTGAGGTTCCTACATTTTCTAGAAATCTTAACCCAGAGGAATTGATTGACTGGATCAATGAATGTGAGGAGCATTTTGAGTATGAAGATGTTGAGGATCCTGATAGGGTCAAATTTGCGAAGGCCAGACTGAAAGGTCATGCGAAGATCTGGTGGCAAGCAATTTAATTAGAGTGAAATAGAAGAGGGAAAGATAAAATCACAAGATGGGATCGGATGGTGGAAAAATTGAAGCGACAATTCATTCCTGTTGATTATGAGCTTGACCTACTCAAAAAATGGTAAAGTTTGAAGTCAGCACGAAAATCTGTTCAGGAGTATACAGAGGAGTTCTATCGACTCCTCATCAGAACAGGCCATGTCGAAGCTGATAAGGAGAAAGTTGCTTGATACCTTAATGGGTTAAGGTCAAGCATTCAGGAGGAGTTGAATCTAGTTTGAATGAACAGTATTGAGGAGGCATACCAATTTACCCTAAAAGTAGAGGAAAAGCTTAACAAGAAGTTTGAGAGCAGACAAAATGGAAGAGGTTGCAGTGGACGATCTGGTGGACGGTCATATGGTGGCCGAAATGAAGATCCGAAAAAGAAGGATGAGGCCAGTAGCAGTCAAAATCAGTGAGGAAATAATTCCAATCGCTTCCAGGATCAAAATAATAGAGATCAAAGAGGAAGAGGAAGAGGACAAAGATCTGGAAGAGGTGGCTTCCGTGCAACATGTTTCCACTGTGGAGAAGAAGGTCATATGGTATTTGAATGTCCTCAGCACCAAGGCAGAATGGACAGGAGAAATAAAAGCCAGGCCAGAGTTGCACATGTAGATGAAGATGCCAGATCATCAAATTCTGAAGATGCTAAAAGAGGAGAAATTTTGATTAACAGAAGAGTCCTGTTGAGTGGTGAGAATGAACCTGAGCAAAGGAGGAGCCTGTTTCACACCAGGTGCAAGTGTGAAGGTAAATGTTGTGATGTGATTATTGATAGTGGAAGCACTGACAATTTGGTGTCAGAAGAGATGGTGATAAAGTTGAAGCTCAAGAGACAGAAACACCCACATTCATATCAGATTGCCTGGGTACAAGATGACCACAAGGTCATGGTCAATGAACAATGCCTAGTGAAGTTCAAGATTGGCGGATACCAAGATGAGGTATTGTGTGATATCATATCTATGGATGCATGTCATATGTTGTTGGGTAGACCATGGCAGTTTGACATATGTGCTATACATGATGGTTGTGTGAATACCTATTCCCTGACAAAGGATGGAGTGCGACATAAGCTAAAACCATTGAAGGAGACTGAAGGAAAGGTATGTGGTAATGCAAGGATAACTTTTGTTGATGGAAGAAATTTTTTAGAAAGTGATGAGTTGAACAGACAAGTACATGAACTGTTATAGAAAGGATTGATCCGTGAGAGTTTGAGTCCCTGTGCTGTACCAGCAGTATTAGCACCAAAGAAGAATGGAGAATGGAGGATGTGTACAGATTCTAGGGCAATAAACAAGATCACAATCAAGTATAGGTTTCCATTGCCACGAATGGATGATATTATGGAGTGTTTGAGTGGAGCTGTGTATTTCTCAAAGATAGATCTGAAGAGTGGATATCATCAGATTCGGATCAGAGAAGGAGATGAATGGAAGACTGCCTTCAAGACAAAGGAAGGACTATATGAGTGGTTAGTCATGCCTTTTGGGCTAACCAATGCACCGAGCACTTTCATGCGGCTCATGAACGAGGTTCTGAAAGAATTTCTGGGTAAGTTTGTCATTGTTTACCTAGATGATATTTTGATCTTTAGTAAGACATTGGATGAGCATATGATGCATATTCGTATGGTATTTGAGAAGTTGAGAGAAGAGAAATTGCTGATTAATTTGAAGAAGTGCAGTTTTGTGAAGAAAGAGTTGTTGTATTTGGGGTTTGTAGTTTTAGGAGAAGGTCTAAAAATGGACCCAGAGAAGGTACAGGCTATCTTTGAATGGCCTACTCCAAGGAATGCTATTGAGATAAGATCTTTTCATGGTCTAGCTAACTTTTACAGAAAGTTTATCAAAAATTTTAGCAGTATTTGTGGACCCTTGACTGAAACAATGAGAGGGGATAGAAAAGAGTTTAAGTGGACTAATGGGGTAGAAAAGAGTTTTCAATTGTTGAAATAAAAAGTTACAGAACAACTTGTTTTAGCACTTCCAGATTTTAATAAGGTGTTTCAAGTAGATTGTGATGCTAGTGGTACTGCAATAGGAGCTGTTATGAGCCAAGAAGGTAAACCTGTTGCTTATTTCAGTGAGAAGTTAAATGATGCCAAGAGGAAATATTCTATTTATGATCAGGAATTTTATGCTATAGTTCAGGCATTAAAGTAGTGGAGACATTATCTACTTCCTAAGGAGTTTGTTTTGTATACTGATCATCAAGCTTTGCAATAATTGAATATTCAAGGAAAATTGAATCAAAGACATTTGAAATGGGTTGACTTTTTGCAGAGTTATATATTTGTTTTGAAACACAGAAGTGGAAAGTCTAATAGGGTTGCAGATGCTCTTAGCAGAAGGCAACTATTGCTGACAAAGATGCAGATTGAGGTGGTTGGGTTCAAGGAACTCAAGAATTTGTATCTAGAAGATCCTGATTTTGGTGAAGCTTGGAAAGCTTGTACAGAACCTGTTACTCTAGACAGGACGAAATGGTTGGATTTCATCATCAGGATGATATGCTATTTAGAGGGAGTCAGTTGTGCTTTCCACGAAGTTCTATGAGGGAGAATCTCATCAAGGAGAAGCATAGCGGAGGATTGGCTGGACATTTTGGTCGCGATAAAACCCTTGCTTTGGTTGGTGAGAATTATTATTGGCCATAGTTGCAGCAAGATGTGAAGAAGTTTGTACAGAGTTGCAGAGTATGTCAAATGGCGAAAGGAGTGAAGCAGAATACAGGGTTGTACCAGCCATTGCCTATACCAGAAAAGCCTTGGGAGGATATCAGTATGGACTTTGTTCTTGGTTTACCGAGGACACGGCGGGGACATGATTCAATTTTTGTAGTAGTTGACAAATTTTCGAAGATGACACATTTCATTCCCTGCAAGAAGACTAATGATGTTGTTCATGTAGCAGAATTGTTTTTCAGAGAAGTAGTGAGACTTCATGGTTTGTCAAAGACCATAGTTTCAGATCAAGACACTAAGTTTGTTGGATATTTCTGGCGAACATTGTTGAAGAAGCGTAAGATAGATTTTAAGTTCAGTTCATCACATTACCCACAGCCTGATGGACAGACAGAGGTGGTGAATAGGATTTTGGGAAATTTGCTGAGATGTTTGGTTGGGGATAAGCCAACAGGATGGGATTTGATTTTACCACAGGCAGAATTTGCATACAATAATTCTGTCAATAGGAGTACTGGTAAATCACCATTCCAGATTATATATGGAAGTAGTCCGAGAAATGCATCTGAGTTGAGAAAGATAGATAAAGGAGAAATAAGTAGTGCTGAGGCTGAAGATTTTGCAGAACATTTGAAGAACATCCATGGGGAGGTGAGAAAGCATATTACCAAGATGAACGCACAGTATAAGGCTAAGGTAGATGAGAAAAGGAGGTATAAGAAATTTCAGGTTGGTGATGAAGTCATGGTTCATTTGTGGAAGGAGCGGTTTCCAGTTGGTACATATAACAAGTTGAAAATGAAGAAGTTTGGACCGTGTAAGATATTGAAGAAGCATGATTCAGGAAATGCATATGAGGTAGAATTGCCTAGTGAGCTGAATATTTCACCAGTGTTTAACATTTCAGATCTGACAGAGTATCATGGAGGAGGTGTTGAAGACGAGATCACAATAGCACAGTGGAGTATTCCAGCAACTAGTTCAGACACTAAGGAGATCAAAGACATACTGGACAGTCATGTTGGTAGAAGCACAAGGAATAGGACATATGAAGAGTATTTGGTCAAATAGAAAGGATGACCTGTAAAAGATTCATCATGGCTAACAAAGGTATATCAAGTGTATATTGGAAGATATTGAAGATTTTCGGTATTGGCAGCAGGGTATAGAAACTTTGAACTCAGTTTTGAAAGCTTTAGAGGCCCCGGATAAGGTCAAAAATTTGGGTAATGGGCACTTGCGCGGGTGAAGCTTGTAGAGCGCTTCGTGGCATTTCCGAAATGGGGTTATAATAGTCAATCAGGTCAACTGGTGATGACTTATGATCTCCGGAAGTCGGGTCACCTGAAATGACAGAAAATAATTTTCTTTCAAAATTTTTGTTCGGGTTTCAAAAGTTATTTTGAACCGACTTTGATGTAATAAATTGAAAAAAATAAAATAATTCTAAGTTTGGTCGGCCCTTAGGGCTAAATTTCTGGAACCTTCTCGGGCGGTGGAAATTGCCTATATAAGGAAGGCTGTATTATTGTCTTAGGTAGTTCAGAATAGTTCTGGGTAGTAGATCTGGGTAATAGTTCGAGGCTTTGTCCTACAGAATATTGTAAGGGAATGCCCATGTGGCTTTGCATATTGTAATTCTAAAATTTTGTAATTCCACATTTGTGGAGATAATAAGAAGCCAATTTTCTATTCTTGCATATTGATGAAGGGTGCTCCCCTTAATACCACAAACACATAATAGAAATAGAGAAACAATAACATCATCTGCAATAGGGCCCAATGAAGGAGCTATAGCAAGTGCCCTCTGACCAACAATGGCCCTGTGTACTGGTCTCTGTCAATCAGCTCGATGATAAGAATCTCTATCAGCAAGCCTACCACGCCCCTATCCTAGATGTGCTGGAAAATCAGTGTAATTAATAGCATGACCTAAACGAACCTCAACAAAAATCTGTTGTGCAAAGTATAGTGGAATTTGGTCATTATTCGGATAACAACCATGGGCAGCTAAAAATATAGGGTATATCAATGCTGATATAGCAGGATCTACACACCTAGTAACCTGATATCCCTTCACATAATTTTTATCTACATAAGAGGGTAAAACTTCCCCTTTTAGGGTTTCTTTAGGCACTAAATCCTGTACCTCCTTAAGAGAAAGACCAGAGCCAACCTCTTGTCTCTTCTTCTCAAGTATGGACTCTATAATATTTGGGGCATATGGAGTGGTACCATGAATGTCATCCCTAATGCTAATTAAGCTATTAAGGATGGACCGACATGTGCTCTTATAGACAGTAGAGCTAGATGGATTATTTATAGATTCTTGTAGCCGTTGAATCTCTCTATTAGTGTGTGAAAATAGTTCTGCAAGGGGAATCAGTGCATCTGCCATGTGTGATGTGTAATACTGTCTGATAGAGAGAGAATATGTATGAACCTGAAAGATTTTATTTACTACATCAAATAAAGTCTACATATATACATATATATATTTTCCTAATTTAAATAAAAATAAAATTAAATACTATGCATGCATTTCACTACATTCTTTGAAAGTAAAATCAATTACATAAATTACATGTTTAAATGTAAATTACATTTTAATACCTGTCTAATGGAGTCTTAAAGGGTCATATAACCTATCATAGGTCCTAATAGGTCCAATTACCTATATGTTTATAGGTTAAATTAGGTATAATTAGGTCTAATTGGGGTGTGATTAGGTCCTAATTGATCTAATTGGGTCTAATTAGGTGAAGCACTAATAAGTCTTAAGGGGGACATAACAGTCATAGTGGGTCTAATTCAGTATTAAAGGGGTCATATAATAGGTATTATAGGTCCTAATAGGTCTAATTAGGTCATAACAACTAATTGGGTCTAATTAGGTACTAATAGGTCTAATTAGGTGTTTTAATATAGGTCTTAAGGGGCCATGTTACTCATAGTTGGTCTAATGGGGTCATATAACCTATCATAGGTCCTAATAGGTTTAATTAGGACATAATTGGTTTAATTGGACCTATTAAATTAGGTCCTAATAGGTCTAATTTGGTCAAATTAGGTCCTAATAGGTCTAATTGGGTCTAATTAGGTGAACTAATAGGTCTACTTTGGTCTTAAGAGCTCATAAATTAAGCATGTGTTAAGTCTAATTAGGTCTTAAAGGGTCATGTAGTACTTGAGTATATTAGGTGTTAATTAGTTTTTAAATTTGATGTAATTATGTTGAAAGGTTAGAAGGGGTGGACTATTACTCATATTGTATGTATAGATAATTAGGGCAAGCTATTATGACTAATTTGGTCTAAGGGGTCCTATTAAGTTCATAAATATGTCCCTAAGTAGGCATTATTACTATTCAATATTAATTCCTATTACTTATATTAGGTATGTATTACTCACATGTATTTAAAGGTAAATTAAATAGTATAAAATTAGGTATAATTTAAAGGTCTTGTTACATGGGTTAATTAGTCTAATTATGCCTAATGGATCATATTGCTCATATTAGGTGTACTAGCAAGTCCTATTACTCATGATATTAGGTGTTAATTAGTCTTAATTAAAGGTCTAATTAGGTCTAATTAAATGTCTAATTAGGTCTTAAGGGATCCTCAAACTCATATTAGGTATACTTGAGACTAGTTACACATGTCTTATTAGGTGTTAATTGGTCAATTATTAGATCTAATTATGTCTTTAAAGACCATCTTATTAATGATATTAGGTTCTAATTTGGGTCTTATTACTCATATTAGGTCAGGTAATAGGTTAAAAATTAGGTCTTAATGGGTCACAATTTACTCAAGGGGTCTAATTTTAAGTATATTTAATTATGTCTTCTTAGTCAAGTATTAGGTCTAATTAGTCTTAATTAGTCTTATCTCTAGTTCTTATTAGGTACATAATTAGTCTTATCTAGTTCTTATGTACATACACAATGTATACATAAAAATCTATCTATATAGGTGCATGTACATGTATGTATACATACATATATACATGCACATGTGTGTGTGTGTGTGTGTGTGTGTGTGTGTGTGTGTGTGTGTGTGTGTATATATACATACATGTGCATACACATGCACATGTACATATATATACATACATATACATGCACATGCACACATGCATGTGCATACATGCACATATATATATACACATGTGCATGTATATATATATGCATGTATATATACATACATATTTGCACATGTATATATATATATACACACACACACACACACACATGTGCATGTGTATATATATACATATATATATATATATATATATATATATATATATATATATATATATATATATATATATATATATATATATATATATATATATATATATATATATATATATATATATATATATATATATATGTATATATATACACATGCACATGTGTGTGTGTATATATATATATATACACACACACATGTGCATGTGTATATATATATATATATATATATACACATGTGCATGTGTGTGTGTGTACATACATACATACATACATATATATATATATGTATGTATGTATGTATGTATGTATGTATGTATATATACACATGTATATATACATATATATATACACATGTATACATGTGTATATATATGTATATATACACATGTATACATGTATATATATACATATATATGCATATATACATATGTATATGCATATATACATGTGTATATATGCATGTATACACGTATATATATGCATATACATGTGTATATATGCATATATTTTGTTGTGTATATATACATATATACTATTTAAGCATCTATCAAAAACTCAAAATAATAAAAACAAATAATAAAAATACCTCAAAAACGTGTTTGATATTTCGGAAGCCGTCTCACTGTTCCACTGTTTCACTGTCGCTGAAAGTGACAGTGAAATAGTGGAACTTTCAACGGATATAAACTTTCACCAAAACAAACCCTAAATACATGACTTTCGATCGAAAGTCATCACTAAAGGACTTTCGATCGAAAGTTTCTAAGGAACTTTCGATCGAAAGTTACTAAGGAACTTTCAATCGAAAGTTACTTACAATCAAAAGTCCTTTGTTTGAGAACTTTCAATCGTAAGTTTAGTACTTACAATCAAAAGTTGAAGCTAGTTTCTATCGAAAGTGGATAAATATTATTTTGTCAAAAACACTTTTTTAGATGGATTCCTTCCTCTAAAAAATTGTAACCCAGTATTGTGGGTTCACCCACATTACCAGCGCCCCCCTTGCATTCTTGATTTAGAGTGGAAATCTATTATTCTGGATGCGAATGAGAAAACTAAAGTAGAAAAAGGAAATACACCACCAGAGAACAGAAGAAGGTGTTGGTTGTCCTTTTGGTTTCAACTTGAAGGTTTACACTATGATTGACAATTTAATGTCACTGACTCTATTACCACTCCAAAGTCTGCAAGTAAAAGGGCCAATTAACAAGGATCAAAGAGATCCTCCTACACTTTGAGCCAAGATGCTCAGGTGGGTGTACCCTTGATTCACTTCTTGAAAGGAATCACTAACTAATAGACAATTATACCCCTTACTAACTGATTGAAAGATTTTATCATTTAAATGTGTGTGGTTGATGATGATGGACTGCTTCTAGAGAATGGACTAGGGCATAGAGTCACTCACCAACATATATCAACTGAAAACCTCAATTCAAACACCCTTGAATTTAGAATAAGTGCTTTGCCTATTATCCCTCTCCCTCACATACCATGACATCAAATCCTTATCTAGCCATGAACTCACTGAAACTACCTGAAAGACTTTAATCCTAACTTTGTTAGGAACTCAAAGATAATTTCAAAATACTCTTTGTTTACAATATGCTAACCCACTTTGTGAAATTAACATATATGAGCCCAAGAACAAGATAAGAAGACATACACAAATATGAGATTGGAATCCAAGTATCTTCTCATTCAGATTTATAAAATCAATACATTACCAAATAACAAAATGCTAGGAAACAAAAACTAGATCCAAGTTCTCCTTCTTCAATACAATATCATCAGCAACCTGGGACCAAAAGTCTTGGAACTCAAGAAAAAAAATTTGGAACCTCTACAAAGTCAAAATTACAACAATATATACCACCAGTCATCTTAAAATCCCAAAACAGGATGCAACAAGCTATGGATGAATAGGGTTAGGGTTTCACCCACTAGAGCAACCAAATCAGTCAAAAATTAAATGCAGGGGATGGAAACCTAGGTGATTAGAACAATTAGATACAAAAATGATCTCAATTTATGAAGAATCTCAGAGTATTATACCAGAGATCATGAATCTACCATGCTAAACAATCTAATTATTCACCTGCAACATACCTCGAGAAAGTGACTACCTACATTTTCAATGTACAAACCCTTTGCAATAATCATCAAACACCCTGGACCACACTGCAACAGTTGGAAAAACTAATTCTACCAGATCTGGCTATGAAAGCATTCAATTTCGGTCCTTTCTATTGCTGGAAACCCTCAAAAAATTCAAATCCTAGAAAAATGGTTACTTTCATGGTGCGAATAGAGAATCAGCAATCGATATTCAAACCTTGATCAACTTTAAAACCCCACCATTAGATTCCTTTACTTTTCCCGAGCCTGCGTGCTTTACATTGCTTTAAGTAAAATTGATGGTCATCATTATACCATGATGCTAAAAGTTGAGCATCTCACCTCGGCGGTATAGAGACAACCACATGATCCTCAGGGACCTACAGACACCTTACTTCCTTTGAAAACCATAGCCCCACTAACAAATCCACCTTAGCACACCTGGACCAATGAGAACACGCCTAATCTACTACGTCTGACACAGGTCCCACAAAGTATAAACCTTAAATTGAATGGTCATCACATGATCACATGGCCTGAAAAGATTCCATGTGATCACATGACACTTGTAGATCTTTTGCAAATGTCAGGTCCCACTAACAGATATGCCAGCAACCAGGTCCCACTTGATATCCATCTGCGCAGTCATTTGACAACATCGACATGTACACCAACACAACCAATGAGCAAGGTCCATGGTGGCATGACATGGAAATGGACCCACATTAACCCTTCTTTAGGGAACACATCAAATGGCCATCATTAAAGCGTTATGTTAAAACCCACGTATCTTCCCTCAGTGGTATAGCAATGATCATTGATTCTGCTCACTCGTTAGCAAGTCAACAAGGAAGGAAGACAAGGCCCACCGGGACAGATGGCACATGATCATGAATTCGCATGTCAGAGACCTTTGACACCAAACAGTCTTGCGACCAAGCAACAACCACAAGATTAAAGGCCTGAAGACTTAGGAAAAATGAATGGCGCAAGGGCTTAGGACTTAGGAAATATTAAAGGGACCCCACCCGACATGGAAAAACCTAACCACAAAGATGAAAAGGTCTTCATTAAATTAACACATGTGGATAAAAGGTTTTAAGTGGCCTGAATAAAGTAACACAAAATTAGAACAACGTCAAGGCATTTTAGAGTTTTTTTCCACCCAACGGCTACATTTTCAAAAATTTGAACAAAGGGTTTATGCTAGAGACCATGAAAAACAATACAGAGACCAGAGGAAAAAGGGGAAGGCCAAGAAAAAATTTTAGGGTGCTAACAAAAGGTATGTGATACTGTTAAGAATGTAATTGTGTACTAAATACTCTTTATATTTATATGAACTAACTGTTGCCTAAAAATTCCCTGTCACTCTTTTTCGACAGTTAAGACAAGTGGTAAGCGGTCATCAGTTAGCATCACGTAGTTGGTCGCATGATCACATGGGCCTTCCTGGCTGCATGCGATCATGTGACAAACCATCAATGGTTTTGGTGGTGGTAGTTTGTAGTCATCGGTTAACATCATGTGACAGGCAGTTTGTGGGGGTCCCGTTTGAGATGATCAATGACTGTCGTGATTTCACAAAGGATCTATTAGAGCCTTGCGAAATTGTGACAACTGTTGATCTTTCCTTCTCTGCAGCACTTCAAAGCTTTGGTGGGTCCAGTGCCACGTATTCTAATGTGGAAATTTCTCATTGGCCAGAGGTAATGACTTGTTCCAATCTGTCAGAGCGGGCCCAGCAGACTTCCCAGCAAGAGATCTAATGGTTGTCGCATGATCGCAAGGAATATTCCTTGCCTTTGCGATCATGCACCCGCCATTGATTTTATTCTACTATCACACCTTTGTTGGGTGGGTCCTCATTCACTGACATGCTCATTTCTCATTGGTCCATGTGCTGAGTTGGATTATCTTTCAGTGGGGCCTGATTTCTTAGACGTGTTAGTGGGGTACCAAAGGAAAAGAGATCTATGGTGGTCGTGTGTTCACAAGGAACATTCCTTGCTTTTGCGATCATGCAACCACCGTTGGATCAGAATCTAAGTTGCAGTGGGACCGTGTCAAAGCCCATCAAGGTGTATGCTTACAGAGCAGTCAAGAATAAATAAGAGAATGACAGGTGGCAAGGTGGACCCAGTTTTGTGGCTTTAGTCACATAATCACTGGGAAGAGCTAGGGTTAGTTAAAAGGTTAAGTGATTTAGCGACAAAGGGAAAATTGAAACTTGGGGTAAATACCAAGTTAGTTTTGCAGTCAAGTGTCGAGCCTAGGTAAAGAGGAAGGATCTGACGGTCATGCTTTAAAGTAAGATAGATTTTTGAATACTGACCGTCGATGGGAATTTATGCGCCACCTCTGACCATTATATCAATTTTTAAATTCAAATATCTCATAGTATCAGATGTTTGTAGTTATGGCGAGCCCGAGTTGCAGGAAGTTAGATGGATCATGGTGGCCAGATTTTTGCAGGAATAAACATGAAGTGAACATGAAAACAAAATATATCTGATCTACTAGGATATTTTCATGTACATTTATGGCCAGATTGGATTGATTTAGGGTTGGATATTTTATTGTAAACCTCTGTAGCCCTAATTGAGATATTTTTGATTCCTGCCTGTGTGCAGAGTTGTATATATTGTTTTTCTGGAGCTTTTGAGCTTAGAATTGACATTTTGTAAAAGAGAAAAGGCTCTTTTCTTGGAAAACTATCTGTAGCATTTCTTCCTACTCTTTGGTTTCCCACATCTTGTAAGTTTTCATTGATAAATTTTAATATTGCAAAGCATTCTATGGCACTCTTGTTGTCCTCATGCCTTCTTGTCTGAGTTTATCTCTTATTAGATTGAGGTTTATGAATGCTTTCAGTGATACTTAGCTTTTCCTGATCCCCTTTACTTTCAGCTTATTTGTGCACTACTATGTCTGATTTGATCTGAGTGAGGCTGTGGGTATCCTTTAGCCCCTGTCATTCTGTCTCATTCCTATGTCCTTTTGCGGAAGAGAATGTCTACGTGCAGGTCATAATTTGTGTCTAGTTTTTAGGCCTTCTAATGAAATACTCATGCAAGCCTATCCAGTAAGCTATGATCTCCTAGACCTAATTCTGTCACTGGTTTCATTCTTCTATACTGAGATCCAAACCCTAGTTTCGGTGCATCACCTAGTAGGTAGATTTGCTTCATGTCATTTCCCTTTCATGCATTCCTTGTAACCCTTTCCCCTCAAAGTTTACTTTCCTGTTAAGAGAAAACTAGGGTGATTATCCAAGAGGAACTAGCCTAGAATATGGATGTCTCATCTCAGTTAGAAAAGGTCCCACAACCTTGAGATAATTCCCATGTTATACTGGATTATCAAGACTACAAGAGCTTGAGATCAAAGGTGCAAATTCAGTGTATAACAATTTTTGGCACGCCCGGTGGGATAGCAAAGAAGTTCATTTGTTAAAGATTAAGTCATCTCTGATATACAAATTGCATAATATAGACCTTTAGAGGTTGTTCTATCAAGTATATCTGGTGACTCCACTAGTTTCAAAGATTCAGGCCAACCTTGTTTAAGGTTTATGAGAAAGATCGAGACTAGAAGCTCAAAGCCTACTGAATTTTCAGAGTTTCCCTTGAAAAGAAGCTACAAAGGTAGGACAACTCAGAGAGAATCTCCTACAAGAAGAGTCCAATCTACACCTCCTAATACTTCAGTGAGGAGACCTCTCCTCTTTCATTTTAGAAGAAGAGGTAGATCTTTGACTAGAGATCTAGAAAAAGAAGAAGATCCAAATCTAGCAAATACAGCTCATATAGTTGTGAATCTTCAGGTTACACCTCCTAAAATGGCTAGAAATTTTGCCTTTGCACCTTTCAATCAAGGGAGCCCATTAAATTGTGTAGTGCATCATGATGTGCCCTTGGTGGCATTAAAGAGTATACCTAATTTCACAGGGAAGGGACAGACAATAGCCTTTGAGCACATAAGAGATGTGACCACCATTTGTAGCATACACAACATCACTCAAGAGCATGTGGCCACCAAATTATTAGCAGCATCTCTGAAAGGTAAGGCTCTAGAGTGGTTTAGAACTTTAACTGTTGGTTCTATTACTTCATGGGATGAATTAGGGGATGCATTAAGCAAGCATTTTGAGGATAAATCAAATAATTTGTCTCTGGTTGAGCAATTAACAACTATAAAGAGAGACCCTCAAGAGAAAATGACAAATTATAATAGTAGATTCCTTAAAACATGGAATAGAATCCTAGTCTCTGTAAGGCCATCAGCTGACCATGCCTTCCTATATTACTTGCAAAGTCTAAATAGCCAAATTTCTATCATGATCCAGTCTATGGGTGGTACCACTTTACCCCAAGCTTTTGACATTGTTGTCAAGGCTAAAAATTATTTGATCCAAGCAGGCATGATACAAAGAAGGCCTCCCATGCCTATCTTCCCTAGTCTTCAGCCCATTGCACCTACACAAGTACCCCCATTTACCCCTATTCCCACAATTTTAGAACCTCAAGGTAGTACGAGTGGTCAAGAACATGCTACAACAAATTTCTCTCAAGAGTTGCAAGAGGTGAAGAGTAGTCAGCAAACTAGTATACAAGAAATGACAAATTTGTTGCAGACTCTAACCAAAGAGGTCACAAACTTGAAGAAACAAAACCAAGGCATCAGGCCACCCTTCCAATCACAAGGGCAAGGTCCTAATCAGCAATACCAAAATCAAGGACAGCCTTATCAAAAAAATAGGCCACCATACCAAGGAGGCTATCAAGGGAAAAAACAAAGTTTTAATCAAAGACCATTCCAACCATATAACCTTGCACCTCTTAATTCTATAAATCCAGTCAGGGATATGGTTTCTAGTCAAAACAATATGGCCATGGATAATGAATGGTGTTTCCCTTGCAATCAGCCTCACAATCAGGCTACGTGTTCTAATGGATGGATGAACCAAGCACTAATGGTTCAAAATACTTCACAAGCTCAAACAGAAGCTCCTTCTAGTGGGACAGCTCCTCAACAAGAAACACAAGAGAAAGAGATTGCTCTTTTCAATTGGGAGCAACCAAATTTCAATGGAGTCAATGATGAAGCTACTTTTGTTGCCTACACAAGAGCAAAGAGAAGAGCCCAAGACATGGAGAGAGAAGATTCTAGTACTAAGGCCACTACATCTATAGAGCCATTGCAGCAATCTACCCCTATCACATCCAAGGAGGTCCCTGTCGGCACAAGCAAAGAGGGCCAAGTTCCAAAAGAGGCAGAACCCATCATAGCAAAAGAACAACAAAGGGTACACACTATGGCACCTTATAGTATTGTGGACAACATGAAGAAGGTGAATGTCACCATGTCTATGTGGGATTCTCTGTCTATTCCAGGACAACCTAAAATTTTGGAGAAGGCCATGAGAGAGGTAGCAAATCCTCAACCTGTAAAAGAAACTGCAAAACCAATGTTGGTCAACACTGATCAAGAAAAGGAGACTCCAACTAGCAACTCCAAGGCCAATACCATGCAAGGTAGGAATTTAAAACCACCTCCCTTTTATGTATCTTTAATTATTGGTAAATCTTTAGTGCATAATTGTATGGTAGATAGTGGAGCTACTAGCACTGTAATGCCCAAGAAAGTGGCTGATCAATTAGGACTTAAATATGAACCCTTCCAAAAGAAGGTTACACAACTTGATGGATCCTCAGTTAGTACTATAGGTGTGGCCAAGGATACCAGTCTAATTCTCCATGCTAGTCCTAATTTTTCCATTCTCCTTGACATATATATCATAGATCTCCCTGCATTATTTTCCATATGTCTCTCAAGGGAGTTCACAGCCAAGATAGGAGGTTATCTTTCTTCCGACCGGTCTCACATGATCTTTCATACAAGGTATGGTACCAAATTCACCATTAAATCAAAAGCCTTAGCAAAACATCATATAGAGCCATATGTGTCCAACTCCATCAATACTAATTGTCCTATATTTGATGACAATGATTTCCTAGCCACTAGTGAAGCAAGCACCAAAATTGAGAATATCCTTGATATTCTCCTAGATGAAAGAACCTCAGAGATCCAAGAGAGTCTTGTTTTGGATTTTGGTTTGGGGAGTTATCTAATTCAAGAAAGTGGAGCTATAGAACCAAGCCTTCTCAAAGAATACACTGATTTGGATGATCGGGATAGTCAAGTCTGGGAACTTTTTTTTGATGGAGCTAGAAGTAGACATGGTTCTAGTGGAGGTGCTATGCTGGTATCCCCAAAAGGAGAAAGGTATTATACTACCTTTAGGTTTAGTTTTTCCTGCACCAGCAACACTGCAGAGTATGAAAGTCTAGTTAATGAACTAGAATGGGCTAGGAAAAGAGGGCTTA
The DNA here is from genome assembly GCA_027943335.1 of Chamaecyparis obtusa. Taxonomy (NCBI): domain Eukaryota; kingdom Viridiplantae; phylum Streptophyta; class Pinopsida; order Cupressales; family Cupressaceae; genus Chamaecyparis; species Chamaecyparis obtusa. The sequence goes on from BSBK01006615.1 coordinate 271,486, forward strand.
AAGTGTTAAAAGTATATGGTGACAGTGAACCTGTTGTCAGCCAAGTAAGAGGGATGAGTGCAACCAAAAATGATGTCATGAAAGCATACAAACATAGAGTTTTGGATGCAATTGAAGATTTCCATGCTTTCAATATCGTTGCTATCCCTAGAAAATTAAATCAAAATGCTGATAGGTTAGCTGCTATTGGATCTTAGTTTGACATCCCCAATAGCATTTCAAAAGAGGCAGATCAATAGCACATCAAGATTATTTTCAGACCTTCAATTCTAGATAATAATATTAGTTGGCAAGTGTTTGACAATGATGAACAAATTCTGCAGTTCTTGTTTGAAGAAGATGTCTTTTCAAGGCACAATCAAAAGAGATTATCATAGAACTATGGTGATCAAGTGATACAACTTAGATCTAATAAGATGCCTAAAGGTCTTGTCACCTTAGAGACTATCTTCAACAAGGATGATGAGGTCAAGAAAAATAAATTTGGCCTAGTAGTCCAATAGGAACATTGTGTCGAATTAGAGTTGGAGCCAGGTAAGAGCCTACAGTCTGGAAAAGTAAACACTAATTCAGAAAAGCAAGCTTACACTAAATTATTCAGAGAATTCAATGATGTTTTTACATGGAGGTATGGAGACCTTAAGGTTTTTGATCCTACCCTTGCTTAGCACACTATTGAATTGGAGCTTAATGCTAAACTAGTAAGGCAAAAGCAAAGGCCTGTTAATCCCAAGCTTGAACCACTTATGTATAAGGAAGTACTCAAACTAATAGAAAGTGATATCATCTACCCCATCAAACATACTAGTTGGGTTTCCAACCTTGTTCCTGTCAGGAAGAAGAATGGGGAGCTGAGGTTATGTGTTGATTTCATGGATTTGAACAGAGCCTCATTAAAAGACCACCATCCACTACCCTTTATGGAATAAATTCTGCAATGTCTCTGGATCTGAGAGATTCTCATTGTTGGATGGCTATTTAGGATACAATCAAATCTTAGTGAAAGAAGAGGATCAATATAAGACTGCATTTACAACCAAGTGGGGAACCATGGCATATCAAAAGATGCCCTTTGGTTTGTCAAATGCAGGTGCTACATTTCAAAAGGCAATGGACATGGCCTTTAAGGGCCTCATGTACAAGTTTGTGCTGGTCTACCTAGATGACATAACTATCTACTCCAAGCATGTAGTAGACCACATCAGGCATTTGAGGTGAATTTTTGAAAGATGCAGAGAATTTGAGATATCCCTTAATCCCAAGAAATGTGTGTTTGCAGTTCATGAAGGAAAACTATTGGGATATGTAATATCCAAAGAAGGAATTATAGTGGATCCTGAGAGAATTATAGCCATCTTAGAACTACCATTACCACATCACAAGAAAGGTCTCCAATCTTTCATAGGAAAGATTAACTTTGTTAGGAGATTCTTGCCTAACATTGTAGAGTTACTCAAACCTTTGATAGCCATGTTGAGGAAAGGTTCAGCCTTCAGTTGGACCAAAGAAGGAAAAGTTAACTTCCAAGCTATTAAAGAAGCCTTAACAGAAGCTCCTGCTCTCCTAAACCCAAATTTTAGTAAGGATTTTATCCTTTATGCTTATGGCGGTCATGATGCCATATCTACAATGTTGACTCAAGAAAATACTGAGGGATTGGAGCAGCCTATTTCTTTCTTTAGCAAAGGTTTAGAAGAGTATGAACAAAGATACTCTTTTGTAGAAAAGCATGTTCTTGCTGTGGTAAAGAGCCTCAAAAAGTTCAGACATTTTTTGACCCATAGCAAGGTGCATTTGATGGTTACCCACCCAAGTGTCAAAGAATTTTTGCTTTCTAAGGACCTAAATGAAAAAAGAGCTGGTTGGATCACTAAGGTGATGGAATATGACATAGATATTCAATTTACCAAGCTGGCTAGAGGAAGAGGTCTTTGTGAGCATCTGGCAGAAGATGGAGGTTCAAAGAAATTTGAATATATAGATGCATCTCTGGTGGTGCATTCTATAGGAGAGCAAGCCAAGGTAGCTAGCTGGTTGCCTAATATGATCAATTATTTGAAGATAGGACAATGTCCTACAGGCCTAGATTCAGCAAAAAGGAGGTATTACAGCTACAATCTATTCCTTTTGTGCTGATAGATGAAATTCTTTTTAGAAAGGATCACAATGGTGTCCTTCTAATATCCATAGATTCAGAAAGGGTTGCAGATGTCTTATTTGAGTTTCATGATGGAGCTTCTGGTGGCCATTTCTCTCCTAGGACTATAGCTTTTAAGATCATGAGGGCTGGATACTATTGGCCATCTATCTTCAAAGATAGTCATGATTATGTTAGAAGCATCAAATGTGCTATTTTTGCAAGGATAGAAAGATTTGCAACTCTGCCCCTACAGCCAGTCAAAATAGAGTAGCCCTTCATGAAGTGGGGTATAGATTTCATTGGCATAATTAACCCTCCATCTAGTGCAGGACACAAGTGGATAATCATTGCAACTGATTATTTCACTAGGTGGACAGAAGTAGTTGCTTTAAAAGAAGCTAATGAGAATGTTGTTTTAAGTTTTTATGATGACATCATTCACAGATTTGGCATTCCAGATTCAATAGTTTCAGACAATGCATTAGCATTTATAGGCCTCAAAGTCTCAGAGTGGGCAGTCAAGAAGGGCATTTGTCTGAATACAAGTTCCAATTACTATCCTTAGGGGAATGGTTTGGTAGAATCAACAAATAAGAATCTGATTAGAATAATCAAAAAGACCCTGCAAGATAGTCAAAGGGACTGGCATACTAAATTGAAATCTGCCTTATGGCTAGATAGAATTACTCCAAAGAAAGTCATTAGTAATTCCCCATACATGTTGGTGTATGGTAGAGAGGCCAAGTTATCTATTTCAACTGAATTACCAACTTTGGACTTGGCCACTCAGTATGCCTTGTTTGAGGAAAGTGATCCTATGCAAATCAGATATGCCCAGTTGATGGAGCTAGAAGAGATCAAAGATAAATCAATGCAAGATATGGCATTCCATTAGAATCAAACAAAAAGAAGCTTTCATAAAAGAGCTAGGGTCAGAAACTTCAAGGTTGGAGATGTAGTTCTCAAATGGGATGAGTTTAGGTCAAAATCTAGCAAACACACAAAGTTTGATTCCTTTTGGGGTGGACCATTTGTTATAATAGAGTGCAGAGGATCTAACGCTTTTCAACTTTCAACCCTTGAAGGAGATGCCCAGCCAATCTCAGTGAATGGTTTCCACTTGAAGCCTTGCTTTGAGGTTAATCCCTCTCTGTAGGTCCTTCTTGTAAATTCTATAAATACATTTCTTTCTTGCTTTCCCTGCTTTCATGGTTAGTTCCTGTTTCCCAAGAAGTGCTCGGGCATAGTTGTCCTTCTAGTCCAGTTTTGTCCCTTTGTCAAATTTTTATGTTCAGTAATGACTCCATGCCCAATGGATTTTTGTCAAGGCAACTAGTCTAAATGTCTAGGAGGCTGACATCCTGTAGAGGTCACCAAAATGTTGCCTAAAAATTCCCTGTCATTCTTTTTCGGTAGTCTAGACAAGTGGTAAGCGGTCATCAGTTAGCATCACATAGTTGGTCACATGATCGCACGGGCCTTCCTAGCCACATGCGATCATGTGACAAACCATCAATAGTTTCAGTGGTGGCGGTTTGTAGTCATCGGTTAACATCATGCGATAGGCAGTTTATGGGGGTCCTGTTTGAGATGATCAAAAACTACCGTGATTTTGCAAAGAATCTATCAGAGCCTTGCAAAATCATGACAACCGTTGATCTTTCCTTCTCTACAGTGCTTCAAAGCTTTGGTGGGTCCAGTGCCACGTATTCTAATGTGGAATTTTCTCATTGGTTAGAGGTAATGACTTCTTCCAATCTGTCAGAGCGGGCCCAACAAACTTCCTAGCAAGAGATCTAATAGATGTCACATGATCGCAAGGAATATTCCTTGCCTTTGCGATCATGCACCCGCCATTGATTTTATTCCACTGTCAGACCTTTGTCAGGTGGGTCCTCATTCACTGACATGCTTATTTCTCATTGGTCCATGTGCTGAGTTGGATTATCTTTCAATGGGGCTAGATTTCTTATATGTGTTAGTGGGGTACCAAAGGAAAAGAGATCTATGGTGGTCACGTGTTCGCAAGGAACATTCCTTGCCTTTGTGATCATGCGACCACCGTTGGATCAAAATCTAAGTTGTAGTGGGACCATGTCAGAGCCCATCAAGGTGTACGCTTATAGAGCAGTCAAGAATGAATAAGAGAATGACAGGTGGCAAGGTGGACCTAGTTTTGTGGCTTTAATCACATAATCACTGGGAAGAGCCGGGGTTAGTTAAAAGGTTAAGTGATTTAGCGACAAAGGGAAAATTGAAACTTGGGGTGAATATCGAGTTAGTTTTGCAGTCAAGTGCCGAGCCCAGGTAAAGAGGAAGAATCTGATGGTCATGCTTTAAAGTAAGATCAATTTTTGAATACTGACCATCAATGGGAATTTATGTACCACCTCTGACCATTATATCAATTTTTAAATTCAAATATCTCACAGTATCAGATTTTTCCAGTTATGGCGAGCCTGAGTTGTAGGAAGGTAGATGGATCATGGTGGCCAAATTTTTGCAGGAATAAACATGAAGTGAACACACAAACAAAATATATTTGATCTACTGGGATATTTTCATGTACATTTATGGCCAGATTAGATTGATTTAGGGTTGGATATTTTATTGTAAACCTCTGTAGCCCTAATTGAAATATTTTTGATTCCTTCCTGTGTGCAGAGTTGTATATATTGTTTTTTTGGAGCTTTTGAGCTCAAAATTGACATTTTGTAAAAGAGAAAAGACTCTTTTCTTGGAAAACTATCTGTAGCATTTCTTCCTGCTCTCTAGTTTCCCACATCTTGTAAGTTTTCATTGATAAATTTGAATATTGCAAAGCATTCTATGGCACTCTTGTTGTCCTCATGCCTTCTTGTCTGAGTTTGTCTCTTATTGGATTGAGGTTTATGAATGCTTTCAATGATACTTAGCTTTTCCTAATCCCCTTAACTTTCAACTTATTTGTGCACTACTGTGTCTAAACTGATCTGAGTGAGGTTGTGGGTATCCTTCAGCCCCTGTCATTTTGTCTCATTCCTGTGTCCTTTTGCTGAAGAGAATGTCTGCTTGCAGGTCATAATTTGTGTCTAATTTTTAGGCCCTCTAATGAAATACTCATGCAAGCCTATCCAGTAAGCTATGATCTCCTAGACCTAAGTCTATCACTGGTTTCATTCTTCTATACTGAGATCCAAACCCTAGTTTCGGTGCATCACGTAGTAGGTAGATTTGCTTCATGTCATTTCCCTTTCATGCATTCCTTGTAACCCTTTCCCCTCAAAGTTTACTTTCTTGTTAAGAGAAAATCAGGGTGATTATCCAAGAGGAACCAGCCTAGACTCTAGAGTTCTCATCTTGGTTAGCAAAAGGTCCCACAACCTTGAGATGATTCCCATGTTATACTGGATTATCAAGACTAGGAGAGCTTGAGATCAGAGGTGCAAATTCAGTGTAGAACACTAACATATTTCAATCTCTTCATAGATTGTCTGACACATCAAAGGAAACAAAGGCAAGATTGCAAAAGCATGGGCAACACAAGCTAGGCTCTGGTGGTTATTCGAAACTTTCTACATGAGTTGTAAGTGTTGGAAAAATACAATCTTTACATGGCTTTTAACACTGAAAATAATTCTTTGATCTTTAAATATTTATTTATAATTTGAAATCTTTTTCTATTTTGATGAAACAATAAAATAAAATTTGACGATACCAAGCAAAAATGCAGGGTGCAGAGTTCAATGTAAGTCTCACAGAAGAGGACAAGAGAATTGGCTTCCAACAAGACTATAAAGCCGTGGCAGAAAGAATAAGAAGTGCACAAGGTTCTATTGATGGATCCATCGGGGTAAGTAAGATAAATAGATGGTATTTCAAATTTAATTATTTACCAATTATTTTATTTGATGTTAAGTTCCAACATAAAGTGAGTAAATTTGTTTTAAGTAAGAAAACAATGATAACATGAATACGTATGAAATTGAAATATAGCCTGTTGATTCTTGTCATACATAACCTGTGGGTGTTGATTACAATGAGGATGTGCATCATAGTAATACAAGTAAACATCTTAAATTGATTGGTGTAGTAATACAAATTTAATTTCAATTGCTATTTGGATTAATGTAACAATTTGTATTGCAGTTGTAGAGAGTGTAGAGGCTGCTGTGAATGAGCATGCTGAGGTTGAGGCTGAGGCCAGACAAGAAAACCTCGATGTTGATGATGTGACTAGATCAGGTGAAGAGCTATATGATTATGGCCTGTAAAGTATTGAAATAATTTAAAATGTTTTTAATTATAATTAAATGTTTTTAATTTAACCCTTTTATATGTTATTGTAGATGACCCCCCTTTGCATCAACAGAGAACTAGGCATGCATTGAGATCTAATGAGAGGGTCGATGATCATGATGATGATATTGATACTCATCTTAACAATTACATCTTAAAAACTAGAAATCAAAAGAAAAAAAAGAAATGATTGTCATCTATGCACTTGAATTGATAATGACTAATTTTTATATGCCAATGAATTTAATTATGTGGTAGTGAATGTTCATAAATTTTATAATGTGTTAATGAATGTTATCATGTGATAATTAATGAATGTCACATTTTATTAATGTTTGAATGAATGTTAGATGTTAGATGAACTTTAGAATGTTAGATGAATTTTATTAGATGAACTTTAGATGAATGTTAGATGAACTTTAGATGTTAGATGAATTTTATTAATGGATGAAATAATGAATGAATGTTAGATGTTAACGGGGAATTTAGAGTGATGTTAGGGGGGGGGGGGGGGGGGGCCAAATGAGCTTCCACCTTCATGTGGTTGGCCCTATTTAGTACAAAATATAAAACTATTCTCGAAACAAAGTGAAGCTCAATAAGTTTGTTCCTTATATAGGGTCTCAAGTGCAGCTTTTATCCCACTCTCAACATTGGAAGGCTTCAAGTGGTGTTCTGATATTGGTTTCTCCATCTCCCACTTACATCTTGTCTTTTTCCTAAGAACTCTCACCGAGCTATGATACATGGATGAGCAGAAGATGTCCCTTACAGGCTACACATATATAATATTGTAGATCTAGGGAACAAATATACTACAACATATGATGAGTCAACTTGAATCTATAGTTTCTTCATTCACAATGAAAATTCAAATTACAAGCCATATTTTAGATTTAATATTCATATTTATCTTCATCATGATCATAGCCATCATGGTCAACATTTGGTTCAACTTCATTTGAACCACAGTCCATGTCAGGTACCATTATAAGGCATGGAGTGTGGTCATACCCATGTTAACATAATAATGAGTTAGCCTATAAAATTATGAATAAAATACCTCATGTATCATATTTATAATACTGCAAGTGCACCCAAGATTGGCCCAAGCACCCAAGTTCCTACCAAAGGAACCCAAGTCGAACCCAGAGGAGAACAAAAGTAGAATCGGAACCTAGCCTCAAACAAAGAACTAGATAACTTGGTTTTTTTCTAATTCAAGTTTGTTTCTGAATTCTTCTCCAATTCCAACCTGATTATTCCATATTTTGTTTTCCAATTTTCCTTCTTCCTCACTCCAAATTCAAGGATCACCACCCATGACTTATGTTGTTATTTCCTTTTACTAATTGTGCTATTTCAAGGATCACCACCCATGACTTGGTTAAGATGATGAATGTTGGCAATGCCTTTGTTACCAAGGAATCACCACCCGCCATTAATGAATATTAATGATCATTGTTTCCTAAGGGTAATCATTGTTTGTGTATGCTGATCACCCAAGTCTTTGGATGTGATTTGCATGCTGTGAGGTTTGTCAGAAGTGGGGGTATGACATGCTGGTTGGATTATAACATATTGACACTTACACCATGAAGAAGACAAATAATTAAATAGAAAGAGAGGACCAACTGAACCATCTTGTGGTCAGTCTATATCACATTGAGAAACAACGTCAAGACTCAAGAATCAAAACAATAAAAAGTTTCTTCAAGACCATGAATGATCAACAACATTCCATTAGAAAACAAAACACTAATCTATATTACCATTAAGCCATAAAATATGTCTTTAAAGTTTAGAAGCATCACAAGAACTTTCAAGAAACATAGTACTATCCAAGGACCAAAATGAATACCCTCCAAATGATTATGATTATGATTATGTTGATGTTGATGTTGATGTCTAATGATTATGATGATGTTGATGTTGATGTCTATAATTTATTTCACTTACTGATGCTTGCCTAGATTGAATTTTGAATTTCCAAGCTGGACAACACTTTCAAAGTTTAGGGTATGTTCTACATGATACTCTTAGTTACAGCTCAAATGCAACTCAACATATTTTTTATGCTGGGCAACCCACTATAGAAACTCATCTGCAAGTTAAATTTAATGTTGTGAATCTTGGCATTGTTAATGTTATTACTTTTCCTCACATTTCATATTTGTGAAAATTTTTCTTGGCACTATCTTATTCTTATTACAATGTTCTTTGTTGTGGGGTAGGAGGTCAATCTTCACTATCTTCATTGTGGGGGACAGTGAAGATTTCTCTGACAAATAGCAGGTCTTCTTTAGTATCTTATAATAACATGCTAAACTGATAAAGGTGTTATGGGCATTTAATCTGCAATTACTAATAGACTAAGCATATTATTACTATGCTTAATCTTCCATTTAAATGCATTTAACACAAAACACAAATTTACAAAACTGAACCAATGGCATGTTTACAACAAAGATGTGTTGAGGAGTTTGCTCCTTGTTTAATGTTAACTATTCCTACACAATCCACTCATACAATAGTGAAATTCTCTGTGGAAGGGATGGTTGATAGTGTTCCTTGAGGGAAGGGGGATTGTGAAAGACTTGTTATCATTATATTATGTATTTCCAATATGTTTGGTTGCAAGGCAGACCAAGAGAATGAAGGATCACTCACTGATTGCATGATAACCCAATTTTGAAGGGTCACTAGAAGAGGGGAATGAAGGATCACTCAGTGATTGCATGATAGCCCCACCAAGCATTCTTTACTTTAATTTTTCACAATATCTCAAAGTATGATCATTATTCTTTACTTTCTTCTATATGCTATTCTTTCTATGGTTTTGTTATCTCAGAAATATATCAAAAACATTGTAGATGTGAATATAAAAGTAAAATATTGTCCTTCAATTGTTCCACATTGAAGCATTTCCTCTTTGGAGTATTTTCTTCATTTGTACAATATCTGTCAAAAATGGTTCCCATATTTATTCAAGATCTATTTTAATCTTTATATTGCAATTTTGATTAGATTTGACCTATAGTTGATGTCATTAGTATTTTATAACATATACTCCTAATGTGAAATGTGGAGAGAAAGAAAGAGACACACTAGGTATGAATTACACGATATACGCATCATCACTTAGCACTTAAATAATAAATTATGGACAGGGAACAACCCTCTAACCTCTAGATTATGGATAGGGAACAACCCTCTAACCTCTTAATTAGGCTAACAACCATAGTGTAGGGGCCATAAATTATGGAACCCAAAATAGTGCACACTTGTATTAAATTAGGTTTAGTATACTACAAGGGAATGGAAACCATGCAATAGTGCCTCGTGGGGATGGAAGAAACCCTTCACCAAGAAGATGGTTGTGTCTGCAATAGTTACTAGAGGCAAAGAACATAATTTAGTTCTAGCAATTACTCCTAGAAGATAATGGCACCCACAAAACACTTGGAAAAGATAGCACTCACTATATCTTTTATCACTCTTTTAAAGCTAGGACAATAAATCTCAAAGATTGATCAACGAATTCTTGAACACAAAGAACCATTAACAGATATGATTCATGTGTACAATAGCCAACAACTAGTTGTTCCACTCATGGTGTCCAATAATTATGTTAGAAAAATCATCTACAAATCCCTTACAAAACCATAATAGATTCAAACCATGAACTATAAGAACCTAACAATGGGACTAACAAAGATACAGCCTAAACAAATCTTGATCATATTCCACCCTATTGTAAGGCCTAAGAAGTAACTCTATCTTAAAGATACACATTCCTCTAGATGAATCTCAAACATTAGGTAGCTGAAGCATAGCAATACTTGAATGAATATAGGAATAATTTGATGTACAATCATTTGCTAGCTTGGTTTGTGGGTTTTCTACATAATATTTTCCCTTTAACCACATTTATAGTTTGAGAAAATCGGAAAAAATTGTTTCAGATTTATATTATCCTTTTGAACTAGCACACTGCCATCAAAATGCATAATCATTGGTCATCTCAAGAAAATTCCTATTGATTAGTAGGATATCCTTATAAAAATTTGATGCATGGATTTCTTGTGAATTATCGACTGCTATGTATCCTACAACTATGGAAGGAATAGTGTTGGTGTTAGGTTTCATTTATTATTGAATTCAATGGTTTCCAAGATGTGTTGAGGAGTTTTCTCATTTTTTATTGTTAATTGTTCCTACACAATCCACTCATACAATAGTGAAGTTACAAAACTGAACTAATGGCATGTTTACAACAAAGAAATAGAATGATCATAATATGCTAAAAATTCTATTCTGTTTAATCCATGCCAAAGGACCGCATTGTAAATTGTTGTCACTGAAATGACCACATTCGATTGGTGTCATGTCTTAGTTGTGCTTTAACTCCATTATTTGATGTTATCGGTGCTTGTGCTCAAGGATATCCATTTTTTTGAAATGCTGACTGTGGTTATCAAATGGACAGCCCGTGAGCTTCTAGGTAGGTGCCATTTGTATTGATAGCTTAGGGAATCAAATGTATTATATCATTGATAGTTGATACTTTGTTAAAAGGAAATAGGACAAAGAACAATTTTTATTTAGTTTCTCTATTTTGATCCCTAAGTGGCTTACAACCCTAGAGAAGTATATGCAGATTTATGGATGCAGTTGCAGGATACATAGCAGCCGATAATTCACAATAAATCCATGCATCCAATTTGAATAGAAATTAATACAAAGAACTAGGGTCCTCCAATGCCCCAATCATTCAGACCTTGACTGTGCCCTCAACCAATGACCCTTCAAAACTAGGTTATCATGCAATTAATGAGTGATCCTTCATTCTCCTGGTGAGCTTCTAGGTAGGTACCATTTGTATATTTGATAGCTTAGGGAATCAAATGTGTATTATATCTTTGATAGTTGAGACTTTGTTAAAAGGAAATAGGACAAAGAATGATTTTGATTTAGTTTCTCTATTTTGATCTGTAAGTGGCTTACAACTATAGAGAAGTATATGCAGATTTACGGATGTAGTTGCAGGATACATAGTAGCTGGTAGTTCACAAGAAATCCATGCATCTAATTTGAATAGAAACTAATACAAATAAATAGGGTTGTCCAATGGTCCAATCATCGAGACCTTGACTATCCCCTCAACCAGTGACCCTTCAAAATTGGGTTATCATGCAATCGGTGAGTGATCCTTAATTCTCCCGGTCTGCCCTGCAACCAAACATAATGGAAATACACAATACAATGATAACAAGTCTTTCACATTCACCCTTCCCTCAAGGAACACTATCAACCATCCCTTCCACATAGCATTTCACTATTGTATGAGTGGATTGTGCAGGAATAGTTAACATTAAACAAGGAGCAAAATCCTAAACACATCTTTGAAACCATTGAATTCAATAATAAATGAAACCTAACACCAACACTATTCCTTCCATTCACTTCTACCAAGAATAAATCATTTAATCCATTCAACATTACATATAATCATTAGATAGTTACATTTCCTGATTGTGTAGAGGAACAATCACGACCAAAATGATCAAAACTACTTTCACCCTTGCACAAGCTATTCCAAACTTCAAGTAAAATGAGCAATATGCTATATCAAATCATTCATATTCATAGTAACCATTCAAAGGATCATTTTTTCAATGAACCCTTTGACTGTACCCCTACGGTAGAGAAAGGAAACTTAGTAAAACTAGTTTATGCCAATTTTTGTGAGGGTACAGTCATGATAAGTGCCTCTCAAACCTCTCCAAACATGTAAGATTGTCTTTAAATACTTTATTGATCTCTTCTAAACATTAACCAAATCAAACCTACATTTGAATCCACACACAATAACCCAAAAATCAAGGGTTTTGTATACTTTAATGAATCACAGTCACTGGTTGCACATGGACAGTCAAACCAGTAGTCTCCAAAGCATTCAATAAGTGACTAGATTGTATTTAATACACACTATTCCTTACATTCACTTCTACCAAGAATGAAACATTTAATCCATTCAACATTACATATAATCATTAGACAGTTACATTTCCTGACTATGTACTAGAGGAAAATTCAGGAAATGTAACTGTCTAAATGATCCAAACATTTGAAAACAATGAATCAATATCCTTGAGCACAAGCACCAACAATATCAAATAATGGAGATAAAGCACGGGCTAGGGCATGACAATAGTAGAATGTGGTCATTTTAGAGAGCATTCGTGATCAAATAAAATGCAATGCATTTGAAATTTACAGTCGAATATGATGCCAGATGCTCAAAAGATGAAGAAATCAAATACCTTCTCTCACGCTTAGATTTCGCTCCTCTATCCAATCGAAATAAAAATGGTGAGGCCGTTTCACTTTTTTTTTCATAGCCAAATCTTCCTTGTACCACATGAAGAACATGCCATTGGTTCAATTTTGTAATTTGTTTTTTGTGTAATTAGTAATTGGAAGATTAAATATAGATAACACCTTTATCAGTTTAATTAGCATGTTATTATCATATCAGATAAAGTATGTTTAAGAATTGTTGGGACTAGTCCTTTTGCGTGTATTAAACATAATAGAATTTTTAGCATATTATTATGAATCTATTTCTTTGTTCTAAACATGCCATTGGTTTAGTTTTGTAGATTTTTTTAATCCATTAAATGCATTTTTCATAAGGAGGGGTCTTATTCTCAGGAGATTGATGAAGATTATGCTCCTCAAAAACCAATTCATAAGGTACCAATCATGTTTCCTATTTACTTATATTTTTGGATTGGTAAATCTCCTTATAAGTTTCATGTTCTTTCTTTTGATTACTATGGATGAGATATATATCTTACATTTAACATTCAACTTCTTTACATTTTAGAACATGTAGTGTGTTTTTTGAGGATTTTACCAAATCAACTTTTAACATAAACCCAAAACACCAAACTGATATCTTGCCCTTTCAACTTGACAAAATATTTGCATTTGACCAATAACTGCAAGCAACTGAATGATAAATCCACATGCTTGTATCTTTGTAAAATACTTGGAACATCAAAAAGATGGCTAAGTGGCTGCCACCATGATTTTTATCTACTGAATATGGGAAAAAAAACCCCAAAAAAAATTGAATAGAAAACATGATTGCTCATTTCAAAGAGCATTCATGATCAAATAAAATGCAATGCCTTCTCTCACGCTCGATCAACTTTCACCCGCTCATTTCCTCCCACTCCTTTTCTCTACAATCGAAATAAAAATGATTTGGCAGTTTCAAAATAGTGAATTGATATCCTTGAGCACAAGCACCAATAACATCAACTATTTTGATCTATGGGTACCCTAATGTTGCCAAGAGTTCTTTTCTTAATAAGATTACTCTGCAAGCTTGAAGAAGTGATATATTTTGGCAAATGAAGAGTAGAAAGACAATGATATTCCTGAGATCATGGATGGACACAATGTTGTAGATAGACTGGGAAGACATCTTTTGAGCCTGGCCCTAGATCCTTTGATAATTGGGGTAGGATCCAAACCCAAGCTAAAAAGATGTCTTCCTTTTTGTTGTGGAATATAGGCTCTACTGCTACAACAATGACAGACTGCGATGTACATATCACAATAGCTGAGAAACATAAATGTAGGCATCATGGTCATAATTTTTTGGAGACACAACATAATTGAGTTCTATTCCTAGATGATGCAAAGCAACCACTACTTTGCATCATCTCAGAAAACCACTCAAATATGTTGTGTCTCCAAAAAATTGTGACCATGATGCCTACATTTATGTTTCTTAGCTATTGTGTCCCAGGACCCCTTATGACCCTTTACGATCCCTAAGAATACATCGTAGAGGTCTTAAAATTTCATAAAGGGTCATAAGAGGCTCCTAGGAGGGGTTAGGTGAGCTTCCAACTTCATGTCGTTGGTCTTGTTAAGTAGAGAATGTTAAACTATTCTCGAAACAAAGAGAAACTCAATAATTTAAGGTCTCAGTCCACGGAGATGCTGAAAAAATGACGAGAATCAATGATGGAGAGTTTTTAGATTATGAGAAGACATATATGGAGTGGAGGCCAGATTGAGTACCAGTGCAGAGATGATGATTCATTAACCTACATCTATAAAACCTTCACAATTATCCCTTCTTTGGCCTCCACTCATTCCTCTTCTCAAAAATGGTTATCTAGAAACTTTGGATAGTGTTTTCTCATCCATGCACGAAATGTACTAGTGATCATATAAAATTACTTTAGGCCTCTAGTATTGATGAGATGTACAAGTGTACAATGTTTTTGTGAGACTGTGATCAATTTGTGTAGTGTACATAAATGCAAGGCGGTGATTATTCTCGATGATCAATAAGTAGCTAGGACTAAAGATAACACAGCTCAAGAGACCATCATAGGTTGTCTCTTTCTTCAGTCTATATTATTGATAGAATGTTTTACCTTTCATTAGCTCATCAAATCTGGGGATTTGAAAGAATTAAATAGAATATTTTCATGACAACATATATTATTTAAGTTGACGTTGCATGAATTTATCTACTTTGCATACTTGTATACTATGAAGATGGTGATAAAGAAGCATCCCCTCCCATGGCAATGCTTCTTTATTATTGTCCTCATAGTCTACAAGTGCACGAAGTAGATAAATTCATGCAACATCAACTTAAATAATATACGTTGTCATGAAAATATTCTATTAAATTCTTTCAAATCCCTAGATTTGATGAGCTAATGAAAGGTAAAACATTCTATCAATAATATAGACCGAAGAAAGAGACAACCTATGATGGTCTCTTTGGTTGTGTTAACTTTAATGTGCCTATCCATCAGTTTTTTGACACTTTACCATTAGTTTCAATGAAAGTGTTATGCATTCGATAGACAAAATGTCAGAAAAAAACAATTTATGACATTCCTTGCGATACTAATACTATACGTTTGAAAGGGTAACCTATCAAAAAATACTACACAACTATCATTATTCTGATAGTTAAAGTGTCGTAAATAGAAAATATTCGATAGAAATTTTGACAGTGAGGCCATATCATCGACAGGTAGATCTTTCAGAATTTGATGAAAACTGTCGGTACTCCAACAGTTCTAATGTTGGAAAGAATATAGTTTCGATGGTAAGTTCTGATAGAGATTGTATATTTCTAATAGGTCTTGTTATTGGAATTCTAATGGATATGCCATAACAAAGCTATTGTCATGTGCAAGTTTTTGACATGACATGGTGTTGGTAAACGGACAAATAGGTCTTCTATCATAATATTCTATGAAAAAATGATGATGGACTAATGTGTCAAAAGTCTGACAAATGAGCGTTGCAAATCTGATAAATGGCCATCAAAATTTGGCCCCAAATGTAGTAGTGTTAGGGCATTTGTAGGGCTCCAATTAAGAATATAGACTAATGTAGCAACTGAATCACCCCAATAAGTAATGTTCAAACCCTTGGTTTGTAACATGCTCCTTATCATTTCTACCATAGTATGGTTCTTTCTTTCAGCCACTCCATTTTTTTGAGGTGTGTAAGCAGTTGTGAGTTGTCTCTTGATCCCATTCATCTCACAAAAGTTTTGAAAATCTTTGGAGCAATACTCTCCTCCATGATCTATTCTCAAACATTTGATTGTATTTCATTTCTCATTCTCTACACAGGCTTTAAACCTCTTCAATGTATCAAGGGCTTCATTCTTAGTCTTCAAAAAATAAACCCAACACATGCGTGAGTAATTATCAATAAAAGTGATAAAATATGATGACTTACCCAAACTTTGTGTTTGCATAGGACCAAAAATATCAAAATGAATAAGTTGAAGTGGGTGATGAGCCCTCCATGCATTTCCTTTTGGAAATGATTCTCTTGCATGCTTCCCTTTACACATCCTTCACAAATTTTGTTGTGCTCTTCAACCTTAGGCAATCCAAGAACCAATGCATTTGATGTTAGAATCTTCAAACTATGAAAATTCAAATGACCATACCTGAGATGCCACAACCAGCTTTTATCCTCATAAGCCATATTCACAAGCTGATTTTCATTTTCACCAAACTTCAAGGGAAACATCCTATTCTTTGTCATAGGAACAACTGTAATCACTTTATTGCCTTGATTCTTATCATAGATAGTACATTTGACATTTTCAAATACAACTCTATAATTCTTCTCACATAACTGCCCAACACTCAATAAATTATGCTTCAATTTTGGAGTATAATAGATATCATGAACATTTTTTATACCTTCTTTTGTCTAAACTTCCATGGCTCCTTTGGCTGCAACCTCCACTATATTATTATTACCAAGAGTAATATTGGATCTATATCCATCATCAAGCTTTGAAAAAATATCCTTGTTACCAGACATATGGTTAGAGCACACAGAATCCAAATACCAGACATCAGTCATATTATTTTCAGCTTTGCCATAACACAAGAATAAATTACCTGTGGAAGGATCCTCATCTTGTTGAGCATAATTTTCATTATTGTTACCTGATTTTAGCCTACACTCTTTCTCATAGTGTCCATACCAGTTGCAATAGTAACATTGAATGTTTCTTTTATCAAATCTACCTCGGCCTCTTCCTCCTTGAGAACCTCCTCTTCCTCTAGTTCCTCTTGAAAAGTTTTGATTTTGACCCCTTCCTGAACCTCTATGGTTGTTATTGTTGCTACTAGCACCATCATTCTTTGAAATTTGCAATTGGGAAGCAAAAGCCTTCTCACTAATGCTGGTAGAGTTGTCCCTTATTCTATCCTCATGTGATATGAGAGATCCAACTAGCTCATCATACTCCAAGGTGGCTAAATTTTTACTTTCTTCCATAATAATTTCTACAATATTCCATTTTGGGGTTAGAGATCTCAATACCTTCTGTATCACATGCTCTTGGCTCATAGGTTCACCCAAAGTGGCCATTTTATGAACCACATCTTTGACTCTTACACAAAAATCACCCACATTCTCACTTTCCTCCATCTTCAAATTCTCATATTTTGTCTTCAAGGTTGGTAGTTTCACAACCTTGATCTAGTCATTGCCATGGTAAGCATCTTTTAGAGTCTTCTAGGCATTCTTTGATGTCTGTGCATCAACAATTTTGGGAAATAAGCTTTTTTCAAGAGCCATTTGAATGTGAAATAGAGCCATTGCATTCTTCTTCTCAGCTTCCTTCTTCAATCTCCTCTCATTAGCTGTGAGATCATCCCAATTCTTAGGTTCTTCATATCCTGATTCAATGATCTCCCAAAAATATTTTCCTGCTAGAAAGGTCCTCATCTTGATTGACCAATATTGATAATCAACTCCATCAAATTCTGGAATTTGCAAATTATTTGCCATGCTGAAAGCTTCACATTCCCAAAAAATACTTCATGAGACCCAAATCTTTCATTTCAAATTCATTCATCATAGCAACTTTGAATTCCTCTTTCATCTTAGAACAACTACCCATATATAACAAATCATCAACATACAAACTCACAATGATAATATCATTATCTTCGTGCTTGTAATAAAGGGTAGGTTGACTCTTACTTCTTTGAAAGCCATTCTATTGAAAATATCCATCAATCCTTGCATACCATGAATGTGGTGCTTGCTTGAGGCCATACAAAGCCTTTTTTAGCTTATAAACATGATCTTCTTTTCCTTTAACTTCAAAACCTTATGGCTGTCCCACATATACTTCCTCTTCTAAGTACCCATTTAGAAAGGCACTTTTCACATCCATGTGATGAATAGACCATTTCTTTTGAGTTGAAAGTGAAATAAGCATTCTAATAGTCTCTTGTCTTGCTACTGGTGCAAAATTTTCTTCATAATCAATGCCATACCTTTGAGTGAAACCTTTAGCAACCAATCTTGCCTTGTATCTTTCCACACTCCCATCACTATTATACTTGACCTTGCATACCCATTTCATGCCAATCTTCTTCTTCTCATGCGGAAGCTCTACAAGCTCCCATGTCTCATTCCTATCAATGGAATCCATCTCTTCATTCATTTCTTGCATCCAAAACTCATTACTACATGAATCTTCAAAACATGATGGCTCAAAATCAGCTTTAGCAAGTAATTTGCTGCTTTTGAGTGGTCGTTTGATACATATCATGACGTGATTTGCTACAACAACTCTAGAACATCTAGTGGAGGATGCAAGCTAATACCCACAGCCGAAGATGAAATAGCTAGAAGAATCCTTCTTACCAGCCTTATAATGCTGGTCATGAACAAGGTCTCTTCTCCCTTATTTCTAATATAGACTACCTAAAGTCAAACGTTAACCTATAAACATTAGATTTCTAGAATCAAATAGGTTGAGCTAGAATGTCTGTATGTTTTACCTTCAACAATCCATCATCTTTTGCATCTTTGAATTCTTTGAATTCTAGTAATGGATCATAGAATATCATGATGTTACATCTAGAAATATTCTAAACTCAATTACTATAAAATGGGGAAATCTATTATCATTAATTCAAATAGGTTCTTAAAAAAGATGAGATATGTTTGGTAATGGTGTGTGGCAAGTACATGAAGGGGCTTGACAAGGGAAAAGCTATGTACTTCCTCTTTATCAAATCTAAGACCAAGACACCAGGTGGATTAGTGTTAGTTATGTAGCGAGAAAGCTTTCCATTTGCCCTAATTAATTAATATTTGTTTTCTTGAGAATGCTTAGGTTAATAAATATTTATGTAATTGGTAGTTGTTGACAACCAATTCAGTTTTGGTTGTTGAGTGCCTTTTTACCTCAGCGGTTAATTGAGATCAATCTCGGCCATTGATTTTTCAATGAGGGTAGTATAAAAGGGGGGCTAGGGAGCATTTGGAAATCATCAAGTTGTTAAGAAATCATTTGCAGTGAAAGAAAATGTATTTGCAGTGATAGAAAATATTCTTGTAGTGGGAGCAAGGGTGCAGTGATAGTGTTGGGATAGCAATGGGGAATATCAGTGGGAGATACTAGGAGTTTATGGGAGTTCTACCAGAAAGAGGCAAGGAATCTTTTGTAACTCTTACATTACTGAAGATTAATATATTTTCCATTTGTAGAATTGGTTTTCCCTTAGGGGTTTTTCTAGGGACAATTTTGTCTAAAAATATTGTGTCATCATATTCAAATTTATTTCCGCATTTAGTTTTGTGAAGTTGCAATTGTGTTGTTATTCAATATTTGGCTATGAATTAGTTTTGGGAGTAAAATAATCTTTCAAGATAGGAGATTAACAATCAGTAATTACAATAGTTAATTTTCACAATTAGTATCTTGGCCAGTTGTAACAAGCATCCATAAGAGCCGATAGTTAAGAGAAAAGTTTTATGATTCCTACAATATCATGTACAGGAGCCCAATGGAAGCCATATTGTGCCATGATCCTCAATAGAGTATGTATGTTCAACTCCTCTACGGCCTAGCATAGAACACTCAAGTTTTTTTATGATTCCTACAATATCATGTATAGGAGCCCAATGGAAGCCATGTTGTGCCCTGATCCTTAATAGAGTATGTATGTTCAACTCCTCTACAACCTGGTGTAGAAGACTCAAGTTTTGAGAGCAGGAGCCATTTTCACCTCGGGTTTGCTAAGGGTAATAAATTTCTTGCAACATCATTGGAAATCACTATGCCACAATATTCAAATAGGAAGCTTGAGTGAGGAGGAGGTGAAAGATCCTTACCTAAGAGAAGCCCTAATGAAGATGAAGATATTGAGTCCCAATACCGAGCTGGCAGGGTTCATTGAGAGTGAGTGCTCAAAGGGGTCATGGGAGGGAATAATCAAGCAGGCCTAGCCCAACATAAAGTATCTAGGTGTGATTATGATGGGTACCATGGCCCAGTACATTCCCACACTTTATTTCTACAGTGACGGGGCTCCCTCAGGTATGCAAAATCTATGCTGCCTCCGAGTGCTTCTTCGGTCTTAATCTCCACCCCCTCAACAAATCATGGGAAGTCTCATATACTTTCATGCCCAACATGGCCTACTTTGAATTCCTCCCCATTCACTCTCATGATAACCCTACAAACCCTAACACTGCACCGGTGGCAGCCCAACAGCCACAACTTGTGAAGCTTGTTGACGTTAAAGTGGGTGAAGAATATGAAGTTGTAGTCACCACATACGCAGGTAAAAATTAACATAACTTTTTGACCTACATTTATATCACAAGAAAGGTAGTTATAGACATTCTTTTCATGTTTTGATGCAGGGTTGTATTGATACAGAGTGGGAGACGTTCTAAGGGTGACCGGCTTCCACAACTCGATGCCGCAGGTTCACTTTGTGGGCTGGAAAAATGTAATGTTGAGCATTGACTCAAACAAAACTAACAAAGTGGAGCTACAGAACGTGATGGACAAAGCAATGAAGCATCTGGATTGTTACAGGGTTCGATTGATTGAGTACACCAGCTACACAAATGTGTCTACCATTCCGAGGCACTACATTCTATTCTGGGAACTCAACAGTGAAACACATGTGGAAGTGCTTGATGAAGTTTTGTAGCAGTGTTGTCTTACTATCGAGGAGAGTTTAAATTTAGTGTACAAGCAATGAAAAGTGGCTGACAAATCCATCGGCCCTCTTGAGATAAAACTAGTGGAAAGTGGGATATTTGAGGAATTGATGGATCATGTCTTGAGGCGAGGGGAATCTATAAATCAATACAAGGCAACTCGCTACATCAAGTTCACCCCATTAATCAAGCTCCTCAATTCGAGAGTCACAGCCTCCTATTTCACCCTTAGCTATCCCAAATGGGTGAAGATTTTACAAAAGAGGAAATTCTTAAAAAAAAGTTTTATTGTAGCTCTATATAAAAAATATTACAAATGGCTAAATATATAAAATTCATAGCCATAGGAAAAACAGGAAAGAAAACTAGATACACATGTATCTAGATAGGTTTTATTTGCTAAGGAATAAAACTAAAAAAACAAAGAAAGCTAAATTCTAAATATAAATATGAAAATCTTTTCACATTCCTTATTTCCATAAAAACAAATAAAACTAACTAAAAAACTCTTTAAAAAACATTTTTTCCAGCATCACTTATCCACATACTCCCCCTTGATGCTGAGAGGGCTAACAATTCGATCTTTGAGTGTCAAAAAATAATCCTTTGCAACCACCTTCGTGAAGATATCCGCTATTCATGCCTTTGTGTTGATGTATTTCTATTCGATTGCATTCTTTTGTACCGAATCTCTAATGAAGTGTTGTTTCAAATCAAAGTGTTTGGTCCTACTATGATGAACTGGATTCTTGGCCAATTTAATGGCACACATGTTGTCACAAAAACTCATAGTAGGCTGAACCTAAATCTCACCAATTTCTTCAAGAAGCTTTCTGAGCCATAAAGCTTGTGTGCCTACTGAAATGACTACAACATATTCCGCTTCTGTAGAAGAGAGAACAACCATACTTTGCTTCTTTGAACTCCATTTGATTAAACTAGAACCCAATGAAAAACAATTACCAGATGTAGATTTCCAGTCATCCAAACTACCTCGCCAATCAGAATCACTAAAGCCAACAAGCTCAAGCTTTTAAGAAGAATAGTGAATTCCAAAATCGAGAGAATTTTTCACATACCTCAAAATTCTCTTGGCTACCTTCATATGTTCTTCTGATGGATTTGTCATATACCTTGAAACCAATGAAACTAAGTAAGCAATATCAGGCCTTGTGTGAGTTAGAAACATCAAACTACCAACAATACTTCTATATGATGTCTCATCAACAATATCGGCACCATCATCTCTACATAATACAACTCCATGAGAAATTAGAGTAGAAAGAGGTTTACAATCAGCCATATCAAATTTCTTTAGCATATCCTTTTCATACTTTGTTTGACAAACAAAAATCTCATTTTCATGTTGATAAACCTCCATTCCCAAAAAATACTTCATGAGACCCAAATCTTTCATTTCAAATTCATTCATTGTAGAAACTTTGAATTCCTCTTTCATCTTAGAAAAACTACCCATATATAACAAATCATCAACCTACAAACTCACAATGATAATATCATTATCATCTTGCTTGTAACAAAGGGTAGGTTCACTCTTACTTCTTTGAAAGCCATTCTACTGAAAATATCCATCAATCCTTGCATACCATGCACGTGGTGCTTGCTTAAGGCCATACAAAGCCTTCTTTAGCTTATAAACATGATCTTCTTTGCCTTTAACTTCAAAACCTTGTGGCTGTCCCACATATACTTCCTCTTCTAAGTACCCATTTAGAAAGGCACTTTTCACTTCCATGTGATGAATAGACCATTTCTTTTGAGTTGCAAGTGAAATAAGCATTCTAATAGTCTCTTGTCTTTCTACTGGTGAAAAATTTTCTTCATAATCAATGCCATACCTTTGAGTGAAACCTTTAGCAACCAATCTTGCCTTGTATCTTTCCACACTCCCATCACTATTATACTTAACCTGGTATACCCATTTTGTGCCAATCTTCTTCATCTCATGCGGAAGCTCTACAAGCTCCCATGTCTCATTCCTATCAATGGAATCCATCTCTTCATTCATTCCTTGCATCCAAACCTCATTACTACATGCATCTTCAAAACATGATGGCTCAAAATCAACTTTAGCAAGTAATGCAAAATTTACTGTCTCACCTATTGGATCTTCTTCATGTTCTTGATTTTGACTTCTCTAATAAATATCACTTAATCTTCTTACCTTTCTTGTAGAACTTGGAGTTGAGGATGGACTTCCACTTGGAATTGATGAGGGGCTACTTGATGGACTTGGAGATCCTATAATAGATTCATTAGTTGGCTGCTCATTATTATTATTGTCAATAATATCATCATCCAAAATTGATTTTGGCTTTTCAACATGGCCTTTTTGATGACCATAAACTCCCCCTTCATCAAAAATCACATCTCTTGAGACAAGAATCTTATTAGTAATGGGATTATACAATCTATAAGCTTTGCTCTCCTCACTATAACCCACAAAAATACATGATTCACTTTTAGCTTCTAAATTTTGTCTATTTTGATCAGGTATACAAACATAAGCCAAGCAACCAAAAACTTTAAAATGATTTACATTTGGCCTTTTCTCATACCATGCTTCATAGGGAGTCATCTTGTCTAGGGCACTTGTAGGACTCCTATTGAGAATATAGACTATTGTAGCAACTAAATCAGCCCAATAAGTATTAGTCAAACTCTTGGTTTGTAACATGCTCCTTGCCATTTCTACCACAGTACAATTCTTCCTTTTAGCAACTCCATTTTGTTGAGGTGTGTAAGAAATTGTGAGTTGTCTCTTGATCCCATTCATCTCACAAAAATTCCAAAAATCTTTAGAGCAATACTCTCCTCCATGATCTATTCTCAAACATTTGATTGTATTTCCTTTCTCATTCTCTACATGGGCTTTAAACCTCTTGAATGTATCAAGGGCTTCATCCTTAGTCTTCAAAAAATAAACCCAACACATGTGTGAGTAATCATCAATAAGAGTGATAAAATATGATGACTTACCCAAACTTTGTGTTTGCATAGGACCACAAATATCAGAATGAATAAGCTAAAGTGGATGATGAGCCCTCCATGCATTTCCTTTTGGAAATGATTCTCTTGCATGCTTCCCTTTTGCACATCCTTCACAAATTTTGTTGTTCTCTTCAACCTTAGGCAATCCAAGAACCAATGCATTTAGAACCTTCAAACTATGAAAATTCAAATGACCATACTTGAGATGCCACAACCAACTTTTATCCTCATAAGCCATATTCACAAGCTGATTGTCATTTTCACAAAACTTCAAGGGAAACATCCTATTCTTTGTCATAGGAACAACTGTAATCACTTTATTGCCCTAATTATTATCATAGATAGTACATTTCATATTTTCAAATACAACTCTATAATTCTTCTCACATAGCTGCCCAACACTCAATAAATTATGCTTTAATTTTGGAGTATAATAGATATCTTGAACACTTTTCATACCTTACTACTACATTTGGGGCCAAATTTTGACGGCCATTTGTAGATTTGCAATGCTCATTTGTCAAAATTTTGACACATGAGTCCATCACTATTTTTGCGTAGAAGATTGTGAGAGAAGACCTACCTATCAGTTTACTGACACCTCCTCACGCCAAAAAGTTGCAAATCACAACAGCTTTGAAATGGCATTTCCTCCAGTTCATCCATTAGAATTCTGATAACATGACCTATCAAAAATATACAAATTCTATCAGAATTGACTGTCAAACCATATTAATTCTGATGGTTTAACTGTTGGAATACTGATAGTTATCATCATATTTCGACAGGTCAACCTATCGGTGATATAGCCTCACTGTCGAAACTTCTATCAAAAATTGTCTCTTTATGACACTTAAACTATCGTAATAGCGACAGTTGTGCAATATTCTCCAATAGGTTTTCCTGTTGAACGTATAGCATTACTATCACACTAAATGTCAAAAATTATTTTTTTCTGACATTTTGTCTGTCGAATGCATAGCACTTCTATTGAAATTAATTAGGAATTATCAAAAAACCAATGGATAGGCACATTAAAATTAACACAGCTCAAGAGACCATCATAGGTTGTCTCTTTCTTCAGTCTATATTATTGACAAAATATTTTACCTTTCATTAGCTCATCAAATCCGGGGATTTGAAAGAATTTAATAGAATATTTTCATGACAACGTATATTATTTAAGTTGACATTGCATGAATTTATCTACTTCGTGCACTTGTAGACTATGAGGACGGTGATAAAGAAGCATTTCCATGGGAGGAGATGCTTCTTTATCATAATCTTCATAGTATACAAGTGTGGGAAGTAGATAAATTCATGCAACATCAACTTAAATAATATACGTTGTCATGAAAATATTCTATTAAATTATTTCAAATCCCCAAATTTGATGAGCTAATGAAAGGTAAAACATTCTATCAATAATATAGACCGAAGAAAGAGACAACCTATGATGGTCTCTTGAGCTGTGTTATCTTTAGTCCTATCTACCTGTTGATCATCAAGAATAATCACAGCCTTGCATTTATGTATAATGCAAAAATTGATCACAGTCTCACAAAAACATTTTACACTTGTACATCTCATCAATACTGGAGGCCTAAAGTAATTTTATATGATCACTAGCACATTTCGTGCATGGATGAGAAAACACTATCCAAAGTTTCTAGATAACCATTTTTGAGAAGAGGAATGAGTGGAGGCCAAAGAAGGGATAATTGTGAAGGTTTTATAGATGTAGGTTACTGAATCATCATCTCTACACTAGTACTCAATCTAGCCTCCACTCCATATACATCTTCTCAGAATTTAAAAACTCTCCATCATTGATTCTCATCATTTTTTCAGCATCTCCGTGGACTGAGACCTTAAATTATTGAGCTTCTCTTTGTTTCAAGAACAGTTTAACATTCTCTACTTAACAGGGCCAACCACGTGAAGGTGGAAGCTCACCTAGCCCCTCCTAGGAGCCTCTTATGACCCTTTATGACATTTTAAGACCTCTAAGATGTATTCTTAGGGATCGTAAACGGTTGTAAAGGGTCATAAGGGGTCCTGGGACACAATAGCTAAGAAACATAAATGTAGGCATCATGGTCAATTTTTTGGAGACACAACGTAATTGAGTGGTTTTTCGAGATGATGCAAAGTAGTGGTTGCTTTGCATCATCTAGGAATAGCACTCAATTATGTTGTGTCTCCAAAAAATTGTGACCATGATGCCTACATTTATATTTCTTAGTTATTGTGATATGTACATCATAGTTTATCATTGTTGCAACAAAAAAGCCTATATTCCACAACAAAAAGGAAGACATCTTTTTAGCTTGGGTCTTGATCTTACCCCAATTGTCAAAGGATCCAGGGCCAGGCTCAAAAGATGTCTTCCCATTCTATCTGCAACATTGTGTCCATCCATGATCTCAGGAATATCATCATCTTTCCACTCTTCATTTGCCAAAATATATCGCTTCTTCAAGCTTGCAGAGTAATCTTATTAATAAAAGAACTCTTGCCAACATTAGGGTACCCACAGATCAAAATAGTTGATGTTATTGGTGCTTGTGGTCAAGGATATCAATTCACTATTTTGAAATGGCCAAATCATTTTTATTTTGATTGTAGAGAAAATGAGTGGGAAAAAATGAGCAGGTGAAAGTTGATCGAGAGCGAGAGAAGGCATTGCATTTTATTTGATCATAAATGCTCTCTGAAATGACCAATCATGTTTTCTATTCAATTCCTTTTGGTGTTTTTATTTCCCATATTTAGTAGATAAAAATCATGGTGGCAGCCACTTAGCCATCTTTTTGATGTTTTAGATATTTTACAAAGATACAAGTATGTGGATTTATCATTCAATTGCTTGTAGTTATTGGTCAAATGCAAATATTTTGTTACGTTGCAAGGGCAAGATATCAGTTTGGTGTTTTGGGTTTATGTTAAAAGTTGATTTGGTAAAATCCTCAAAAAACACACTACATGTTCTAAAATGTAAAGAAGTTGAATGTTAAATGTAAGATATATATCTCATCCATAGTAACCAAAAGAAAGGACATGAAACTTATAAGGAGATTTACCAAACCAAAAATATAAGCGAATAGGAAACATGGATTGGTACCTTATGAATTGGTTTTTGAGGTGCACAATCTTCATCAATCTCCTTAGGAAAAGACCCCTCCTCACAAAAAATGCATTTAACACAAAAAGCAAATCTACAAAACTGAACCAATGGCATGTTTAGAACAAAGAAATAGATTGACAATAATATGCTAAAAATTCTATTATGTTTAATACACGCAAAAGGACCAGTCCCAACAATTCTTAAACATACTTTATCTGATATGATAATAACATGCTAATTAAACTAATAAAGGTGTTATCTACATTTAATCTGCCAATTACTAATTACACAAAAAACAAATTTACAAAACTGAACCAATGGCATGTTCTTCATATGTGATTTCTTCATCTTTCGAGCCTCTAGCATCATATTCGACCATAAATTTCAAATGCGTTGCATTTTATTTGATCATGAATGCTCTCTCAAATGACCACATTCTACTGGTGTCGTGCCCTAGCCCATGCTTTATCTCCATTATTTGATGTTATTGGTGCTTGTGCTCAAGGATATTGATTCACTATTTTCAAATGTTTGGAGCATTTTGGTCGTGATTGTTCCTCTAGTACACAGTCAAGAAATGTAACTGTCTAATGATTATATGTAATGTTGAATGGATTAAATGCTTTAGTCTTGGTAGAAGTGAATGGAAGGAATAGTGCTGGTGTTAGGTTTCATTTATTATTGAATTCAATGGTTTCCAAGATGTGTTGAGGAGTTTGCTCCTTGTTTAATGTTAACTGTTCCTGCATAATCCACTCATACAACAGTGAAATGCTATATGATTGACAATTTCATACAACTGGTCCTTTGGCTTGTATTAAATACAATCCAGTCACTTATTCAATGGTTTGGAGACTACTGGTTTGACTGTCCATGTGTTACCAGTGACTGAGATTCATTAAAGGATACAAAACCCTTCATTTTGGGTTTATTGTGTGTGGATTCAAATGTAGGTTTGATTTGGTTAATGTTTAGAAGAGAACAATAAAGTATTTAAAGACAATCTTACATGTGTGGAGAGGTTTGAGAGGCACTTATAATGATTGTACCCTCACAAACAGTGGCATAGACTGGTTTTACTAAGTTTCCTTTCTCTATTTTGAGGTTTCCTTTCTTTGTCGTAGGGGTACAGTCAGAGGGTTCATTGAAAAAATGATCCTTTGAATGGTTACTATGATTATGAATGATTTGATATAGTATATTTCTCATTTTACTTGAAGTTTGGAATAGCTTGTGCAAGGGTGAAAGTATTTTTGGTCGTTTTAGTCATGACTGTTCCTCTACACAGTCAGAAAATGTAACTATCTAATGATTATATGTAATGTTGAATGGATTAAATGCTTTATTCTTGGTAGAAGTGAATGGAGTTTCCAAGATGTGTTGAGGAGTTTGCTCCTTGTTTAATGTTAACTGTTCATGCACAATCCACTCATACAATAGTGAAGTTACAAAACTAAACCAATGGCATGTTTACAACAAAGAAATAGAATGATAATAATATGCTGAAAATACTATATATTCTATTTAATACATGCCAAAGGACCAGTCCCAACAATTCTTAAACATACTAGTTATCTGATATGATCAATTGTTAATAAAGGTCTAATTCTATAGACTACTAGCACAAAGGAAGATTTGACCTAGCCAAATTTTCCTTTTACCACACAAAAAAAATGTGTGATAACTATGTCTACTCCAACCTTAATTGTTTAAGAATTCATCATATCAGATAAAGTATGTTTAAGAATTGTTGGGAGTTCTATTAGACCTTTGTTGTAAACATGTCATTGGTTTTCAAATGTTTGGATTCACATTTGTTCATATTACTGGCATATATGTTTAATGATGCCATTGTATATTGTTGTCACTAAAATGATTGCATTCTACTAGTGTCATGCCCTAGCCCGTGCTTTAACTCCATTATTTGATGTTATTGGTGCTTGTGCTCAAGGATATCCATTTTTTTGAAATGTTGACTATGGTTATCAAATGGACAGCCCATGAGCTTCTAGCTAGGTGTCATTTGTATTGATAGCTTAGGGCATCAAATGTATTGTATCATTGATAGTTGAGACTTTGTTAAAAGGAAATAGGACAAAGAACGATTCTGATTTAGTTTCTTTATTTTGATCTCTAAGTGGCTTACAACCCTAGAGAAGTATATGCAGGTTTACAAATGCAGTTGCAGGATACATAGCAGCCGATAATTCACAAGAAATCCATGCATCCAATTTGAATAGCAATTAATACAAAGAAATAGGGTACTCCAATGGCCCAATCATCCAGACCTTGACTGTCCCCTCAACCAGTGACCCTTCAAAACTAGGTTATCATGCAATCAGTGAATGATCCTTCATTCTCCTAGTATACCCTGCATCCAAACATATTGGAAATACTCAATACAATGATAACAATTCTTTCACAATCCCCCTTCCCTCAAGGGACACTATCAACCATCCCTTCCACACAGCATTTCACTATTGTACGAGTGGATTGTGCAGGAACAGTTAACATTAAATAAGAAGCAAACTCCTCAACACATCTTTGTTGTAAACATGCCACTGGTTCAATTTTGTAAATTTGTTTTTTGTGTTAAATGCATTTAAATGGAACATTAAGGATATTAATAATATGCTTAATCTATTAGTAATTGCAAATTAAATGCCCATAACACCTTTATTAGTTTAGCATGTTATTATAAGATACTAAAGAAGACCTACTATTTGTCAGAGAAATATTCACTGTCCCCCAGAATGGAGACAATGAAGATTGACCTCCTGCCCCACAACAAAGAACATTGTAATAAGAATAAGATATAATATAGTGTTAGAATAAACTTTGAACAAAGACATATAATGCTTAAGTTAATGATCTAAAAAGCTGCAAATATAGGAATTGAAAAAGAAGATAGTGCCAAGAAACATTTTCACAAATATGAAACGTGAGGAAAAGTAAAAACATTAACAATACCAAGATTCACAGCATTAAATTTCACCTGTGGATGAGTTTCTACAGTGGGTTGCCCAGCATCAAAAATATGTTGAGTTGCATTTGAGTTGTAACTAAGAGTATCATGTGGAACATACCCTAAACTTTGGAAGCGTTCTCCAACCTGGCAATTCAAAATTCAATCTAGGCAAGCATCAGTAAGTGAAATAAATTATAGACATCAACATCAACATCATCATAATCATTAGAAATAAAATTTAAAGACATATTTTGGATAGTAATATGTTTCTTGAAAGTTTTTGTGATGCTTCTAAACTTTAAAGACATATTTTATGGCTTAATGATAACATATTGTCTAGCCTCAACCTCAACCTCAACCTGCTCATTAACAATGGCCTCTACACTCTCTACAGCTGCAATACAAATTGTTACATTAATCCAAACACCAATTGCAATTAAATTTGTATTACTACACCAATCAATTTAAGATGTTTACTTGTATTACTGTGATGCACATCCTCATTGTCATCAACACGCACAGGTTGTGTATGGTAAGAATCGGCAGGCTCCAAAGTTTCTAGATAACCATTTTTGAGAAGAAGAAAAAGTGTAGGCCAAAGAAGGGATAATTGTCAAGGTTTTCTAGATGTAGGTTACTGAATCATCATCTCTTGTCGATATATTTCAGATTCTACTCTAAAATGAACAAACTATAGAGATCTAACATAGCTAAATAGAGAATAAAGTAAACAAGAAGGGATAGAAGATACCCGGATATCAACCAAGTATACTCTAGTCTATATGCCTCCAATTGTACTAACAAAGGTGCTGAGGAGAACCTGATTAGTACCTTAGTGTTAGTGTATTGAGGAAGAGTCTAGTCCTAATAGAGGCTTCTAGCCCTAATCAACTCGTAGTTAACATTGCCAATAATTGCTAGTTGTATGGATCAGATCATAATCTGATCTTTATTCATGCTCAGACTTGTTCTTATCTATTAGCCGAAGCTGCTTATCTTTCACACCAATATATGCTGATCTAAGTTTGCTTAAGGTAGAGAATAAAGGTTTTGGGGGAGGGAAGCACGTTATGTTTTTGGTGCTTCTCTCCCTAGAATCCAACACCATATATATATGAATTGAATTATCTTCAAGAGGGCCAACTTGGTCTTATTAAATATATTTAATGTTAAAGCCAAGAGGCCGACCTTAGGCCCTTAACTAATTCAACCAACACATATATATAAATAAAATAATAATCTCCTTATTATTATAAATCACACAAGGGTATTTATTTGATTAGTTTGATATTGGCCGAAAGGCTATAATTATTAACACTCTGCACTAGTACTTAATCTGGCCTCCACTCCATATACGTCTTCTCAGAATCTAAAAACTCTCCATCATTGATTCCTGTCATTTTTTCAGCATCTTGATGGACTGAGACCTTAAATTATTGAGCTTCTCTTTGTTTCAAGAATAGCTAAACCTTCTCTACTTAACAGGGCCAACCACATGAAGGTGGAAGCTCATCTGGCCCCTCCTAGGAGCCTCTTATGACCCTTTATGACATTTTAAGACCTCTAAGATGTATTCTTAGGGATTGTAAATGGTCGTAAAGGGTCATAAGGGGTCTTGGGACACAACAGCTGAGAAACATAATTGTAGGCATCATGGTCACAATTTTTTGGAGACAACGTAATTGAGTTGTATACCCAAATGGTGGAGAACAACTCCTGCACCTCCAATTCCAAGTTGACTACATATGTAGCTCATGAATACAAGGTCCTCCAAAAAATGTATTCAACTTGGAATTGGGGGTGCAGAAGTTGCTCTACACCACTTGGGTACACAACTCAATTATGGTGTCTCCAAAAGATTGTGACTATGATGCCTACAATTATGTTTCTCAGCTATTGTGAAATCTACATTTATGTTTCTCAGTTGTCATGTTTATGTGCATGTTTTTTATGTATTTTGGATAGTAAGTCTAATTTAATTTGTCTATGGACTAAGACCTTAAATCATGTAATAAGGATGCTTAGAACACTAGTATATGCAAATTTAATTATTTAATAATAAAAATCTATTAAAATGTTTATACCTTCTCCCATTTGCTGGTGTAATTTTTCTTTGAGTATCCCCTTTCTCCTTTGCATCCAAAATGAACTCATTCCAATCCCTCACTGGAATAAAGGGAGGATGCTCAAACTTCAACAAGACTTCATACACGCAACGTTCATAGATTACTTTCAATGCATTATTTACGTTTGTAAATCAGTGTTGTGTACAAATCTATGGATGGTGCATGTTATGAAGTCATGCTCAAGCTTGAAAATGATAGTCAATACATAGTCAAGGTCAAGGAACAAATGGAACAACCAAGAAAACACTATACATTAAATCATGTGATTGATAGCAGATTGGGGCTCACCTAAGCCATAAACATGAAGAATTATTCTAAAAAAAGATGTAAACCACATATATGTGCACTTGAGGAAAAGAGAAGTTACATCATATCCATATTAAAATATTAGTTACAATATGAAAATACTAAACTAACTAATTCCTGAGTTCATCTCTGCATATGGTCGCAACAAAGATATGCGATTACAATACAAAGAAGGCATTGTAAAAATATAATTTTGGAATTTGCCCTAGCCTGACATGTTTTGCACTCAAATCCTTCATCGTGGATAAGTGGAGATGGGCGGATAGATGCAGATGAGTTGTCATCGACCCAACTAAAGTATCCACAGCCATTATTTCCCTGTGATGCCCAGTCTACATTAGTTCTTATATTATAATGAATAGTATTTACATTAGAAACATTAAATATATACACATCAACAACCTTTTTTCTATTTGGGTAGCACCAAAATTGTCATCCAGGGTTGTTCAGTGTCCGTGAAGTCTTCAACACACACTGCCCACCACCACATCGATAGTTTGGCACATTGGCAAGAGTCATCGAGCCTATATATCAATAATGCACCACACCATCATTACTACATTTATTATTTTTATATGAAATACACCAAGGAGTACCATCAAAAATATTAACCATTTACAATAATGAAAAGTAAACCTAAATAAAATAGCTCATTTTTTTATTAGCATGTGTAGTCTCTGTGTATATGATAAATGAAAGAAATATGAAGCTGAAATAAAATAGTGAACAAAATAGTATTCGATCCACATAGACTGAATGAAATATACCATCAAAAGAAGGTGACAAAATTTTTCATGAAGCACAGACATAGGAAATCAAAAAGGGACAAAATACAAGAAATAAGAAAAATCATTATGACTATATAAAAATCATTTATACTACAATAAAAAAAAGAAACATTCTTTGTCAACAATTTTCAAAATCATTAGGACTATAGAAAAATAATTAAGACTATACAAAATCAAATTTTAGAAATGGATGGTTCTGATGCTTTGCCATTACAAAAATTGAGCATTCATCATTTGGTATTGTGTACTCCATTTAAGTATGTCAACAATGTTCAAAATCCTGTCACCAAGCACAAACAAGAAATAAGAAAAATCATTAGGACTATAGAAAAGTCAAGTTTTATAAATGGATGGTTTTGATATTGCTTTTCCATTACAACAATTGAGCATTCATCATTTGGTACTTCTTGGTGTATTCCATTTAAGTTTTTCAATTGTAATGTTTATGTGCATGTTCTTTATGTGTTTGGCTTCTCTCCCTCGCAAGGGATGCATCGATAGGTAATTGATTTGAAAGCATAATGATTTGACAATCTTTTTTCAGGATAGGCGTAATCATCCTGCCAATCTTAATTAGCAACATTTTTTATATATGTCAAGTACTTATAATCAGTGTGCCCAAAAAATAGAGACTTAGTAGTAAAAGCATGTCCTTTGGTTTACTAGTTTACTTATAATCAGTATGTCGTTTGGTTTACTAGTTTAATCTGGTTTAAGAATGGTTTGTTTCATGTTTGAATGTACCATTGAATGAAGCTTGGCTATATTAAGTACAATCTTAAGACTCGTGACTCTTCAAATTCTCTTTTTTCCTTCAGACCTCCAAACATGTGTACTTTTAGTAGCCCTCCAACAAATGGACTTGTGATGATTTTCACAATAGTACATGTGTAGGAGGACTCTTAAAAGTACTACTTAAGAAAATTTGAATGTTCATCACCTGTGCATATAAGAGTTGATCATAGAAGGTATATGTTGTTGGGTAAGCTCCCAATAGCACTCAAGTAAATATGCATGTTCATCACATGTGCATATGAAGTGGCTCTAATGGAAGATACAATCACTAAATTCTGCATACTCCTTATTTTGTTCTGCATTGATATTGTCAGACATGGTCTTTCTTGAATGGAATGACTCATTACTTGTACATTGACTAGAATGTTGGTGGAAGAAGGATGATTTGTTTACAACCATTTTTTCAACTCTAATTTTCTCAACACAAAGGGACATTTATCATAGCCATAGAAACATGATTATTTTAAAATGAAATACACCAAGGAGTACCATCAAAAATATTGACTATTTACAATCATGAATAGTTAACCTTAATCAAATAGCTTATTTTTTATCAGCATGTGTACTCTCTGTGTATTGAAAAATGAATGAATTATCAAGCTGAAATAAAATAGTGAACAAAAACTCAAATTCAAGGCCTAATTTATCAAGAGCAACAAACATTAGGATGAAAGAAAAATCATTAAGAGTATAGAAAAATCATTAGGACTATAGAAAAATCATTAAGACTAGAAAATCAAGTTGTAGAAAAATCATTAAGAGTACACTATAGAAAAATCATTAGGACTATAGAAAAATCATTAAGACTACAAAATCAAGTTCTAGAAAAATCATTACGACTATAGAAAAATCATTTAGACTATAAAATCAAGTTCTAGAAATGGATGGTTCTGATGCTTTGCCATTACAACAATTGAGCATTCATCATTTGGTACTTCTTGGTGTATTCCATTTAAGTTTTTCAGCTGTCATGTTTATGTGCATGTTCTTTATGTGTTTGGCTTCTCTCCCTCGCAAGGGATATGTTGATAGGTAATTGATTTGAAAGCATAATGATTTGACTATTCCAAGTAATGTTTTTAACCCTTTGAAGTTTCTCATGATCCTGATGTAAGTTGATTGGATTAAGCAATTTGGGGATCCAATAGGACTTTAGGGGAGTTCAATAAATGTTTTGGAAGACTTAGAGGAACTATTAGCATGACTGTTCCTTCATCTACAGTGAGTTAGACTGAATTTGCTAAGTTTTTCCTTTGTTTTGAAGTGTATTTTGTAATCTATTTCCTTTCCATGGACCCAAAGACCTAGGACCCATGGAAAAAGGATACTAAAAATGTATTATACAACTCTAATGTTTTTGACTTGCAAAGATTTGAGAAAGTAAAGAGAACATAGGCTATGTTTAAAGTTAACTGTTCCTACACAATCCACTCATACAACAGTGAAATGCTATGTGATTGACAATTTCATACAACTGGTCCTTTGGCATGTATTAAATAGAATAGAATTTTTAGCATATTATTACCATTCTATTTCTTTGTTGTAAACATGTCATTGGTTCAGTTTTAATCTACTGGTGTCGTGCCCTAGCCCATGCTTTATCTCCATTATTTGATGTTATTCACTATTTTGAAATGTTGACTATGGTTATCAAATGGAAAAAATAGAAAAAAAAATTGTACACGAAATTTTTTTTACAAAACTGAACCAATGGCATGTTTACAACAAAGAAATAGAATTATAATAATATGCTGAAAATTCTATTTTGTTTAATACACACCAAAGGACTAGTTGTATGAAATTGTCAATCACATAGCATTTCACTGTTGTATGAGTGGATTGTGTAGGAACAGTTAACATTAAACAAGGAGAAAACTCCTCAACACATCTTGGAAACCATTGAATTCAATAATAAATGAAACCTAACACCGACACTATTCCTTCCATTCACTTCTACCAAGAATTCCAGCACAAGCACAAGCTATACCAAACTTCAAGTAAAATGAGCAATATGCTATATCAAATCATTCATATTCATAGTAACCATTCAAAGGATCATTTTTTCAATGAAGCCTCTAACTGTACCCCCTATGGCAGAGAAAGGAAACCTCAAAATAGAGAAAGGAAACTTAGTAAAACCAGTCTATGTCGCTATTTGTGAGGGTACAGTCATGATAAGTGCCTCTTAAACCTCTCCAAACATGTAAGAATGTCTTTAAATACTTCATTGATCTCTTCTAAACATTAACGCATGGACAGTCAAACTAGTAGTCTCCAAAGCATTCAATAAGTGAATATGAATGTTTCAAAACTTTCCTCTCAACTTCCCCAACCACTCCTAATCAGTTAGAGGGATTAGTTGAGTGTTTAGACACTAAGACTTCTTAAACATACTTTATCTAATATGATGAATTGTAATATCAACAAACGTGAATCCAAACATTTGAAAATTGTGAATTGATATCCTTGAGCACAAGCACCAATAACATCAAATAATGGAGATAAAGCACAGGCTAGGGCACAACACCAGTAGAATGTGGTCATTTCAGTGAGCATTCATGATCAAATAAAATGCAATGCATTTGAAATTAGCGGTCGAATATGATGCCTGAGGCTCGAAAGACATTGCCCATCAAAGATACCAATCAAAGATGAAGAAATCACATACCTTCTCTCACGCTCAGCTTGCATGAAGGAAGATTTGATAGCCAAATCTTCCTTATACCACATGAAGAACATGCCATTGGTTCAGTTTAGCATGTTATTATCATATCAAATAAAGTATGTTTAAGAATTGTTGGTAAGGATAGGAATAGTGGATATTCTAGAAATATCCCTCTAACCGATTAGGAGTGGTTGGAGAAGTTGAGAGGAAAGTTTTCAAACATTCATATTCACTTATTGAATGCTTTGGAGACTACTGGTTTGACTGTCCATGCATTACCAATGATTGAGATTCATTAAAGGATACAAAACCCTTCATTTTGGGTTATTGTGTGTGGATTCATTCGCTTTAGCCAGGAAGATCAAGAAGATGGGGCAGGAGGACATTGTGATAGAAGAAGTATTTAAAGAAGCAACAAGAAGCAATAGAAAAAATTTTAGGAGTTTGGAACAACATTTTAGAATCCATGAATGGTATGGGTAAGGTGACCTTCATTCTTGGTCGTGACTTCAATGAAACATTAGATATGGCTGATAAGAAGAAGGGTCACTTATTGATAGTGTTCCTTGAGGGAAGGGGGATTGTGAAAGACTTTCTATCATTGTATTGTATATTTCCAATATGTTTGGATGCAGGGAAGACCAGGAGAATGAAGGATCACTCACTGATTGTATGATAACTTGGTTTTGAAGGGTCACTGGTTGAGGGGACAATCAAGGTTCAGATGTTGATAGTAATTCTTTGAGGGAAGGGGGATTGTAAAAGACTTTTTATCATTGTTTTGTGTATTTCCAATATGTTTGGATGTAGGGTAGACCAGGAGAATGAAGGATCACTCACTCACTACATGATAACCTAGTTTTGAAGGGTCACTGGTTGAGGGGACAGTCAAGGTCTGGATATTAATAGTGTTCCTTGAGGGAAGGGGGATTTTGAAAGTCTTTTTATCATTGTATTGTGTATTTCCAATATGTTTGGATGCAGGGCAGACTAGGAGAATGAATGATCACTCACTGATTGCATGATTACCTAGTTTTTAAGGATCACTCACTGATTTCATGATAACCCCGCCAAGTATTCTTTCCTTTAAGTTTCCACAATATCTCAAAATATGATCATTATTCTTTACTTTCTTCTATATGCTATTCTTTCTATGGTTTTTTTATCTCAGAAATATATCAAAAACATTGCAGATGTGCATATAAAAGTAAAATATTGTCCTTCAATTGTTCCACATTGAAGCATTTCCTCTTGGGAGTATTCTCTTTATTTTTACAATATCTGTCAAAAATGGTTCCCATATTTCTTCAAGATCTATTTTAATCTTTATACTACAATTTTGATTAGATTTGACCAATAGTTGATTTCATTGGTATTTTATAGCATATACTCCTAATGTGAAATGTGGAGAGAAAGAAAGAGACACACTAGGTATGAATTACATGATATACCCATCATCACTTAGCACTTAAATAATAAATTATGGACAGGGAACAACCCCCTAACTTCTGGATGTTTGTTTCATGTTGGCCTCTTATTATATACAAAGGTAGGCCTGTCTTAGGCTAACAACCATAGTGTAGGGGCCATAAATTATGGATCCCAAAATAGTACACACTTGTATTAAATTAGGTTCACTATACTATAAGGGAATGGAAACCATGCAATAGTGCCTTATGGGGATGGAAGCAACCCTTCACCAAGAAGATGATTGTGTCTGCAATATTTACTAAAGGCAAAGAACACAATTTGTTTCCAGCAATTACTCCTAGAAGATAATGGCACCCACAAAACACTTGGAAAAGATAGCACTCACTATATCTTTTATCACTCTTTTAAAGCTAGGACAATAAATCTCAAAGATTGATCAATGAATTCTTGAACACAAAGAACCATTGATAGTTATGATTCATGTGTACAATAGCCAACAACCAATTGTTCCAATCATGGTGTCCAATAATTATGTTAGAAAAAGAATCTACAAATCCCCTACACAACCATAATAGATTCAAACCATGAACCGTAAGAACCTAACAATGGGACTAAGAAAGATACAACCTAAACAAATCTTGATCATATTCCACCCTATTGTAAGGCCCAAGAAGTAACTCTATCTTAAAGCTACACATTCCTCTAGATGAATCTCAAAGGTTAGGTAGCTGAAGCATAGCAATACTTGAATGAATATAGGAATAATATGATGTACAATCATTTGCTAGCTTGGTTTGTGGGTTTTCCACATAATATTTTCCCTTTAACCACATTTATAGTTTGAGAAAATCACAAAAAATTATTTCAAATTTATATTATCCTTTTCAACTGGCACACTGCCATCAAAATGCATAATCATTGGTCATATCAAGAAAATTCCTATTGATTAGTAGGATATCCTTATAAAAATTTGATGCATGGATTTCTTGTGAATTATCGACTGCTATGTATCCTGAAACTATGAAAGGAATAGTGGTTGTGTTAGGTTTCATTTATTATTGAATTCAATGGTTTCCAAGATGTGTTGAGGAGTTTGCTCCTTGTTTAATGTTAATTTTTCCTGCACAATCCACTCATAAAACAGTGAAATGCTATGTGGAAGGGATGGTTGATAGTGTTCCTTGGGGGAAGGGGGATTGTGAAAGACTTGTTATCATTGTATTGTGCATTTCCAATATGTTTGGATGTAGGGAAGACCAAGAGAATGAAGGATCACTCACTGATTGCATGATAACCTAGTTTTGAAGGGTCACTGGTTGAGGGGATAGTCAAGGTCTGGATGATTGGGCCATTGGAGGACCCTAGTTCTTTATATTAATTGCTATTCAAATTGGATGCATGGATTTCTTATGAATTATCAGCTGCTATGTATCCTGCAACTGGATTCGTAAATTTGCATATACTTCTCTAGGGTTGTAAGCCACTTAGGGATCAAAATAGAGAAACTAAATAAAAATCATTCTTTGTCCTATTTCCTTTTAACAAAGTCTCAACTATCAATGATACAATACATTTGATGCCCTAAGCTATTAATACAAATGACACCTAGCTAGAAGCTCACGGGGTGTCCATTTGATAACCATAGTCAACATTTCAAAAAAATGGATATCCTTGAGCACAAGCACCAATAACATCAAATAATGGAATTAAAGCATAGGATAGGGCACGACACTAGTAGAATGTGGTCATTTCAATGACAGCAATATACAATGGCATCATTAAACACATATGCCAGTAATATCAACAAACGTGAATCCAAACATTTGAATACAGTGAATCGATATCCTTGAGCACAAGCACCAATAACATCAAATAATAGAGATATAGCACTAGCTAGGGCACGACACTAGTAGAATGTGGTCATTTTAGAGAGCAACTCCCTCAACAATAAAATGAAATGCATTTGAATATGATGCCAGAGGCTTTAAAGATGAAGAAATCACATACCTTCTCCCACGCTCATCTTTCATTCCTTTTCTCCCGCTCTCCAAATGAAATAAAAATGATGAGGCTGTTTCACTTTTTTTTAAATGTATACCCCAAATCTATTAGAGTTTCAATGGTCAATTAAACACCCATCAGAATACCAACATCATCGGGGCCTATTATAAAAAAAAAATACCAAATTCGTAAGAAAAAGTTACCCGTCATAAACTTCTGTCAAAATTTGGCCCCAAATGTAGTAGTGCCTTCTTTTGTTTGAACTTCCATGGCTCCTTTGGCTGAAACCTCCACCGTATTATTATTACCAAGAGTAATATTGGATCTATATCCATCATCAAGCTTTGAAAAAATATCCTTGTTACTAGACATATGGTTAGAGCACCCACAATCCAAATACCAAACATCACTCATATTATTTTTAGCTTTTCCATAACACAAGAATAAATTACCTAAGGAAGGATCCTCATCTTGTTGAGCATAATTTGCATTATTTTTACCTGATTTCAGCCTACACTCTTTCTCATAGTGTCCATACCAATTGCAATGGTAACATTGAATGTTTCTTTTATCAAATCTACCTCGGCCTCTTCCTCCTTGAGCACCTCCTCTTCCTCTAGTTCCTCTTGAAAAATTTTTATTTTGACCCCTTCCTAAACCTTTTTGGTTGTTATTGTTGCTACTAGCACCATCATTCTTTGAAATTTACAATTGGGAAGCAAAAGCCTTCTCACTAATGCTAGTAGAAGTGTCCCTTATTCTATCCTCATGTGATATGAGAGATCCAACTAGCTCATCAAACTCCAAGGTGGCTAAATTTTTACTTTCTTCAATAATAATTGCTACAGTATTCCATTTTGGGGTTAGAGATCTCAATACCTTCTATATCACATGCTCTTGGCTCATTGGTTCACCCACAGTGGCCATTTTATGAACCACATCCTTGACTCTTACACAAAAATCTCCCACATTCTCACTTTCCTTCATCTTCAAATTCTCATATTCTCTCTTCAAGGTTTGTAGTTTCACAACCTTGATTTGGTCATTTCCATGGTAAGCATCTTTTAGAGTCTTCCAGGCCTCCTTTTTTGTCTATGCATTAGCAATTCTGGGAAACAAGCTCTTGTCAAGAGCCATTTGAATGTGAAATAGAGCCATATCATTCTTCTTCTCATCTTCCTTCTTAAATCTTCTCTCATTAGGTGTGAGATCTTCCCAATTCTCAAGTTCTTCATATCCTGATTCAATGATCTCCAAAAATCTTTTCCTATCAAAAAATTCTTCATCTTGATTGACCAATATTGATAATCAACAAAATTAAATTCTATAATTTGCAAATTATTTGTCATGCTGAAAGCTTCACAATCCTAAAGCTCTAATACCAAATGAAGATTTTACAAAAGAGGAAATTGTAAAAAACAAGTTTTATTGCAACTCTATATAAAAAATATTACAAATGGCTAAATATATAGAATTCATAGCCATAGGAAAAACAGGAAAGAAAACTAGATACACATGTATCTAGACAATTTTTATTTGCTAAGGAATAAAACTAAAAAAACAAAGAAAGCTAAATTCTAAATATAAATATGAAAATCTTTTCACATTCATTATTTCCATAAAAACAAATAAAACTAACTAAAAAGCTCTTCAAAAAACATTTTTCCAGCATCACTTATCCACAATGGGCACCTGTATGCACTGACTAGGAAACTTCTCCCAAATCTTTCTAAATCTTGATCTGTATCCTATACTTGCTTAAGTTGTAGGATTTCGAGTCAGAATAAATTGAAGCAGATCTTTATCAAGAAATTAAATGGAATGCAATGTTTTTAGGTCTTGGACAATTGATCCCTTTCTTCATTTCCTTTATCGTGGAATTTTCCAACCTTTGTGCTAGCAACCATAACGTTGATTATTCTATCATTCAGCAACCAGTTA
The DNA here is from genome assembly GCA_027943335.1 of Chamaecyparis obtusa. Classification (NCBI taxonomy): domain Eukaryota; kingdom Viridiplantae; phylum Streptophyta; class Pinopsida; order Cupressales; family Cupressaceae; genus Chamaecyparis; species Chamaecyparis obtusa. The sequence goes on from BSBK01006615.1 coordinate 313,623, forward strand.
CAATTTAGATTTATGTTAATTCTTAATTTAATTCAATGCTCAATCAAAGGAAAGTGCAAGATTTTTAATCTTAAAAATTTTCAAAAACTGGATCGAACTTGGGGCAGTAGATTATCAAGAAGAAATGCAATTTACGATGTCTTGAAATGTTGTCTCTAATAGTGTGACAGATTGTCAGACTATATAGAATAGATAGCTCAGGTCACTGGTAGTATGTACATCTACATATACAATGGGTAGTGGGTGGAGGATAGATATGGTTGATTCAAATATTTTTATAACTTAGATTGGTGAAGGTGAAGTAAAAGGAAAGGAAAAGTATTTTTATAGTCCATCACACTAGTCATATTAGGCCTACATACTTTGTCCCTTTGTAAAATTTGAACTTGTGACCTCTCTTTCAAGAGTACAAATTCTCCACCTCTAGATTGACTCAGACTACCTCATTAGATTTTTCTATCTATAAGTATATCTACATCTGTGTGTGTGAAAATTATACCTAATCTGTAAACACAACACTCAGTAAAACATTAGAGGTTAGCTATAATCAAAATCGTGCAAAATTGAAAGCTATCTAACCAAGCGATTTACTGCCTTCTAATAGGTGCGAGATTAATGTTCTCAGATTGTAATCGAGATCAGTGACCTAGACGACACCTAAATGAAGGATTTGAATGCAAAAGATGGATATGAAATTGAATGCAATTAATCTATATTTTTGATATTTTCTATGCAATAAGAATGAAAACTTGATATGAAATGAATGCTAAATGATCTAACAATGAAGATTCTAACAATGATATGAAAACTATGAATGCAAAAATAAGATTGATCTCACAAAGATGTCGATTCACAAGAGCTTTGATTCTTCAATTCCAATTCTCCAGCGTGATTGTGCAAAATATGAGATGATTTGTGAAGAGCTAAAGCCTTAATTTATAGAAATCCAGGGCTTTGGAGGTGCATGAATAAAAGCCATAAATCACTCAAATTAACTCATCTTGATTTTTGAGTTATCTGATCATAAAAGATAGTTAATTCTCAAAATCATGCAAAAACAGCTTTTTAACTCAAATTAGAGTTTAGATCAGCTTTTTGAACTCCAAAAGGATGTTGAGTTCCAAAAAGTCAATAACTTGCATTGATTTTCTGATTTGGAGTTTAACTGTTTCTTTTGAATATGCATAATAATTAAGAATTAAATAAATAAATAAAGTGATTTATCCTCAACTCAACTGATTTTTGAAAATAAATAATTAATTTATGGGTTAATTAACTATTTATTCAAACTTTTATTAAAAATTATATTATTAAATAATGACAACATGCTTTAATTAATTAAATAAGAATTTAATCAATTAAAGATAGGAATTTTGATTTATTGTCAAAATTAAATAATACAATTAATAATAGATAGAATTAAATTTAATTACATAATTAAGTGGCAAATATTAAATCTAATTAATTAAATATGAAAATATTCAATTAATCAAATTTTTAGGATAAATGTGATTTATCGCCAAATAATCATTAAATTAAAGATAATTAAGATAATTAGGAATATTACTAGGAATATTCTCTGATGCAAAATTTAAGATAATCAATTATGATTCGATGATGTTTAGATGTGCCTTAGGTTAGGACTTTGATGTCGATTTTGTTCGAATTGAAGATGTAGGAGATTAATGAACTTATAGCCCATTTTTGGGGTATTACATTTTGCCCCTCTTTGAATTACTGTGCGAAGCGCAGTGGTTCAAAGATAGTCTGTGTTTGATAAAGATATGAAACTGATTCAAAAGATAAACCGATCTCAAGATAGAAACCGATTGAAAGATATTGAGATAGGAGTTGATTGATATTGAATTGATATGGAGATAATAGGTCTTGAATGACCAAAGATAATGTTCACTGTAGAAGCAAATGAACCTATTATTGCGAAAAAGTGTCAAAATGCCTGATTCTGAACCTTAGGATTGATAAGAAGTGAGTGACCCGTTCTAGACTCGATTGTCTTAGCAGAACTAGCAGGTATCACATCCAAACCCTTCAGTTGCCGAAGAACCAAGGAAAGCACACTATGATCTAATGGTTGCAAAAATTGATACAGATTACAAGATTAAGAGAATACCAGATTGATATGGATCTTGAATCTGATATGCCCCAAGTGATGATAGATTTGCCCCGAGCGATGAGGACTTTTGATGAATCAGTAACTAGACGTGATTGTTTGTCTTGATCACTGATGAAAGATATTGATAGACTTGATCGATAGAATTTGATTTACAGACTTTGAATGATATGCAATACCATGCCCCCTTTGGGATTAAAATTGAAATCTGACAAGAAAAGTCAGCGTTGATAGTTTAGAAGCATGTTAATTGATTTGAGAAGTGTGGTGAAACACGTCCGGGAATGCATTCTGCATCGTTTGGAGGTCCAAAAAGACCAAGTTTGACTAGGTTTGACCATGAGTTGACCATGGTTGACCAAGTTGAAATTTTGATAGTGTGATGTAAGATAATCAGTTAAGTTGAATACTAGATTTCTGTGATGATTGAAGGTCGAATATGCAAGTAGTTAATAATATGAATGATCTCAGATTTGAATTTTGATCCCGAAAAAGGATTCTACTTTCTATTTTATTGGAGGAACCTTCGTGTGAGATTCAGCTCTTGTTAGACTTGAAGATGCGATTTGAAAAATCATTTAAGCATTGGAGTTCGTTTAATCATTGTGAGATCATGTAAACATGCAAAATGCAATGAGACATGCAAAATGAAATGCAACCTAAGACCTAGGACCTAGTCACTGATCATGTGTCGATTTGTTATCATCATTGAACTTTTAGGTAACCGGATAAATCAATACAATGCCCACTAGCCATGAAACCATAGACATATGAATATTGATTTGTATGTGCAAGAATCAATACAACACCCACTGGTTATACAACCATGGACATATGAATATTGATTTGTTTTCGGAATGTTGGATTACATATAAGCACCAAGGCACAAACGCCAGGATGACCTGAATATCATGTCCATTTTGATATAGCAATTTGTACAAGCATCAAAACATAAACGTTGTGATGACCTGAGTACACCTTGCATTAAAAACACATCAAACAGCTAAGAGATCATTCTAAATCCAATGTGAATTACCCGTAGTGACCCTTTATCGTTCACATCCTTAGGCAAGATTGCATTCCACAGTAAGAGAAAGAACTTACTCAAAAAGATAATAGTTAGATCAAACTTCCTTGAATTGTCTGGGTATCAATGGTCGAGGTACGCATGGCCATCCAATTCGAGATAGAGGCTCTTATAGTCGGACACCATTTCAATCCAGAATTTCCAAAGTTGTTAGATTTTCACATACAAGCAGAAGACAAAGAAAAGATTATGCCCCCAGTCATCACTCTCTAAATCCTATAAAAGACATCATCGAAGAGCTCGAAGGGACACAATATGCAAAAATCTCAATGTGAATCAGTAAGCCTACAAGGAGATAAAAGCATGAAAAGAACAGATTGTTTTCAGTTGAGTTTTGATGTTTGATTGTTGTTGATGCAAAATCCTTTCTGGAGACGAGACTGACTGACTGACTCAACTTGAAGCTTCAAAGGACTCTGAGTGGATATGAAACGTCTAAGATACATGGGAGACCATAGGATATGACATTGATTGCCCCCAACTTTGAACATTGATAGGATACAGACGCTTGAGCTGATTGGTGTACAGACCGACTTATTGAAACCAGGATATGCAGAAACAAACCGGGAGATATGTACAAACTAAAGCAAGACTGAAAGCTGGGAAAGACCAAGATTGTGCTGATAGATGGAGCATTTTGGAACAAGTGGTGCCCGTTTGCCGAGTTTTCACCATCTTGGTAGAGATTCTATTTTTGCTACCGAGGTGCCTGTTTCCAGGTTTTCACCAAGGCACTTTTTTTTTCTCATTTTTTTGTATTTTTGATTTTTGATTTTTTTTTTTGTACTTTTGATATTTTTTTGATTTTTTTGCGAATCATCAAGGCGCCTATTGCTAGGTTTTCACCAAGATGTTCATTTTTTCAGGACTTTTTCTAATTTTTAAGATTTTTTTCAGGACATTTACCAAGCACTGAATGCCATAGGCGTAGAATTTCTTCAGATGGAGAACGTTGATTGGTTCTCAGAGCTGTTCTCCTTCAGTCGTTGAGAGTTGATAGGCACCAAAGCCAAAAGTAGCAGTGATAACAAAGGGACCCAGCCAGTTGGGTTCGAACTTCCCCTTGCGTTCTCGATGTGATTGATTTTTAGGATTTTCTCTCAACACTAGATCGCCAACCTGAAATTCTCTATGTCTGACTTTCTTGTTGTAGCCTCTAGACATTCTTTTCTGATACACTCTGAGATGATCATACGCTGCTTGTCTGCGCTCATCTAGTAGTTCAAGTTCTTGTAACCTCGACACTCTGTAGTCTTCATCAGTGACAAGTCCATGGATTCTAATCCTGAGTGATGGGATTTCAACCTCAATAGGCAGTACCGCTTCAGACCCATAAACTAAAGCGAAAGGTGTAGCCCCTGTAGGTGTTCTGATACTTGTTTTGTAGGCCCATTCTGATACTTGTTCTGATACTAGTTCTGATACTGGTTCTGATACTGGTTCTGATACTGATTCTGATACTAATTCTGATAATTGTTCTGATACTGGTTCTGATACTGATTCTGATATTGATTATGATAATTGTTCTGATACTGGTTCTGATGCTTATTTTGATACTGGTTCTGATACTGATTCTGATACTGATTCTGATAATTGTTCTGATAATTGTTCTGATACTTGGTATACTTGATAGCATCTTTTTCCATTGCAAACTCCCAAGCAAGATTATATCGTGTAGTCCCAATGTCTAGCAAGGTGGAGAACAAGAGGGATTGGCAAGCTAGTGGAAGAGATGGAAGACAAGAGAATGAAGGAGAATGAAGGGAAGAAATCCTCAAGGGGAAACTCCTCAAGAATACCCAAGCTAGGGAAAAATTGTCATGTAAAGCGCATTTGGACAAGCAATGAAAGGCTAGCATAGGATAAGTCACAAAATCATAATGCAAGAGCAGGAAAGAATGCAATCCAAAGGAGTAGACATGTCAAGAGGCTTCATAGCACTGTGTTTCACTCTTTCTTTCTTTTTTTATTAGATCAAGACCAAAGGGGAAAAGGATAGCGATAGGCGAAAATGAATGGAGGAAGATGGATATGAAGGCTAAACAAGAAGGGAATGAAAGCAAGATCATCATAAGATAGCTCACAAGATAGCCAAATGTTCGTGTGTAGATCAACATTGTCAAGATCAAAGAGAGAAGATGGAATGGATGAAATATGTAGAAGAACTACGCATGATGCCTAATTGCCAGGTTTTCATCATGGTACTTATCCAAGGCACCACAAGGGAGTGGTTTTCACCTTAGGATAAAAAAAATTTTTACTTTTGCTACCAAGGTGCCTGTTTCCAGGTTTTCACCAAGGCACATTTTCAATTTTTTTTTTAATTTTTTTTTAATTTTTTTTTTAATTTTTTTTGGAAGAAGGCAAGCTTTTTATGTAATGCTCCTTGAAAGGATAAACCATGATATGCCAAAGATTCAAAATGATATGCTCAAAGATGCTGATAGGAAAAGGGAGATGAAAGAGAAAAATGGAGGATAAGGTTTTATGTAAAGCGAGTGAGGTTGGAAGATAGGAGGAATAGGAAAATGAGGAAAAAGGATAGGAGGTATAAGGATAATGCATGGAAGGATTGTAAAAGGGTAGGTGGAAAGGAAGGCAAGATCAACGTCAACACATACCTTGAAGGGTGGTGAGAGGATGGAGGAATCGTGAATGAAGGAATACGTGAAGGAATATGGTGAATGGATAGCAAAGGTTGAGGTTTAGGCGCATGAAATGGAAGAATATTTTTGGAGGGAGATGAAGTGGAAGCCTTTGGAAGCTTGAATGTCAATTTCACTTTTTTCTCAACACTAGACTCTTTCAAGAGAGACTTTGGAATCCATATAGCCGTAGGCTTTTTATTTCCTTTTGATGATCTAGAGAGAATATCTTCAATGATGGATTTTGGAACCCATACTTGTCTTGTAGTTTTTTTCTTAGATATCTCTTTTGACTTTATGTTTCCATGTCTATTAGAGGAGACATGGTGATCTTCTTTTTTTGACGGATTCTTGTATTGCTTCTTTTTCTTGTATTGAACATTCAAATTACTTCCAAAAGACTTGGGACTTGTGGAAGAAGAAGGATATGACTGGTTTAGATGGGTGGGTGGATGAAAAAGATTCAAGGGTATGCATCTATGTTGATCTTGAGGAAATATGGGAGATGGAGGGATGTAAGGACCCAAGATGGATGCCAAATTAGGAGAGTTAGGAGGGGAAAGTGAAGGGACATAAGGACCCAAGATGGAAGGAATGCGTGAAGATCTTTGTAGTGGTGGAAGAGGTCCAAGGATGGAAGTGGAAGATGCAAAAGGATAATCAATAAGTTCATCAGCATCTATATGACAACCAAGGATATCAACATCTTTAGAGTGAGCATTAGAATTTTCAATAAAATCATGGACATCTTGAATATGAGCACCTTCTTTGATAGGATTGTTCAAAGCTTGCGAAGACTTAGGAAGAGTAGAAAGTGAAAGTGAACATGGAGTGGTAGAACAAGAAGATGGAAGACTTTGATCTTGACAAGGATCTTTGGATAGCACAAGTGCATAATTTTTCTTTTGATTTTCAATAGGCTTGACATTGGAAGTAATAGTGCTATCATCAATAAGCTCAACAGTGTAAGTAGTAGCTTGATCTTGCTTAGGAGAACCATGAAACAGATAAGAGACATCATGAAAAGGCTTGGATGACATAGAGGGTTCTTGATCTTGATCTTTCTTTATGTTCTTTTCTTCATTATTTTTAGAGTCCTCTTGACATGGAGCCACTTCTAAGGACAAGGAAGCATGTTGGGATTGTATGGATGACTTTGGAAGAGATGGTGAAGGACTAGCTGAAGTAGGCATTATAGCATATGAAGGCTTAGGCTCTTTAGGTTTATCATTATTGAAAGTATTTGCAGCCAAGTGAAGGATAGCTTGAGTTTCTTTAAGAGGTAGCCCTGGAGGATAACTATAGGGAACCACATGAAAAATATCAGAGCTTGTGTCAGATGAAGGTTCTGTGAAAGATTTGAAAGACTCGGAAGCTTTAGGAAATGTATGGGTATTGGAGGAAGTAGGGGATGGAAGGGAACCATCACAAGACAAAGGTCCAACATTAACATGATCTTGCTTGAGAGTGTAATCTTTATTTTCAGCCTGAGAGTTCTTAGAGGAGAGATCCTTATAGTATGCATGTTTATAATCAGCGTGGTAAACTTTCTCTTCCTCAAGTGAAACAGATGGATCATCTGGGTATTGTGCATAGAAATCATCAAAGTCTCTTTGATAATCAGAATCATATGGATCACTCTCCTGATCTATCCAATGTGATGGCCCATTTGTAGTAAGTAGGAACGAACGACGAGGAGGACTCTTAGGAACAGAGGTGTCATAGGTATCATTACATTTTCTGTCATCATAGTCATCATAGTCTTCAAAGCTAGATGTGTCACTCTCCGTGGAAGAGGTATCATATTGCTCAATTTTTTTCCGGGGGCATGGTGACATGTACAAGTCTTTATCAAATGGAAAAGAGTATAGAGGTTCCTTTTCTTTCCCAAGTTTGTCAAGCTGGACTTGCATAGCATGTATCTGTTTCATTATAGTGGCGATCAGAATTTCTTCCTCATGTGTACTGATTCTTTGAGACATGTGTACTGATTCTCAATAGCTATTGCTCTATTCCTGACACAATGATATTTTTGACAGATTCTGGAACTAGGCTGGAAACATTGGATATCTTGCAATTTGACAATTTCTGACAACTTTTTCAAATTTTTCCAAACAACACTCTGCAGACTCGTACGACACTGGGTAGTCTATGAAATGACAGTTGCTAAACTCATACGATAGTTGGGTAATGCTGAAATGACACTTGACAAAACTCGTACGACTTTTGAATTCTTGAAATGACTTTTGACTCCAGAAAGAACTTTACGTCAATTTTTGCAAAATTTAAGATTTTCAGTTTTGGATTGTTTGCAAATTGTACTGTCCAGATTTTGAAGGTTATACCAGATTTGATCATTTTTAATAGCCAAGTAGATAAATAAGCACGCAGAATAGCAAGCAAGTGATTCCAAGCACGTCTGAAAACAATGAACAAGGGCAAAAGCAACCTTGTGCATGAACAATCAAGTGACCAAATTGTGCTAATCCCTGAGAGTACTAATTGTGTATGTTCTGAAAAAGTTTTGCAATAACGCACATATACCTGAAAGTGAAAAATTGGCCTCTCTAGGGTTTTTAGTAATGGTTTGACTCTGCAACTTTTATGATTCAAAGGGGTGAACTCCAATCCCGACGCACCAGGGTTTTGACACAGTCCGAGAACTTAATCTTCAAGAGCTGCTAGGGAGATCTGACAACCCAACAATGAACCATACCCGTGGAGATTTCTTCCACAAGGACATTTATATAGCGGTTGTCACTACCATGGCAAAAATGGCTATTACCGCTTGAGGTTCCGTCAATGCAGTTTGCCCTGTGAAGGGATTGTCCGCTACGGTTAACCCTCTCTAAAGATGACTCACAATAGTATACCACAAGGGGACTTGGCTCCAAATTCAAGGTTTTGACACCTCTTCACTTTTAACCAAACAAAGCAAGCAGATTAATCCGACACGCTAAGACAAAGTTTTGTTCCACCAAGGTCTGTGATATCAACTCCACGTGATCTATCAACCTCTCCGGGGAGAGAATGTATCAATCAATAAGAGAAGACGCACTAACCAATTTTGATTCACCAAAGCTCGTGATATCAACCCCACGTGATCTATCAACCTCTCCGGAGAGAGAATGTGTCGATCAATAAGAGAAGACTCACTAACTAAGTTGAATGTGAAACACACTAAGTATCCTCCCTACCTACAAGGATTCTATCGTCAAGAAGGATTTCGCTAGGAATCCAATCTTTCAAGAATCACGAATAGTGTTCATAGGGCCTAATTACTATGTGAGCACAGATGTATGTTCCGAAAGCAAATCTACCAAAAGCATCCAAAAAGTAGAAAGAGGAACACTTAACGTTTAAAGTGAATATGAGATGAGTCCACAAGGTGGAACACTTAACACCTCACACAAGCTAAAAATGAGTCCACAACTTAGAAAACAAGGGAGTTCCTAAAAGCACAAAAGGGTTGCCAAGTGGAACATTTAACGCTTCTGTCCTGTTGACCCCTCCCCTTTATGGCGCTGAGATTGCAACCACGGGGCGGTAATGAGGGGCCGGTGGATTAGCGAGTCCAATAACCCAAGATAGCAATCAAGATCAATCACAAGTATTCTAAGACTACTTAATGAATCCTTAAGGGTTCACAACCTAGTATCAATTATGCAAGTGTGTAGAAATAGATCAAAAGCATGAAAAGATGCACACAAGCTTGACACATAAGAGATTTATTTTAAGTCCCAAATAAAAATATTATTAGATGAAGGAGAATACCTGGGATCCTTGCAACGCGCTTAGTAGATTTTACTTGATTTTTAGCAATTTTTGTTGAGCTTTTCCATGCAAGCAAGTGACGAACTCTCCAACAAGCAAACAAGCAAACAAGATATGCAAAATATATTCAACTTATGAAAATCATAGGGTTAGCTCTAAAAATCAATTATTATCAGTAATAATAACCAGAAATCAACCCAAATGACAACTCATATCATTCATTGAACCATGTAAAAAAAAAAAAGTGCATACCCATCACAAAACTTTATTTTTTTTGCTGCATTTGACCTAGTCAACAAGATCTAATTTTTTTGATATGATTTTGGCCACAAAAATAGAAATTCAGAATAGAGACCCCTACTAAAAAACAGAGAGCTTTCCAAAAATGCAAAAATTTTAGAAAAACCTCTTCATTTGTGCCCTAGAGACCCATTTTATTAATACAGACCAGTTTTTGTAAATTGACTATTTGAGCTATGATATCATGTCCAAATTTAAAACACAAAGAATGGACCCCCTATAGAATTTAAAGAGCTTTCCGAAAATATAAAATTTTTCGAAAAATATGCTGATTTGCGTCAGATAATTAATTTTTTCTGGAATTTCAAGAAAAAATTATTAAAAATTCAAAACATCTCATAAAATTCTAAATTTTTTACTGTAGCTTCCATGACATGTCACCAACCTACAAAAAAATTTCAGACCAAAATTCCAAGCCGTTTGGGAGATAAAATTAAATCTTTGAAACTTTGGGGTTTTAGCTCCCAAAAAAAATCAAAACCAGCATGCAAAGGTGGGTTGCCCCACGGTGGGCGCCAGAAATGTGTGTGTGAAAATTATACCTAATCTGTAAACACAACACTCAGTAAAACATTAGAGGTTAGCTATAATCAAAATCGTGCAAAATTGAAAGCTATCTAACCAAGCGATTTACTGCCTTCTAATAGGTGCGAGATTAATGTTCTCAGATTGTAATCGAGATCAGTGACCTAGACGACACCTAAATGAAGGATTTGAATGCAAAAGATGGATATGAAATTGAATGCAATTAATCTATATTTTTGATATTTTCTATGCAATAAGAATGAAAACTTGATATGAAATGAATGCTAAATGATCTAACAATGAAGATTCTAACAATGATATGAAAACTATGAATGCAAAAATAAGATTGATCTCACAAAGATGTCGATTCACAAGAGCTTTGATTCTTCAATTCCAATTCTCCAGCGTGATTGTGCAAAATATGAGATGATTTGTGAAGAGCTAAAGCCTTAATTTATAGAAATCCAGGGCTTTGGAGGTGCATGAATAAAAGCCATAAATCACTCAAATTAACTCATCTTGATTTTTGAGTTATCTGATCATAAAAGATAGTTAATTCTCAAAATCATGCAAAAACAGCTTTTTAACTCAAATTAGAGTTTAGATCAGCTTTTTGAACTCCAAAAGGATGTTGAGTTCCAAAAAGTCAATAACTTGCATTGATTTTCTGATTTGGAGTTTAACTGTTTCTTTTGAATATGCATAATAATTAAGAATTAAATAAATAAATAAAGTGATTTATCCTCAACTCAACTGATTTTTGAAAATAAATAATTAATTTATGGGTTAATTAACTATTTATTCAAACTTTTATTAAAAATTATATTATTAAATAATGACAACATGCTTTAATTAATTAAATAAGAATTTAATCAATTAAAGATAGGAATTTTGATTTATTGTCAAAATTAAATAATACAATTAATAATAGATAGAATTAAATTTAATTACATAATTAAGTGGCAAATATTAAATCTAATTAATTAAATATGAAAATATTCAATTAATCAAATTTTTAGGATAAATGTGATTTATCGCCAAATAATCATTAAATTAAAGATAATTAAGATAATTAGGAATATTACTAGGAATATTCTCTGATGCAAAATTTAAGATAATCAATTATGATTCGATGATGTTTAGATGTGCCTTAGGTTAGGACTTTGATGTCGATTTTGTTCGAATTGAAGATGTAGGAGATTAATGAACTTATAGCCCATTTTTGGGGTATTACAACATCTACACTAGTGGAGGATAGAGGATAGAGGATAGAGACAGTATCTTTCTTTTCTAAAAAGTAGCAGAATGTACAAGCTATGTCAAAGCACATTTATCCAGACTAGGGAAATATGACCTCATCAGAATTGTCTGGTAGTGTGTACATCTGCATCTACAGTGGGTGGGATAATAGAGACAGTTGATCAAAAAAGCTTTTGTCTTTTGCCAAAACTGGCAAAAAACATAGGCTATGTTCAAGCTCATTTTATCCATTTTATCCATATTGGGGATATATGAACACATCAAACAAACCTGATATAAATTTTCCTAATAACAAATCGATAATTCTAATTTTTAATTTTGAAATCAAAACCCAAAAATTCCTATTACCACATCTTAATGTAACTCTTTTTACGAGGACTTTCAAATTTCATGTATAACTCTTCTATCGAAGATTTTTTTCCATGAACAGTTAAAAGATCCTCCTGGCAAAAATGCACAAGAGACAAAAAAAAAAAAAAACTAGATCTACTAAAAAATAGTCATTTTTTTTCAAAACTTTTTTGTTGTTTTCAATTTAAAATATGCAGATCATGAAGAATAGATCCTAAAAATTTTGCAAAAATCTATTGTGTTTTTAGATTTGTAAAATCTAGTCAATAGTGCATCAATTCTTAGGTTGACCAAAGATAAGTTCATTTACAATATTTCAATGGATGATTGAGTTTAAGTATTGTTTATTGTTTTAAAATTCATAAATATAATGATAATGTAAGAGGTTGGCATGTAATTTATTGTTTTAATTGATAAATTTTTTATTTTATAAATAATTATAAATTTAATAAATGTATTTATTTATAATTTAAAAGAATATATATTTTAAAATATATTTATAAATTATTATTTTTTATATATTTTATTATTTGTAGTCAATAGTGGCATGCTGTGATGGTTAAGTTGTGTTGTTTTTGCCATCAATATTTTATGGATTGTGAAAAACTATTATCTTTAATTGACACTTTTCAAGGGAAGGTACTACGGTGGAAAGAAAAGCAACTCAAGTTGCTAAGGACAAAGATATTTCTCCTTCAGCTCTTTCATTCATCCTAATGATGGATCACAAAGTATGATACCAAATGTTGATGCAAAAAATAAAACATAATGGTTCTACAAGCAAGAGCATACCATAAAATAGATTGTGTGAAACTACTATCCTCAAGAAATTATAAGAATTTTCAATTAAATTTGTGCAATAGTAAGAACAACATAAAATCAAGATACCTATAACAAGTCAAAACATGCTCTAATACAATTTGAACTTTCTTAAAAATCATAAATAGGGAAATAAATATAAATAGATGAATCAATAGTAGAAGAGGGTTGAACAATAAAATGATTAATAATTAGATGTCCTTGACAATGATGCCTTTACTTTTCTTTGCTAATGGTGGGATATTTTCTATAGATAAAATCCAAGGACATGGATCCAACAAAGGAACAAAACTTAATCCAACAAGTTATTGGAATAATATACTAGGTGAATTCAAACCTTGGTAATAGATCTCCTTAGTAGCTTTTCCATTGTAATAGTGCTCAATAATAAATCTTACAACTCTCAAAGACAAACTCTAATAACCAACCCTGATTAAACTAACAAGAATTGAAAAAAAAATTAATTGCCTAGCTTCATTAGGCCAATTAGGTTTTTCCTAATGATTTTACATGATAAATAAAGTAAATTTATAATATTGGGTTAAAAATGGCTAAGGATACAAGGTTTAAGGAGGTATAACTAGAGAGTGATTCCCTAAACATTATTAATTGTTTAATATGGAAAGTGTCCCCTAGTTGGACAATTAAATATGTGATTGAAGACAACATCCATATGCTTAATATGTTCAATGAGTATAAAGTATGACATGTGTTTCAAGAAGGCAATCACATGGCAGATAGGCTAAAAAATCTGGGGATTAACCATTAGCATATGATAAACTGGGGAATTAATGATAATATCCAATTGAGATTCAAATGCTTATTTGAAATGATTATGGAGACTAATAATTTGAATTTCATCTTGGAAATAATGATTTTATATGTTTGAAATGACATCTTGATGTGGCGATCCTTTATTATGAAGTAGTCAAGTATTCTAGTTTTTTAAGCCTAGTTTATAGTATTGGGTGCCCCGCTTCTTTGTTTGTGGTAAATTCACATTTCAAACACAAGAAAAAAAGACACAAGACAACAATTTAAAACCAGGTTGTTTGAAATGGCCTCTAGAGAGCATTCCCTGACTAAAAAAGACTCCCAAACCACTGAGTCCATGAAAAATTCCTTGAATGATCATATGAGTCCCCCTAGGACTGGTAACACCCCTCTGCCCAACCTCTAGCAAACCATGGAAACCCCTAATATCCCTACCCCACCCCTGAGTCCTTCTCATGATCCCCAGGATAAGCCCCCCACCTCTAATTACAATACCAAGGCCCTGGAGGACAAAAACAAATTCAAAGGCACTCTCAAAAGGAGGTTCTCAAATTTGGACAAAGACATTGCGGAGATCAAGAAGAATATGTAGGATCTAATGAACCAATGCATGATGACCAACAAATTTACCCTAAAGGTCATGCATGCTTTAGCTACGACCATCTGTCATGTGCAGGAAAAGCTGGTAGGTGGCAGACTGGAAGTGGACGAGGACAACAAGGATCTTTTCCTATTTCTACAGGAAGAGTGGGCTAGGACCCTACTGTCTAAGTAGTTGGGTGGGAAGAACTAATTTCTAGTTTCCATGTGTTGGTTAATTTTGACTGGGCTTGGCCCTAGGATCCCCTGTTTTATGGTTGGGGTTAATGTTAGTTTTTATATCTTTTTGTTCAGCCCTGCATGGCTTATAACTGATACTTTACATGCTACTGTTCATTTTAAGTACTTTGGTTTAATCCTTTTGATTAGTACTATGGTTTATGTTTTTTATAGGGGTAGAGTTAGACTTGGTGATTATATTGTTAAACTATTATATCTGCTTTGACTAGTTCCATTAATGTGCTATTAATGTGCTACTAGTCCTTTGTTCCTCGAGCCAGCACCCTCTTGCTACTGTATCTATCAAAAACAAAGATTTGTAGTGGCTCACCATAAAGTCTACATCCACTATCAAGCAAGGTAATATTTTATTAGAAACTATTTTTGAATGCATACAATGCAACACAAACATTATTCTATAAACACACATTATTTGGAATATGAATAACCAAGAGGTTTGGAGGGAAAACATGAATATGAAGTTTCACATTTTAGACCAAATATTTTTTTTTAGCTTAGGGAAGTGTATATAATTAAGCACACAATAAAAATTGCGCAAAAAAATTGAAGCAATATAATAGTAGAGATACCCTAATTAATTTTTTGAAAACACCTAGTATGTTTGTATAAAAAAATCAAAATGAATTTTGTTATATACTGACCTATCCATTAAATACATATGAAATTTGTTTCTCCATTTTAAACAAAATGACAATGTTGAAATAGAAAATATTGAAATTAACCTTCGACAATAATAACTATTTTGTTTGTTCACAAATTCTATACTAGAGACTAAGTGGAATACCCAAATTGTAGGATATACAATTAAGAGAAGAACTAGCTACAAAAGGACAGCATTTACTGGTGAATAGATACCTTAAATAAAATCATAGCTTTTTGAGGCAGTTGAAGAAAAGATTAGTACAAAACACAAACAATAGAAAATATATTTTTTCAAAGAGATTTAAAAAAATACATGCAGCTTCAACCAACAGGTGTAAAGATGAAGCTGGTAATATTTGTCAACAATATTTCCTACCTATGTGAAAATGGGATCTTTGGAATACACAAAGTGAGAGTTAAATTTTTCACTAAAACTGTAAATGTTGTGTCTTCATCAAATTGCATTATTTTTTGTTAATTCACTTCTTTTTTGTGGTTGTTTGATACATTGTATGGCATGATTTTCTATTAAATATCTGGAACATCTAATGGAGAATGCAAGGTAATGCCCATTGCCAAAGATGAAATAGATAGAAGAATCCATCTTTGCAGCCTTATTATATGTCGATCATGAACAAGTCGGTCTCTTCCCTCATAATTCTAATATAGATAACCTAAAGTCAGACATTTACCTACAAATTGTAGATTCTTAGATTTAAATAGGTTAAGATAGAATGTTTCTGGATGCTATTCTATGTATGTTATTTTTCCATCAATGTTAAGGATCATGCTTCATGCTTCATCATCTTTTTGCATCTAGAAACATTCTAACTATCTTATTATAGATTGTGTAAATTTTTTATTATTAATCAAATAGTTTTTTTAATAGTGTGTGAAAGGTACATGAAGGGGCTTATGAAGTGGTCAAGTATTAAACGAATATATTCTCAGTAAAATAAAGGAATATATTCTCAGTCAGGAATTTTATCACTACTTTTCTTATTGTCTATCTTGTGGGTACAACTTCAACCCATTTGGTAAAGTAATTAGTAGCAACCAAAATCCATTTATTTCCTCCACTTGAAGTATCAGTAATCTCGCCAATGAAGTCTATACCCCACATTTAAGATGGCTCATTAGTGGAGAAAGGTTTGAGAGAAAATACACCATCATATTTGAGTTTTCTTGAAAAAATTTGGCAAGCTTCACATTTTTGGACATATGCATAACAATCTTTAAATAAAAATGGCCAATAATATCCAATAGTTAATATTTTATAAGTAGTAGTCCTTGCTGAAAAGTGACCACAGCATACTCCACCATGTAACTCCTTTAGTACAAAATTTGCTTGATACTCATCTATACATAACAAGAGGATGCCATCTCTATTTTTCCAATATAGATCACCTTGTATCAAAACATATCTAAACACTTTGAATTTTATATTTATTTTTTTATTATCATTTAAGCCCTCTTAACATTTGATATGCCTTAAGAAATAGACTACATTAGTATACCAAGGACAATGCTCAATTCTTACTACTGATTATTCTAAATTCCTTTGATTAACTTGAATCACATCCAAATTTGACTCTACCATGAGTTTAGCTAATCCATGTCCTCTAACTAATTTAGTAATATGAATCTCTATTGAATTCTTGGACATGATTCACCCATCTACATCTTTTGCCTGTGATTTCAGATTGCCTAAATATGTCTTTGGTTGTTGCATTAGGAACATAAGCTATTATTTTTGCTCCTACCAAATATCATCTAAATAATTTTACCACTTTCACTAGGGCATAAACCTATTTCTCATTTACATCAATATTCAAATTTTTTGCTTGAAGAGTTTTTCTAAAAAATGCTACTGGTTGTTCATAGCCTTCATCATTCTTATGCAACAAAACAAAAACAACAATAGTATGATATGAAGAAAATGAAAATAATTGAAATAGTTTTGAGAAGTCAAGTGATTTAAGGACATGAGCCTCTTTTATTCCCCTTTTAATATTTGAAAATTCTTCCAATGCTTCATTTTTTCATGCAAGCTTTTTGCCTTTATTTAGCATCCTAGCAATAGGCTTGAAAATCTCTAAGAAATTTGACACAAATCTTCTTACAAAATTATGTGTCCAAAATATGATTGAATGGCCTTGACTATCTTGGAAACTTGAATTCTATCAATAGTTGATATTCTTTCAGGGTCTATTATTACTCCTTCCTTAGATATAATATGTCCTAAGAGCTTCCCTTTAGTTACTCCAAAATAGCACTTCTTGGGTTTTAGAGATATTCCATACTCAATGGCTCTTTTAAAAATCTTCTCTAAATGCTTAGAATCATCTGAACTACTTTTTAATAATAGGTAGTAAGATCATCTTGGTAGACCACCATGGTAACATCAATAACATCTTCAAAAGCTACATCCATGGCTTTCTGGAAAGTAGCCCCTCCATTGGTGAGTCCAAAAGGCATCCTATCATAAACATAGGTTCCCATTGGTGTGGTGAATGTTGTCTTGTACTATTCCTCCTCTTTGACCTTCACTTGGTTGTACCCAGAGAAACCATCCATCATGGATAGTAATTCATTACCTATCACTTTCTGCAATAATGATTCCATATTTGGCAACACATAGTTATCTTTAAGTGAAGACACATTCAAGTTCCTGAAGTCTACATAAAGCTCAATGTCTCCATTCTTCTTCCTAACAAGTACTAAATTTTAAATGCATGTGGAATGTCTAATTAGTTTTATTATGCCAGCATCCCTCATTTTAACCAATTCTTCTTTCATCTTAGGAGCCAAAGTTGGATTTATTGGCCTTTATCTTTTCTTAAAATGTTTTGCATCTGGTTTGATAGGTATCTCATGTTGGAACAAATATTCTTTCTATGATTTAAGGTCATCATATGACTAGCCAAATATATGTCTATATTTCCTTAATAATCCTATAATATCATTCTTGACCTTTGGGGTCAACTTTTTTCCAATAAAAACCTCTTTAGGAGTATATTCATTCCACAAATTTACCACTAAATATGACTATAAATTTTCATTGCACCCTATTTGAACTCTATATCTGAACACAATCTATTAAGCCAAATGGTTTCCTTGCATGCCTAAGTAGCTTCCATATACTTTATCTCTTTAGTGGAAAAAGTAACCACAACCTTTCATTTTCTCATCCAACTAATTTGTGAGGCCTCACCCTGAACCAACATAGCTCAGTTGATACACTTTTTTTGATACATTATGATTCGATATTTTGGGACATTATATTTGATGGACTAGACATTATTAGTATTATTTATATCATGTGATGATTACTTTAGTATACTTTATTGATGATGTTTATGGTGTTTTGGGTATACGTATGCATTATGGTGATTATCTCTATATTTTAATCTAAATGAAGAAATATGTTATGTTATTTTGATTGTGAAATCAATTATGGTTATCAGGTGCTTAAATGGGGAAAGGTTATTAAATGAAAATGTAGAATGTTCAGTCTATTGATTATGCAATTTGATATGTGTGTGTGTGTGTGATTTTATTGAGCTACTAATGTTTCATTTTAGTGTCTAGGAAAATTACCATGAAAATTATCAGAGAATCAGTAACCAACCATATGTGCAAACTGTAAAGCCAAGGTTGAATCTAATGAAGAGATTCGAACCTCATTGTTAAGTGATTTAATTCGTGACCGTAAATTGTATGTATGTATTAGGTGTTTTCACTGTGTAATTAGTGACATGTCAATGTTGTATTATGTTATTTTACAGTGTCACTTGACTCTTGTTATGTGTTTATGTAATGACATGTCTACTAAGGTTGGAAATGTAACCCTAAGCCTAATTGACTTATTAGGAACCTAATTAAACCCCCTTTGTTTGGAGATACTTGTAAAGTTCCACCAATTAAATTCTTTAAATTAAATTTTTTTCTAGTCACTTCTAGAGGCCAAAATATGGTCCTAAAGACCAATTTTAGCAAAATCTTAGTACCTTAGTGATAGGGGTATGGGTTAGGAACATTTCTAACACTTATAGAACCCCCTAGTGGCCTTGGTGACCCTCTTAATAACCCATTCCTCACATGTTACGAAAATGGAGTGAGTATTGACTTTTTACCCAAACCCACATTCATTTCCAATCTTGCATTTATGTTAGGGGACAAGGAAAAGCCAAAAGACTTAGGGGTCAATTCTGAATTTAATGTTGGTGGGTGGGTAGGATTTAGAGGCCTTTTTAGAGGTCCTTTGTATAGTTAGTGGGTGTTCACCCACTCTCTACTTTTAGAGACATTAGGGTTTGGATTGAAGGAAGCAAAAAGGGATTGGCCTCTTCTCAAGCATTATTTTACCATAACACATTGTGAAGGTTGGTCTTCATTGCCATGTTTCTTTGTTTCAAATATATTAGAATGTATTTCATTCTCTTGCATATGTGATCAATATATTTTGTGTTGTTGTGATGTAAGGGAATGGGATTTTGGGTTTGATTTCATGCTTATTGTCTTTATCTTTGTTTGAATGAGGGATTTTTTTTAAGGGTGTAATAGCATTATTCACTCTTGGATAGGGAAGAAGTGGCCAAGTGCGGGGGAAGGGGTTAGTTGGACTCCATGAAATTGTAGAGTATCTTCTCATGCAGAGAAAAGGGAAACAAATGCAAAGTGTATGGGCCCTTGCATACCAATGTTATTGATCTTGATTTGGGGAAGATAAGGAGAAGAATGTATGGAAAAATGTATGTGGATTCTAGCCTTGTAAAGGCATGGTTATTGTATGTATTCATTTGGCATTCTCCTACATGGAAGTCCACCTTCACCCATTATTATGGGTTCAATGTGAATCCTATTGTGCAAGCCTTGGATGGGTGTATTGTTTTTTTTGTGTGAATGGTGTGGATGTCACCCATTGGTTACTGGTTCTCCTAGCTCAAGGGTGGTCTCTTTGAGACCTAGGATGGGAGGTGAGCTCTCTACATAGTTTTATGTGTTTTGTTTGCAGATTTTGGATAGACCTTATGATGGAGCCATTTTAGATTTGGAGCTTGGAAGGTGTTCCTGATGTCATTGTGTTTGGAGACCTCTCCATTGTATTATCACCTATTGTATTGTGCTTTCATGTTGAAGATGAATTTTGTAATAGAATGGATCAAGTGTTGTAGACTCTAATATTGTTAATAGAAATGTAATTATTTTTTGAAAATGAGCATGTTATGTGTTCAATTTTTTATTGGATTGCAAATCATATCTTGTCTTCAAATGTATTGCTTTGCAAAATTTCAAGTTGAATACTCTCTATTCCCTTCTTTGAAAGTTTGGTTTATAAACAATGTGATCAAAGCTTCATGTTATAAGTTTGAGGAATGAATTATCTAAATTGTAGTTGCAACTATCATCTTTAGGACCATGAATCTTAATACAATGATCAAAACATTATACTTTGAATTCAATATTGCACCTTAAATCTTATTTAAGAAAATCATGATAGTAATGGATTATTCAACCAATTTATAATACTAAGTAATTAAATACCTATTATCAATACTTGTATAAAAAATTCACTCAATAGATTGCAAAAACAATAATTCATGAAACATCCATTTAACTCCAAAAAAATGAAATACATTGTTACAAGGATGAACAAATAAAAGTGCAACTTTCATGTTATGAGAGAGCCAAAATAGCTCTCTGGAAAATGTATGGGAAGAATTTTAATTCCCATTTTCCACAGAGAATATTCCTTCCATTATTCCCTCACTAAGAATATGGTTAGAATATTAAACCTCTCTTTTTAATCCTTGTTAGTGCATTATTTAATTAATGAGAGAGGCATAGCTATGTGAAGGGACATTCTATGGGTCCCACGCCCATATCCCCTTTACCCTTATGAAGTGACATGCTTCTTGTATTAAAACAAAAACAAAAACAAAAAAAAACAAATCACCATTTAATTTTTACCTTGCGTGACTTTTGGAAGGGTTGTCTTTTGGGTCTCCCATCCTCCTTGGATAAGGAGCCACCCACTTGACAACCCTTACCCCATGCATACCATGCTTGTCTTGCTCTTCCATTTTCTTTTCAAACTTGTTCACCTTTACAATTTATGAAGGTTAAAATGTATTTGGTGGACCCCCAAACTTATGTTTCCTTTCAAATATGCACTTTTCCCTTGAAATTCAACCCCCTAAGTATCCTTTTTGCAGCCCCTTTTGTAAATGCAGGATCTTTGATAGAGATATAAACTATTATTGCAGGCTATGTAGATTCAGATTTACTTACTAATATAACAGTTTGACTGTCTTTTTTTTTTTGGAGAGAGAGCGATCAATGGGACTGAATATGCCTTGTGATTGATATCAGTCCTCCATGATTGCTCTATGTTATATATGCAGAGAGTTATGTCCCTGTAGAGACATGACTCTACGTGGCCAAAGGCCACATAGGGTCATGTCCCCATGTGGGCATAACTAATAACTGATCAGTGCATAACAATTATAATCATTTTTCTTTCAATCGACGGTAGTAACAAGTATATTCAAGAGCCCCAATAATAATATTCAAGAGCCCTGATAACACTTAGACTAATGCTATACATCAACACTCCCTCTTAGCAAGGGAGAAGTGACAACTTTATGAGATATCATTATTAAGGATATCTACACACAACACATTATCTAACTTTCACACTCTGAAATAGTGACTTGTCAAATAACTATAGTCACCATGTTATGAACACTATCATAACATACATTATGATCTCTAATTTTCCAAAACAATATCTAGAGTAATCATAATGCATTCGTTATCAATGACTTCCAGCATATCCGCAACAAAACTATCATAATAATAGCCCTATCATTTGCAATATCATCACCTTACAAAGATTACCTTCTGAATATATATGTCTATGAAAGATCATCACCTTTCATTACATATCTGATGCAACTAAACAACCATAGAAGCATAAACACATATAAATTTAAATTTAAATTCAATATTCAATATTACAATTTAATCATACCAAGTTTTCCTCTAAAGTATTCCAATTTCACTTTGGCAAGAGGCTTGGTAAAAACATTCATTATTTTCTCATTTGTGCTTATGTACTCTAGTTTGATAACACCTCGATCTACCATATTTCTAATGTAATGATAAGTTATTTCAATATTCTTAGATCGATTTTGAAAAATTGGATTAGCTGAAAGCTTGATACAACTCTGATTATCACAGTGAATGATAGTTGGCTTTAGAGGCTTCTTAAACAAATCAACTAGTAATTTTTGTAACCATACAGCTTCTCTGGCTCCCATGGAGGAGGCTATATATTCTTCTTTAGTAGAGCTTAATGCAACTGAGGATTTTTTTCTGCTGAACCAAGAAATCATCCTAGATCCAAGACTGAAGCAACATCTAGTAGTACTTTTATGTTCAGTAGAGCTACCTACCCAATTAGAATCTGAATATCCATGAAGATTGATTTCGACTTGATCATATCTGAGTCCCATACCAACTGTACCTCTTAGATATCTTAAGATATGTTTGGTTGCCATTAGATGTATCTTCTTTGGTGTACACATGAACTTACTTAAGTTATTAGTAGCATAACATATATCAGGATGAGTATTCACCAAATACATTAAAGATCCAATGATCTTCCTATAGTAAGAAGGATCAGTAGATTCAAATTCAATCATATCATCCTTCAGCTTATGTAGGTTGACTTCCATAGTAGTAGTAACTGGTTTACAATCCATCATTCCAAATTTTGTCAAAATATCAATAGTATATTTTCCCTGATTTAGGAAAATGTAGTTCCCCTTTTGCTAGACTTCTAGTCCTAGGAAGTAGTGGAGAAGACCTAGATCTTTCATATCAAACTTTGTTGTTAGTTCTTGTTTGCATTTTTTTATAAGATGTTCTTCACCTATTATCAACAAATCATCAACATATAACACAAGAATAATCATGTCATCACCATCTATTTTGAAGTATAAGTTAGGATCAGCTTCATTTTTAGAATACCCTAACTTTGTTAGATAGTTGTCTATTCTTTCATACCATGCCCTGGGAACCTGTTTAAGACCATATAGTGCTTTCTTTAGCTTACACACATGGAAATTTTTGTCATGAGTGATGAACCCTTCTGGTTGCTCAATATAAACCTCTTCAATTTTTCCATTAAAGAATGTTGTTTTAACATCCATTTGATGAACTTTCCATCCTTTGGATGTTGCAATTACCAAGATAGTCCTAACAGATGTATACCTAGCAACTAGAGAAAAAAATTTCTTCGTAATCGATACCTTCCTTCTGTGAGAACCCGCGTACTACAAAAATGGCTTTGTATTTTTCAATGATGTCATCGGGGTGCATGCTTGATTTTGTAAAGCCACTTAGAAGAAACAATTGATTTGTTCTTAGGTCTAGGTAGAACATCCCATACATCATTTTTTAGTATTGAATTATATTCTTCAATCATTGCTTCTTTCCAAGGTTTTCTTGATAAGGCTTCTTCAACATTTGAAGGTTTTGTTTTGATAAGTCCAGTTAATAGTGCCACATAACATGACTGGTTTCTTGCTTTCTTGCTTTTTCTGATTACTTCATCAGGTTCAACATGATTCTCTTCTATAATTTTCCTAGCCCAAAGTGGCCTCTTTTTGATGTTATAATTTTCAATATTCTCTTAATTTGAGATAGTAGATGAAGGAGGTTCAGTATCATTCTCCCTCTCATTTTCTATTGGGTGATCTTCATCTAATTCAGTAGAAGGTTCTGTATATGGTTCATCAATGTTCTTAGAAAGATTAAAGGCAATATCTTCTTCAAATTTAACATCTCTACTGATCTCAATTGTTCTTTGACTCGAAACATAGATCATGTAGCCTATGCTTGTTTCACTATATCCAATGAGTATTCCCTTCTTTCCAGATGGTTCTAGTTTTGTTCTTTTCTCTTTAGGAATATGAATATAAACTGGACACCCAAATAATCTTAGATGACTTAGATCTAGTTTGATACCTGAAAATACTTCTTCAGGAGTGGTGTTTTATAATATTGAGTGAGGACATCTATTTTGAATATAAACTGCAATGTTAGATACTTCAACCCAAAAAGAAGTATGAAGATTTTAGTCATGCATCATTGCTCTAGCTGATTCAATAATTGATCTATTTTTACATTCTGCAACTCCATTTTGTTGAGGATTATATGGTACAAAAAACTCCCTCTTAATCCCAACAGTAATGCAAAAATCTTTGAAAATTTCAAAGATGTATTCACCTCCATTGTCTGATCTTAGAGTTTTTATTTTCTGTCCAGGCTGATTTTCAACTAGAGATTTCAATTCTTTGAATTTTGATAATACTTCAATTGATTCCTTTTGTTTGAGAAAGTAGATCCAAGTTCTTCTAGAATAGTCATCAATAAAAATTACATAATAGAGACATCCATTTAGGGAAGGTACAAACATAGGACCACATAGGTCTGAGTGAATAAGTTCAAGTATAGATTTTGATTTGTGAATGCTTTTAGGAAAGGATTTCTTGGTTTTTTTGCCTAGGGCACATCCTTTGCAAATGCCTAAGAGATCTGATTTAAGACTAGGTAATCCTTTTACAATTTTTCCTATTGATGGCAATGCACGAAAATGAAGGTGACCTAGTCTCCTATGCCAAATTTTGGTAGAATTTGATGTTTCATTACTTAGGGCTAAATTTTGTTGATTGCAAAGTTTATATAAACTTCCATCTCTAAATCCAATAGATATAGCTTTCTTGATGTTGGAGCTCTTTGGCCAAGATAGAACTCTATCCTCTTGAAAGGTGATTCTATATCCTTGATCAGCAAGACTGGAGATAGAGACCAAATTTCTTTTTATACTAGCTACGAATAAAACATTTCTAAGTTGGAGATTGATACCTGAATTTAGATGAATTGAGCAAGACCCAATACCTTTGATCAGATGAGTAGAGTTATCTCCAATGATTACTTCATCTAAGGAGTAATCTGAGAAGCTTTCAAATTTGTCTCTAAAACTTGTAATATGATGAGATGCTCCACTGTCTATAATCTAGGTATTTTTGTTTGAGTTCAATTCACTTGAGAGAGATAGATAAAATGCAAAGTTTCCTTCCTCTTTCTCTTCCTTGATTTTTGCTAGGGCTGCTTGAATTCTTTTTTGTTCAGGGAAGAATTTGTGAGTGTGACCAATTTTGTCACATTTGAAACATTTTACTTTTGACCAATCTCATTTCTTATATGATTTGTTGAATTCCTTCTTATTACATTTGAATTTTCCTTTCTTTTCTTTATTGTTTGAATTAACATGAAGAACTTGAATATCTCCCTCTTGATTTATAAATAATCCTTTGGAAACTAATCTTGATTCTTCTTGAGTGCATTCATTTTTTAGTAATTCAAATTTAGGAAGATCAAGACATGAGCTTAGACCATGAATAAAGGTTTCCCAAGATAGTGGAAATCCTTTTAATGCTATGATGCTAAGTTCATTGTTATCAAGTTGATTTCCAATTGTCACAAGTTGATCTTTTAACTCAGAGATTCTTAGAAAATATGACGCAATTGATTCCCCATTATTCATTTTTATGTATAGAATATCTTGCTTTAAAGTTAGCAGTCTACTAGTATTATTAATTTCAAAAGTATTCCTAATAGTAGAGAACATTTCAAATGCAGTTTTAAGACTAGATATAGATGGAAGAATATGATCGTTCACAAAGTCTATAATAATTTTCATGGCCTTGTTGTTGTGTCTTTTCCATGTCATTTTATCAGGATCATTTTTAGGAATAGGTTTGTTTGATTCTATGTACTCTTCTAACTCTATTTCTCTTAGTACAATCATGACTCAAATTTTCCATGATGAAAAGTTTGATGCTCCCTCAAGTGTATCTTCTAATCTTACATGATTAACCATTTTGAATAAAATTCTAATATTGATAAATCTGAGATTTTAATTTTTTATTCTAAATAATAGAATTTTCTATCAGGATGGCTCTGATACCATGTAAATGCAGGATCTCTGATAGAGATATAAACTATTATTGCAGGTTGTGTAGATTTAGATTTACTTATTGATATAGCAGTTTGACTGTCTTTGTTTTGCTAGAGAGAGAGCAATTGTTGGGACTGAATATGCCTTGTGATTGACAGCAGTCCTCCATGATTTATCTATGTTATATATGTAGAGATTTATGTCCCTGTAGAGACATGACTCTACATGGTCAAAGACCACGTAGGGTCATGTCCCTATGTTGGCATAACTAATAATTGATCGGTGCATAACAATAATAATTAGTTTCCTTTGAATCGGTAGTAGTAATAATTATATTCAAGAGCCCCAATAACAATATTTAAGAGCCCTAATAACACTTCGATTGATTCTATACATTAACACCTTTCACTTCTTGTCTTGTCACCTCTACCACATGGCACATGGGCCAAGGGAAGGGAGAGCTTGATGGGATAGGAAGTAGGTTGGGAATAGGGTAGGATGATAGGGTATGCTAGTTAGGAATTATTTTATTGATCTAGTTGGTATTTATTTGAATAAGTTAGTTTGTTTATTTAAATTTAATAATGAATAATGAAATATGATTTTCATGTGTTTTAAGGGTATGATTTAAATGAATTCTACATTAAGGAGTTAGTGGGTTATGTTAATATCTGCCTAGGATTAAATGTTAAAGAGTAGTTAGGAGATGGGATAAATGTAATTCTTTGTAGATTAATTAGTTATTATTTATTTAAATAATGTGTGTTAGTAAATGTAGTTTATGTTTAGAATTTAATTATTGTCATTATCAATTAGTTGTAAAATTATGATAGTTCTTTAGTGAATTTTAATGCATCTTTTAGTAATATTTTTTTATAAGAATTATTGTGTTTGTGAGGACTTTAATTCAAATGTGTTAGGAAATCTAATGTAGATATGTTACAAGTAGAGGTTTTCATTGCACCAAAAGATTGACCTGTTAATGCCCAATACAACCACTAGACTTATAGAAGACACGGGAGGTGGTTAAGCCATGTCACAAATCCCAAGGGAAGTGCTAACCATTTTTCCAACAATCTCCCCCTCAGCATTACCCGAGGGGATTCAAACCTATGACCAAGCTTTGATACCACTTGTTAAAAGTAGTGGTTGTCGTTGCACCAAAAGATTGACCTGTTAATGCTCGATACAAATACTAGACTTATAGAAGACACAGGAGGTAGTTAAGCGATGTCACGAGTCTTGAGGGGAGCACTAGCCATTTTTCCAATAGGATAGAATAATTAAATTAGGGTTTTGTTTAAAATATTATTATAATATCAGATGGGGTTAATTAATTTGATTGAAAATGTTAAAGGTTTAATTAGGTTATTGATGGGATCTTATTTAGACAACTTGGTTGTAACATAGGATCATGTTTAAAAGATATGTTGAAGGTCGTACATGGCTTAATGATGAAAAAATATGTATTAGTTCTAAATGGATCATGTTATAACTAGGATTAAGGATTTAAGTATTTCTAGGTCAACCTATAATGTAATTTAGTACACCATGTGAATCATCTAGGAAAATGAAGTAAGTGTAGGAGTATCAAATCATCCTAACTTAACTTATGTTCTTAACAATTTTTTTATGATCATGATGCCACACTTTGTTAAAGCTGAAACTATAGTTTAATCAACCTGACCCAAGTGTTGATGTAGCACTAAATCTTATGGTCTCTAACTCGTGTAACAAGTTGATACTGACTCTGCATCTACACGAGATGTGACCCCAACTCAAACTATGTCAAGTCCTTACAACTTGAAAACTAACCTCACCATATTGTCATCCTTTCTGCAAGGCTTTAAATATTAGTTGTGTCATCATAGTTGTTTTTACTTTAAAAAAATTGTGTGTGTTTTGCTCTAGTTTTTGGCATGACATAATTGAAGCACCAAATAATGTAAACACATATGCACTCATGGATCTTCTTCTATCAATATCTCTTTCTCATTCTAAATCCACATAGCCTTGAATATCCAAGGAATGCTCATTTCTTGTTCCATGAAAACATATAGAGTACTCTAAGGTACCCCACAAGCATTTGAAAAATATTTTCACTACATCCCAATGTGCTCTTCCTAGATTAGACATGTAATGGGAAAGTACTCCCACTACATGGAAAACATCTGGTCTTGTACAAACCCTAGCACACATCAAAATTCCAATAGCACTCTGGTATGGTACTCAACTCATTTCTTCCATGTCTAATGGGATGTAGGATGTTGTGAACTAGTAAGCTTTGTCTCCATTGTAAGAAGAAAACACAATTATATGTAATATTGCATATTGATTCTTCTTAGTATAGTACCAAAATACATACTTTGACCTAGCCAAAGCTTTCTATTTTTTTTTTATCTCTTATAATCTTCATTCCTAGAATGTGCCTTGCTGCACCAAGATCTTTCATTTAAAACTTTGGTGAGAGTTTATATTTTAATTCTATAATCAAACCTTTTCCTTTTCCAATAAATAATGTATCATCAACATGCAAGGCAGTAACTAGGAGCCAGCCACCATCATATTTGAAATATATACAATTGGTCACCATCCTCTGATGATTCAAAAATTGTAAAGCTCTCCTAAAATTCTTTTCTTTCTAAGGGATCCAATTCAACCTTCTCAAGTCTAGTAGGTACTTGAATCACATCTTTCTTCTCTTATATTTCTTTTGGCTTCACTGAAACAAAAGAGGGCTTAGTTTATCTAAAAATAACAATTCTTGAATAAAATACCTTTTGTGCAATACACTTTGAAATCTTCCATCCTTTTAATAATTTTATCTGATGAATATACATTTAACAACTTTTTATCCAAATTTGTCAGCTTCTCCTTTGGTAAATGAGCATATGCCTCACAACCAAAAATTCTCAGATGTCTAAGTGAAGGCTTGTAACCTGAACATGCTTCCATTAGCATCTTATCAACAAGAGTTAAAGTAGGAAACTTTTTTATTAGGAAATAGGAAGTGGCTATAGCTTTAGCATATAAATTTTGTTCTAGTCCAACACCACTCAGCATACTCCTCCATCAATGTCCTATTTATTCTTTCTAAAACTCCATCCTATTGTGGAGAATGTACATAGTTGTCTTTTGTCTCTTAATACCATAATATTTACAAAATGTTTTAAAATAATTGGAGATATATTCATCACCATTATCTTCCCTTAAACATTTTATCTTCTTTCCAGTCTGCAACTCAACCATTTCTTTAAACTCTTTGAAATGACTGAAAACTTGACCTTTACTCTTAAGAAGATAAACCTATGTTCTTCTATTGAAATTATCAATGAAAGAAACTTGATAAATTGATTTACCAATAGAAGGAACATAAACTAGACCAAATACATCTGAATGGATTAGATCTAAAATACATGAATACTTATGAGAACTTGAGTAAAATTTAACATGGTTTCTCTCCATAAAAATGATGCTCACAAAAAGAAAATTCAAGTTTTTAATCATTCAACCCATCAACAAGGTTCTTATTTCTCAAGGTTCGTAGACCCTTCTCACTTATGTGGATGAGTCTATGGTGCCATAACATCATCTTCTTTGCATGAAAATTTGATTCACTAGATAGATCATCCTTGGGTACCCAAAATCCATGATCATCTACTAAAAGAGAAACCCTCTTCTTTGCTAATGAGCTAGTCTTTCTTACAATCTTATCATAAGTGATATTGCACTCGAATGTGCATGCATCAAGTTGGTACAATGCACCTAATTTTCTTCCTCTTGATATCACCATATCCCCTCACCATTTTTACACCTACTTCAAAAAACTATGCATGCACACCTACATTTATTATCTTGCTAACTAGTTAAAAAAATTGATAGTCCTGAGATATTCAAGACACCATCAAATCATCTAATTCTATCATCCAAAAATTTCACATGAATACTTCAACAACCAACAATATCAAGAAAATATTTATCACCCAAATACACCTTACCACCATCAAAATTTTCATACTTACTAAACCACTTTCTATTAGGACTCATGTGGAAATATGCACCTCAATCTATCAACCATGCATTGTCAATTGCACGAGTGACGAAGGATGCAATAAAAGTATCCCCATTTTCCTTATTGGACTTAGAATCAAAATCTTTCTTGTTCTTCTTCTTCTTTTCTTCTTTGCAATCCTTTTAGAAAATATTTGTGTTTTCCATAGTTCCAGCATATTCCCTTGGACTTACTAGGAGATTTTGATCTCCCCTTATTCTTGGACTTAGAATGGCCATGCTGCTTTTTCTTATTTCTTCTTTCTTTTGATCTTCCTTGAACACTCAAATCCTCTTTTTTACTTAGAGAGGCCTTCTTTATTATCTCCTTTAAAATTAGAGAACCAACAACATCCTCCATCTTTAAGACAATTGAAGTCCTCCCTAAGGCCATGACAAGGTTATTCCATAAGTCTAGCAATGAAGATAGCAATATTTGGCACCTTTCTTCTTCATCCATTGATACCCCTACTAACATCAACTAAGTCACCAACATATTAAATCTTTCTAGATGCTTAAAAATTTATCACCTTCTTTCATTCTCAAGGAATACAACTTCTTCCTCAAGAAACTCTTAATCACAAGTGATTTTTCTTGATATATCTCACTTAGCTTCTTCCAGAGATTCTTCAAAGTGGATTCTTCATGAAAATTTATTAGAATTAAGTTTGCAAGAAACAATCTTATTATACATTTAGCTTTTCTATCCATTACATCATATCATCCAGCTAAATTTGGATCTGTAGGCATTTAGACATTTTCATCCATCGCATTTCATAGATCTCGATTAATTAGAAAATATTCCATCTTCAACTTCCACATTTCAAACTTTGTACCTAAAAAATTCTCTACTTCAATCCTCCCTAGCATTATTCCCATCTTTACTATCCTGTAATATATAAAATGAAATACTCTACACAAGCTCCCACTCAAACCTTGATTAGCTCAAAAAATCTTGTACCCAATAAATAGAACCAAAACTGGTCAGGCTTTGATACCACTTGTAAGGAATAAAAGGTGTGTATAAATGCTTCCTACGATAATATTGAGAGGATAGTTATACAAATTTTAACTTATCTTTTATAGAATTTCAAGAGACAAATAAGAGCATAAATGAAATAACACATAACACAATGATTATCATAGGGAAAATTTTTACGGGACAAAAAAACCACACTCTAAAACTATTAGAGTAAAGTATTAATTTAATTGTGTTAATTAAATTAACTTTACTCCCTTCTTAAGATGTCAACTCTTTGCTTTAACTGTTTATATTTAAACATAAATGCACTAGTTGTTTTAAATATAAACTTGCATGCATTAGTCTTGTAATAATTTAACTAATTATTACATGCACTAGGGTTTTCCTTTCAAGGCTTTCAATCTCCTTTATATGGTTGATCCATTGTACATTTTATTCATTCATTATTTGAGGATATTTTCTTCTTCATATTTTTGAGTCAAACCCTTGCCCTCTTCTTGTCTCTACTTCCTTGTAATAGGTTTTTGTATGCAAGTGATCTTCGCATTTTGTGAATTTGTATTGCTCAAATCCTACATGGTATCAGAGCTTAATCTAGTATAGCTTGTTCATGTTTGAAGGATTCAGATACTAAAAATTCAGATTAGGGCTTTTTTTGGTTTTTTATTGAAATTAGGAGATCACTAAATTTTGGTGCACTTTGAGCTCAAACATACCTCACCATTGAGCTCTCAATGCCCAAAAACCTCTATTTCGATATAAAACACATCAAATTTGGACAACTGTGCATTTTGGGGCATTTTTTTGGTAGCAGACAGCTTACACGCTTCTCGAAGCAAAATTTGTATAGACTTGTATGCTTCCCGATGTATAATTCTTTGTTTTTTGTACGCAAATTGAGTCAAAAATTTTGTCTAACATGTAAATTAAGATCAAAAAAATTGGCATGCAAATCGAGGCAAAAATATGAAAGGCCTGACATAGATCCCGAGGTGCACATGCGATTTTGCAAAAAAAAAATTATTATTATTTTTCTAAATTTTGGCCATCAAGTTTAAACTAGGTGAATACAGTTTTAGCCACTAGTCATATGGAGACCAGGGGCTAGAATTTTAGCCCCAGGGGGCTTGTAAGCTGTGACGGCCATTTGGATGTCAATTTTAACCCCATCAAGTGTTGACGTCAGCACATCTACACACTATTTTGGGCCCTCCAGAGCACTCAGTGGTTTTTTCCTCATAACTTGAGCATACGGTGTCGAAATTGGGCAAACAAGATATCATGGGAAAGCTGATTCTGAGATCTATCTGGATCTCAAGGTTTGAATTTTTTATTTTCTTCTTTGATGGTGTTTTTTACTATCAAAGCCAGATGTTTATTTTTGCACTCTGGAAGCTCTATATTGCGTATCCGGACTTTGTTTTGAGAAAGCAAGATATTGTTGGAAAGCTTGTTTTGAGAGATTTCTAGTACTATGAGTCATTTTCCCAGATTCTATTCCAAGTATATTTTATTCATTTTTTTTCATTTCTACACTCTGGTGGATATCTTAGATGTTACAGGTCCTGAGATCTCTTTCCTTTAGGGGATGGCTCTTCTTAGGCTATTATTTTGTTTCAGAAACCTTCGCTCTTCTTTAAGCAGTGTATACTTCACTTTTGTAGTATTCTTTTATGCACATGCACTGAGATAAAGTGTCATTCTATTTCATGTATGAGATCTTGCACATGTTCATGCTCTTTGTACTCGCACTCCATTATAAAGTGTCATGGGGGGTTTGATGTTTGCCCTTATTTTCTATCTACCTTTATCAAGTGAGTGTTCCTTCCATGATATTAGCCTTGGGGTATCTTTATTTGTGTTTGTACTTTCATTGCACCTTCGATGTTCCTAGTTCTTCATAATGCAGTTCTTATTAGCACTCTTTTTAGTGTACCTTTCACCTCTCCCTTGTTAGCATTATGGGGGAGTTTCTACTGATCGTTCTTCTACTTCCTTTCTTTGATAGTGTGAGCTATGTATTTAGTATTTGTTCCTATGTACTAGGTGGATGCAGTGGCTGGGTACCTATGCATTTCGATGAGATGGATCATTTACCATATAAACACTCTTTCTTTCCTATTTTTAGAGGCACTCTTCCATCTTTCATTGATTAGCTCTTCAGGCTTTGGTTTTTTATACCATATGTATCTTTGAGTTTAGTTGTTTGCCTTTGTTTGGCACCTTATTCGAGTAGTGTCATTTGAGGGCACTCATACAAATTGTAGTCTTCTCTACCTGGTCATGCTCTATTTTAGTGGAGGATCTTCAGATCAATAGTTACTTCTTGACAAAGTTTTCATCTCCTTGCTTCAGTAATGTTCTACATGTTCATTCTTGTTCTTATTTTCTGGAACATTCCTAGTTTTGGAGGCTTCTTCAATCCTTCAAATTAGCCTTTGTCTCTTTTTGGAGTAGAGTTTTTCCCATGTGGTTTTCTCTATTTATCCACTTTATAGAGACTCTCTTTTGTACTTGGGTACCTCATCAAGCCATGTTGTTGGGACCCATTTTATGCTTTCAGCACTGTAGTTTCCTTTGCTTTCTTCTTGCATTATTTGTAGTTGCATTGTTGCTCATCTTAAGGGGGGGTGTTAGAGTAAAGTATTAATTTAATTGTGTTAATTAAATTAACTTTACTCTCTTCTTAAGATGTCAACTCTTTACTTTATTTGTTTATATTTAAACACACATGCACTAGTTGTTTTAACTCATGCACTAATTGTTTTAAATATAAACTTGCATGCATTAGTCTTGTAATAATTTAACTAATTATTACATGCACTAGGGTTTTCCTTTCAAGGCTTTCGATATCCTTTATATGGTTGATTCATTGTACGTTTTATTCATTCATTATTTGAGGATATTTTTTTCTTCATATTTTTGAGTCTAACCCTTGCCATCTTCTTGTCTCTACTTCCTTGTAACAGGTTTTTGTATGCAGGTGATCTTCAGGTTTTGTGGATTTGTATTGCTCAAATCCTACAAAAACTTACATAATATATTATCAAATCAATAAAGGGTTACAATACACTTGCAATACAAGTTCTTACAATACTATCACCTCAACTCAGACTTGGATGAACTTCACTAGGATCCTTCTAGCACCAATCTTACAAATAAAACCCAATACTTAAACTCCTCCTCAAGCACTCATTATATAGGCTTCTCAAAATATGGAAACCACTTTTGGTTTACAAAACTATGGGAAAAACCTTCTTGACATGTGTTTCTCATCCTCGACATGTGTTGCCCAAGATAGGCTAAATCTAGGTTAAAAATAGTCTCTCACATCCAAAGTCTTATCTTATATTTTTTACCCTTACTATTGTCATA
Source organism: Chamaecyparis obtusa (assembly GCA_027943335.1). Lineage (NCBI taxonomy): Eukaryota > Viridiplantae > Streptophyta > Pinopsida > Cupressales > Cupressaceae > Chamaecyparis > Chamaecyparis obtusa. The sequence goes on from BSBK01006615.1 coordinate 348,210, forward strand.
AAATGTGTCATCTAATCTCTAAAAATTTCCCTCCTATATTTTACTATGGACCAAGGCATATTTTGACAACTAATATTTCCTTTTCCAAGGCACTAACATGTAAACAAATACTAACTACATTTTCAGAACTATCTGGAAAAACTACAAGGTTGAGACACATGTTTCTCAATACATTTTGTGTGCTCAAAAAATGTATTGTTGACCATTGACTCAGACAAAATTGATGAAGCAGAACTATATAGAGTGATGGAAAAACCAAGGAAGTATCTAGATTGTTATGTGGTTCAATCGATTGAGTACACCAACTACACAAATGTGTCTACCATTTCGGGACACTACATTTTGCTCTAGGAACTCAACAGTGAAATGCATGTGGAAGTGGCTAATTAAGTTTTGCAGAAGTATTTTCTTACTCTTAAGGAGAGTTTAAATTCCATGTACAGGAAATGTAGAGCCTCAAGACAAATCCATGAGGCATTTGGAGATAAAAAATAGTGGAAAGTGGGATAGAATTGATGGATCATGTCATGAGCCGAGGGGAATTTATAAATCCATACAAAGTACCTCACTAAAAAATGTTCACCCCATTCATTGATATCCTCAATTCGAGATTCATGGCCTCCTATTTCAGCCTCAACTGTCCCAAATGGACATATGGATGCACTGACTAGGATACTTCTTCCAAATCTCTCTATATCTTCATATGTATCCTACAGTTTCTCAAGTTGTAGGATTTCAAGTTAGAATAAATTGAAGAAAATATTTATTAATAAATTAGATGGAATGCAATGTTTTAAGGGTCTTTGACAATCAATCTCTTTCCATGTCTCCTTTTACATCGGAAATTTTGAACCTAGATGCTAGTAACTATAATGCTCTATGAATGACTCTAATGTTATTGATTTATTATTGGATGCCTCAAACTATAGTGGACAAGGAAATTATTAACAATTTTTTTGTCAACCAATTAAAATTTAGATTTAGATTCAAGTTAGATAATTTTATGCGATGTTAACAATAATCAAAGAAAGTACAAGATTTTAATCTTAAATTTTTTGAAAACTATTTTTGTGCAACTTCTTTGGACATAACTTGGTGGCAGCATATTATTAGGAAGAAATGTGATTTACATGTGACAAATTGTCAGAATAGATAGCTGGAGTCTCTGAAAATGTGTACATTTGCATGTTTGGTGGGTGGGGAATAGAGATAGTGGATCTATACAATTTATTTATTTTGATAAAATTGGTAGAAAGCACAAGCTATTCCAAAGCACATCTTATTCTAACTGGGGAAATAGGAAGATACATAATTTTTCTGAGTTCTCTCTATTTTTCTAGGACTCCCTTGATTTAGTTCTATAGCAACAATAACAAATGACTATTCAAGAAATAATTTTTTAAGGGATGTCTTGTTGGAATGTGAAGCCCAACGGTCAGATGACCATTCATTTTCTCCCATCTCTTCATATACAACGAGATTTTTATAAATGATTGTGTGCAGTCATGCATTGGATTGTATTGTGTATTTTATATTGATTAATATGAGATAATTTCCTACTTGAGAGTTGATGTAGGCAACTGTAGAACCACTATAAATATTGTGTTTATTTTCTTTTTTCGTCATTGTTTTATGTTTTATTTAGTTTCTCTGCTTGTTTGAAATTTACAATTATCAAAGCCTAGTGAGGTTGAGTACAGATGGAAGAAGATGAATTTGATTCTTTCATCGAAAAATTTCTTAGAAACTTAAGCTCAATAGAGAGTCATGTTGTGCTTGCAAAACTAAAAGAACTCGCCATGTGCTTTGGTGGGGTGGCTAGGAAAATAAGCCTGAAGCTGAACTAGAACAAGATTTTAAAGCTCTCAAATTGGAGCTTAGTGCAATTATTGAATGCATAGGTGATGTGTACCATAAGAAATACCTAATGAAAGAATTGTAGAAGATGGAAAAATAAGACAAGACTAGCAAGTCTGTAAAAGACCTAGTGTTGGTCATTTATGAGATAGCTTCTCTTACTTCTAGTTTTAGCCTTGATGATCCAAATACTTTTGCCTCCAGATTTCATTGGATGTTGTAGTTGGGTTACAAAGAAGTAACTACCCCTAAGGAAGGAAAGTCTATGAGAGACGAGAAGTTTTCTGTAGAAGAAGACAACAAGAAGAAAACTGCGGGGATCCAAAACCTAAAAAGTCTATTGAAAAATATGATTTGGTTGGGAATAATAAGTATGAGGCCGCTTTTCTAAAGGGGGTCTTGGCATGCTATGGAAAAGGTAAGAGTTAGCCCAAAAATATTGGTGCCATGGTTAGCAATATGAAGCAACATAAGGTAAAATCTAGGAATATATTTCATTTGCTAATAAATTTGTGGCAACGGACAGTAAGGCCACTTCCTAATTTTGAATTTGGGAATAAGATCACGGGATGAGAAGGAGCAGAGTAGCCTATAGATGCGGGTAATATTCAAGTAGAAGTGGAAGGCCAGATGGATGGATAATTGGAAAACTATATTCTTCCCCATGACAAGGCCGATGAAGACATGGGCAAGGCCGATGAGGACACTGCAATCATTGTTACGATTGAAAGCAATGGATTTCTTGTTGCACAAGACTTTGAGGTTGAATCATTATATCATTAGAAAACATATGCCAAAGAAATGTATACCATGCCCAAAGAAATCGAAGGTTCGGATTAAATAAACCAATACATTTCACATTGATCTCATCCTAATCATGGCCCCAGCATTGAAAAAAGTCCTCAATTATCTGCAGTTACTTCAAAACTACCAACATATCATAGCAGTGATATTGACTTGAAAGGCTTCGTCACTAGAAGCAATTTTGTTGCATAGAATTTGTCTCCTAAGGTGGAAAGAAAGCTTTCTTTCTATGCACAATGAATGACGTCAGCTATATTAAATTTATATATTTTTTATTGCATAGAATTTGTGTCTTTTACGTAGAATGAAAGTTGAGATGACCAGTGTAAGTTATATGTTCAGTTTCCACTAAATGTTGATTACCAAATCCATTTCCCACTATAAGTTATTTCCTTTTCTTGGGTCATTTTGCATTGACTATGAAATTAAAAAAAAACACATTAAACCACCAAAATCAGCTTTATGCATAATTTGTTCATACTAATTTCTTTCTTTAAAAATTAAATGAGTTCAAGTTAGTAAACAACATAAGATGTGGATTAATTCCTAAAAGTCTAGAATGCATCATTGAAAAATGAGAATTTAGTTTTATCTTACAATATAAATGATTTATAGATATTAGAAATATGATTTGCAGGGGAATAAAAGAAAATAGAAATTTTCTTTAAAGTCATTTACTTGCATGCAAAATAATAATAAAAAATAAAACAAAATTTTTTGTGATTTCTTATTATGTAAATGATTTGAATCAATAAAAAGAAAAAAAAAATTAGAAATTGTTTTTAAACTTAGAAAGATGCTTTTCAAAAATCTAGATTTAACACAATTTAATCATAATATATTGATCTCTAAAATATACAAAATATAAATAATAACTTATTTTAAAACTATAATTAATATTTGGTGTATAATTTTCTTTAATACATTTGTTTCAGAAAATTAGTATAATTAAACTATTTAAAATTACATAATAAAATTAAATTTATCCTAAACTTAAAACTAAATCAAAATTAATCTTAACCCTGAATCTAATTGTGACTCTAAAACAAAATGAAAAGTTTCTTTAAAGTCATTTACTTGCATGCAAAAGTTTAATGATTTCTTATTATAGAAATTTTGTGAACCAAAAAAGGGGGAAAAATACTAGAAAGTTGATTTTAAACTTATTATTAGTTTTAAAATTACTTTTTAAAACTAGATTTAATATAATTTAATCATAATATTTATCTTAATCATAAATCCAATTGAATAATAAATCAAATTAAAATCTAATCTTAATACTAAATAATAATAAATCCTAATATTAAATCATTGTATTTTCAATTATTTTCACCATCAAGAATTAAATTAAATTATACATTAAACCTAATTGAATCTATAACCTGAACTAAATTGGACCTAAATTTTAAAACCTAACTTGAACCCTAACTATAACACTTAACCTAAAACAAAATTATATCCTTAAATATAATTGAACATGTAACATTAAGGGAGAGCTAAACCTTAAACTAAATTAGAAATTAAACCAAATTAAACCCTAATAGTAAATGATTTATTGAACTAAACCTTTTACCACATTGAAAATTAAAAAGAATTAAACTCCAACCCTAACATTGAACCAAATTAATCCTTAACTCTTAACCTAATCAAAATAATAAACCAAATTGAACCTTTATTCTAAAACTAATTGAACACTAAACCATTTAGTCACAAGCCTAATAAAATTATTTTCCTAACTTAGTAAATCATATAGAACCCTAATCCTAAATTTAATTGAACACTACATACCAAGTTTAACCCCAAGAATATAAGGAACTAAATCAAAATCTTAAACCAAATTGATCCCTAACACTAGCACCAAACCAAATCAACTCGTAACATTCAATTAAAATAAACCCTTACACTAAACCTAACTCTCTAAACAAATTATTAATTTGAACTCTAATACTAGACCAAATTCAATAAGAGTCCCTAACACTAAATCAATTTAAAATCTATCCCTAAACCCAATCAAACCCTAATTCTAGACTTAATTCAACATAATCGTAAATGAATTTGACTTAAAATTATAACCCTAAATGAAAATGAAGTCTAACCTTGTTCATAATTAAATATTAAGATAAATTATAACCCAAACCTAACCATCAACCCAAATATACCGTAACAATAACACAATACCACATTGAACCCTATTCGTAAACCAAATCTTATCATAACCTGAACATGAATTTGAATTGAATTCTAACCCTAAACCAAATTGACTATCACGCAAATAAAATAAACCCTTATTTTAAATCATATTTAACTCTAACTCAACCAAAATAAATGTTTACTATCAACAATATTTACTTGTAAATGGAATTTATTTGTAATCCTTACATTAAACTAGATTGGATCCTAATACTAAACTCAACCTCAACAACAATTGAGCTCTAACACAAATGCTAATTTTACTATCTAAAACAAGAATGAAATTGTACCATAAGTTTTTTTCTAAACAATATTGTAACCTAACCCAAGATTAATTCTACATTGAATTAAATGTAAATGTGTCACTAATAGTAACATAAAATAAATGTGGAAACCCCATTTTGGATTTTGAAGAAGATGTGGGATTCAGAAGAAGATGTGGGAAACCCCATTTTGGATTCCATTGTTATGCAAGAATGGGACAAGGAGGACACCCCCAAACCATTGCAGGACCTTTCTAGCCACTTGTCGATCGATCTCACTATCAGTGAGGAAAAAACCCTTCCTCCTCAATCCCCAGGCACACACTAAAAATGATTAGGGCACTAACCAGTCACCCATAAGGATTGATGAGACCGAAGAAGCCTCAGGGGGGAGTATAATAGTTAGGACACTGGGAGGGGAAAAAAGGTCTGGAGAAATTTTAATATCAACATTGTGCACATGGGAATTATAAGGGAAGCCGTCTATCCTCAAATTTTGGAGGATAATGAAGGAAAAGTCCATAAGGAAGAATTGATAGACCCTGCACTGGCTGTGCTCAGTGATTAAGCCAGGGAGATGGATATGGATTTTCTCAAAAATACAAAAAATAGTATGCTGGATTAGTTTCAATCTTTCAAATGGCTCTACCACGAGATCGAGGACATCAAGGAAAAACTTCAGGGCTTGGACAACAAGGATAAGACCACAAAGATTAAGCCACGTCTCTAAACCAGGGTCATGAACATGGAATCCAAAATCATAAGTCTAGAAAAAACCCTCAAGGGAGTGGAGAGCAAAATTTAAACATCCTTAAAACGTCCAACAAGAACCTTAAGTTGTTGATTAAAAAGATGGAAGAAAAAATGGACCCCAAGACTGAGCAAAGGAATATGAAGGAGGACAAGGAGCCGACTAAAGGACCAAGTAAAAGAATGAGGGCTAGAACCAGGAAGAATAGGGAGAAAATTGATCCACAAGGTTCTCAAGTGTAGAACGTTAAAGACACTATTCAACTGATGGAGGTCCTTGAAATGAACATGGCTATCATGCTCAAGAGCTTGGCATAACTGGTCATGGTGCTCTTTCTTTTGGCTATGCTTTATTTTATCTATTTTTTCTTGTTCGGCCCTATGGTGGCCTATCCTAGCTACTCTGTTCTATTTTTCTTTGCTTGGTTCTCTTGACTTTCTTTAGACTTTAAACTATTGTGGGTTTCAGGGTCCCTATAAAACCTATTTTACTTAATCAAAAACATCAAATAAATCTCAACCTTAATCCAAATTGAATCTTAACCCTAAAATGAAATCTCCTCCTTAATCAAAATTGAACCTTAACCCTAAAGTAAAGTTAATCATTTTATGCACCAAATTAAACCCTTTTCCTAAACATAAATAAACCCAATCAATTGGTAAGCCTAAACCATATTAAACCCTCAAACCTAATTTTAATTGAAAACTAGAATGTATTGAACCCTACCCCTAAACAAAATTGTACCCTGACCTTAAGACTAAACTAAATTTACTCCTAACATAAAACCTATGAAACACTAATCCTAATGCTAGACCAAAGTTTACAATAACCCAAATGCTACTTAAACATTAACTAATCAAAATCCTAATCCAAATTAAACTTGAATCCTAACCCTAAACCAATTGACACGTACTTCTAATTGTAACTCTAAACCTTAATAAATGCTAACCACAACCCTAAACCAAAACAAACCCCAATCCTATTGAAAACCTTGAACCTAATTGAATATTGAGCTTAACAAACCCCAAACCTAAGTCTACATTAAATTAAATTAAATCCTAAACCAAATTGAATCATTACCTTAATTGTAACTGTTGCCCTAATTTTCCTTCAATAATTTGGTCCAGTTTTCCAAGATCCTCATGCTTTAACCCTATTGAACAACCCCAAAAAATTTCATGAATTTAGTAGCTTTCCTCTGGTCTCTACAAAATCTTCTAAGTCTCTAGCTAGGTGAAAAAGCCCTTAAAATTTCATAAAACTAGCCATTACCCAAAAAACCCTAAGGCCCTATTCTAATTTGCAATTTACTTTATCGGCCACTTAAGTCCCTTCATTTTGCATGTGCATTTTAAAATCCTTTAGTTGCCAAATCTATGATTCCCAGCGGTCAAAGCCCTAACACTTAGCGATCCTGCAAGCGGTTACCGTTTCGGTTGGCGGTCTCGATTCAGTGGCCAAGTCAAGATTCTAGATCTAAAGTTGTTGCATGATCTCATGGCCTCAAAAGATTCCATGAGATCTTGCGATGATCGTCGATCTTCCTTTTCATCCAGCATAGTATCTTGTCAGTGGGACCGGTGCCACCTCATCTGATTTGGTGGCTTCTGATTCATCGGTGGTTGATGATTCAGCTGTCTATTAGTGGGCCCTTTCCTTTCAGTGTGTTAAGCTTCAGTTTCATTGTGCAGTCATCATTATGCCAGAGACTCAAGATTGGACCTGTTTAAATCTAGCAGTATAACGACAACTGTGGATTCTCTTCATCGCCCAGACCTCTGACAGTGGGGCCATTATCAGAAAATGTGCTATGTGTATCTGAGGGGGCCACATTTGATTGGTTGGTGAAGTGGTGCCATGTCAGCACAGGCCCGACAAGTTGTCAGTCGATGATGATCTAACAGTTGGCGCATGGTTTGAAGGATTTTTTCTAACACATGCAATCATGTGACAGTCGTTGATCTTACTTTATCTCTGGGCTTTGTCAGGTGGGTCCTCAATTTCTGACATGCTCATTCTTCATTGGTCGGTCAGGCAATAGCTGGGCTCTTTTGGAAGGACCGTGTCAGAATGTCTGCAGGGATGTCAGTAGACTAAAGATCTACAGTTGTCTCTTGATCACAAGGGATCTTCCAAGCTCTTGCAATCTTGTGACAACCGTCCGATGTGATCTTAGTCTGCAGTGGGTCTGATGAAAGAAAGAATGCGACGTGGATCCATTTGGTAGCTTGTGATTGGCTGGTTGGTATACTATGTGGTGGTTGTTAGTGGGTCTATGGGGTCAGGGATTTCTAAAGTGCTTAACATCCAGCTTGATCTGGTAGTTGTCATTATACCATTTGGTCAAGATGCTCGACCTTTAGCATCATGGTATAGCGATAACCGTCCAATGTTCTTTCTGCAGGTCGTAGGTCCAGGTCTGTCAGATGTGCTAATTTGCTCACATTTCATTGGTTGCTGACTTCCAGGTGGTAGTTGACTTGTTAGAGGGGGATTTTAATTTTTTTTCTCAGTGCATCGTGGTCATTCATCTGCCAGGAGGGGTTTCTCATTGATGATTATGTATTAAAATTTTCCACTAGCCGTTATATTTCAAAATTCAAATGATCTCTGCTGGTTTTGCTACGGTTTTACATTCTTTTAGCCATGCATGATGTTGAGTAGCTTGGGATTTTATTTCTCAGTACATTTGTGGGTGGGGAAGTTGATGGAGATGACTGTTGGCTGATGTTGCAAAGTATTGTGTCCTGTTTTCACGCTAGAAGACACTAGAAAGATTTGGCACCACCTTTTGAATGGTACTATTACCTAGGGAAATATGATCAAATTGTGAGCCTTCATGGATTAGTGGAGTTGTAGGTGGGTAGATGAGTTGAGGTTGTTGTGTCTGCAGGTGAGTTCAGTACAACAAGATCAACACGTAGAGAAAAGTTTTGATCTGATTATTGGTGTTCTTGGAGTTTTTGATGATGGGTCATCAGTATAGCTAGGGTTTGATTATTGTATTGTAAAATCTTGTAACCCTAGTTAGGTTAGTTTTTGACTCCTGCCTACATGCAGTTGAGTTGTATATAGTTCTTTTTTGGAGCCTTAGTGCTCAGAGTTGGACAATTGTAAAAAAGAAATTCAGCTTTCTTGAGAGTTATCTGTGGCATTTTCTCTGCCCTCTAGCTTCTGCATTTGTAAATCTTTCATTGATGATTTAGATATTGCACAGGTATTTTATGACATCTTTTCTGTCCCTATGCTTCCTTGTCTAAATTATCTCTTATTGAATCAAAGTATATGATGTTTTCAGTGGTATCTCAGGGTTCTTGATCCCTCTCTCTTTCTGTAATTTTGTGTATTATTATGGGTGATCTGATTTGAATTCTCTTGTGGGTATACCTCAACCCCCTGAAAATCTGTCTCATTCCTATACCAAGTTGCAAAGGTGAATGTTTGTTTGTAGGTTTTAGATTGTGTCTAAATTCTTAGGAATGCTATTGTTTGTGAAATTATTTCTTTCCTTGAATAGCCTCTTTCTATTGCAGACCCTTCTATGAAATATTTATGCAGGCCTATTTAGTGAGTTGTGATCTCCTAGACTTGAGTTGTCCATTATTTTCATCCTCTATACTGAGATCCAAACCCTAATTTTAGTGTATCACCTAGTAGGTAGTTTGCTTTCAGTCATTTCCCTTTCCATGCATTCCTTCTATCCCTCTCCTTCAAACTTTTCCTTTTCATGTCTAGAAGCAAATTAAGGTGATTATCCAAGAGGAACCAGCCTAGAACCTGGAGGTCTCATCTCAGTTACCATAGGTCTCACACCTGGAGATGATTCCCATGCTATACTAGGTTATCAAGACTATGATAGCTTGAAACAAAGGTGCAAACTTAGTGTATAACAATTCTGGCACACCCGATGGGACTACAAACAAAACTATTGTTTGAAGATTATGGTATCTTTGATATACAGATTGCATAATATAGACTTTTAGAAGTTGTTCTATCAAGTATATCTAGTGACTCCACTTATTTCAAGTATCCAAGGCTATCCTTGTTTAAGGTTTATGAGAAAGATTGAGACTAGGAGCTCAAAGCCCACTAAATTTTCAGAGTTTCCCTCAAAAGGAAGTCGCAAAGGCAGGACAACTCAAAGAACATCCCCTGCAAGGAGAGTTCAATCAACACGTCCTGATAGTTCAGAAAGGAGACCTTTTCCCTTTCATTCTAGAAGAAGAGGCAAATCTCTAACCAGAGATCTAGAAGAAGATTCAAATCTAGCATCAAACACAGCTCATATAGTTGTTAACCTTCAAATTCCAACTCCTGCAATGGCTAGACAGTTTGCCTTTACACCATTCAACCAAGGGAGTCCATTAGCCTTTGCTCAACATCATGATGTGCCCTTGGTGGCACTTAAGAGTATACCTGATTTCATAGGTGAAGGGTAGACAACTGCTTTTGAACACATAAGAGATGTGACCACCATCTGCAGCATACATAACATAACTCAAGAGGATGTGGCCACAAAATTATTAGTAGCCTCTCTAAAAGGTAAGGCTCTTGAATGGTTTATAACTCTAACTGTTGGTTATATTACTTCATGGGATGAGTTAGGGGATGCATTAAGTAAGCATTTTGCGGATAAATCAGATAACTTGTCTCTAGTTGAGCAATTAACAACTATTAAGAGAGACCCTCAAGAACAAATGATAGATTACAATAGTAGATTCCTTAAAACATGGAATAGAATCCCAGTCTCTGTAAGGCCATCAGCTGATCATGCTTTCCTATACTACTTGCAAAGCTTGAATGGTCAAATTTCTATCATGATCCAGTCTATGGGTGGTACTTCTTTACCCCAAGCTTTTGACATAGCTGTCAGAGCTGAAAATTATTTGATTCAAGCAGGCATGATAGCTAGAAGGCCACCAATGCCCATTTTCCCTAGCCTTCAACCCATTGCACCTGCCCAAGTACCCCCATTTACTCCTATCCCTACCATATTGGCATCTCAGGCCAGTACTAGTGGTTAGGAGCTAACAACTAGTTTCTCTCAGGAGCTGCAAGAGATAAAGAACAGTCAAGAAAGCAGTAAGCAAGAAATGACAAATTTGTTGCAGACCTTGACTAAAGAGGTCACAAATCTAAAGAAGCAAGGTCAAGGAATTAGACCACCCTTTCAGACACAAGGCCAAGGTCCTAATCAGAAATATCAAAATCAAGGACAGCCTTATCAACAAAATAGGCCACCATACCAAGGAGGGCATCAAGGACAAAGACAAAATTTTAATTAGAGACCATTCCAACCATATAAGCCTGCACCTCTAAATTCTGCAAATCCAGTGAGGGATATGGTTCCTAGTCAAAATAATATGGCTATGGATAATTAATGGTGTTTCCCTTGTAATCAGCCTCATAATTAGGCTACATGTTCAAATGGATGGATGAACCAAGCTCTAATGGTTCAAAATGCCTCACAAGCTCAATCAGAGGCTTCATCCAGTGGATCAGTCCCTCAACAAGAATTACAAGAGAATGAGACTGCTCTTTTCAATTGGGAGTAGCCAGACTTAAATGGAGTCAATGATGAAGTTACTTTTGTTGCCTATACAAGAGGAAAAAGAAGAGCTCAAGACATGGAGAGGGTAGATTCTAATGCCAAAGCCACCACATCTATAGAGCCACTACAACAAGCTACTCCCATCACACCTAAGGAGGCTCCTATCATCACAAGCAAGGAAGGCCAACATTCTAAAGAGGTGGAGCCCATCATGGTGAAAGCACAACAAAGAGTACACACTGTGACACCTTTTAATATTGTAGACAACATGAAGAAGGTGAATGTCACCATGTCCATGTGGGACTCTTTGGCTCTTCCAAGATAGCCTAAAATTTTGAAGAAGGCCATGACTGAAGTGACAACTCCTCAACCTACAAAAGAAGCTGCAAAGCCAGTGTTGGTTAACACTGATCAAGAAAAGGAGGCTCTAAGTAACAACTCCAAGGCCAATGCCATTCAAGGTAGGAACTCAAAGCCACCTCCCTTTTATGTATCTCTAATTATTGGAAAATCTTTAGTACATAATTGTATGGTAGATAGTGGAGCTACTAGCACTGTGATGCCCAAGAATGTAGTTGACCAATTAGGACTAAAATATGAGCCCTTCCAAAAGGTTACACAACTTGATAGATCCTCAGTCAATACTATAGGTGTGGCTAAGGATACCAGTCTGATCCTTCATGCTAGTCCTAATTTTTCCATCCTCCTAGATATATATATCATAGATCTCCCTACATTATTTGCCATATGTTTGTCAAGGGAGTTTACAGCCAAGATAGGAGGCTACCTATCTTCTGACTGGTCTCACATGTTATTTCATACAAGGTATGGGACCAAGGTTACCATTAAATTAGAACCATTGGTAGCACACCATATAGAGCCATATGTGTCTAATACCATCAATGTAAACTGCCCTATATTTGATGACAGTGACTTCCAAACCATTAGTGAAGCAAGCATAAAGATAGCGAGTATCCCTGATATTTTTCTAGATGAAAGAGCTTTAGAGGCCCAAGAAAATCTTGTTTGAGATTTTGGTTTGGGAAGTTATTTGATACAAGAAAGTGGATCCATAGAGCCAAGCCTTCTCAAAGAAGACACTGATTCAAAGGATCAAAGCAATCAGGTTTGGAAACTATTTTTTGATGGAGCTAGAAGTAGACATGGTTCTGGTGGTGGTGCTATGCTAGTGTCCCCAAAAGGAGAAAGGTATTATACTACCTTTAGATTTAGCTTCTCCTGCACTAGCAATATTGCAGAGTATGAAATTCTAGTCAATGGACTAGAGTGGGCTAGAAAAAGAGGGCTTAAGGCCTTAAAAGTTTATGGTGACAGTGAATTATTTGTTAGCCAAGTGAGAGGGATAAGTGCAACCAAGAATGACACTTTGAAAGAATAAAAGCATAGAGTTTGGGATGCAATTGAAGATTTTTGTGCTTTCAATATTGTTGCCATCCCTAGGAAGCTAAATCAAAATGCAAATAGGTTAGCTATTGTTGGATCTCAGTATGACATTCCAAATAGAATTTCAAAATAAATGGACCAACAACATATTAAGGTTATTGTCAGACCTTCAATTCCTAATAATAATGTCAATTGGAAAGTGTTTGACAATGATGAACAAATTCTACAATTCTTGTTTGAAGAAGATGTTTTTTCAGAGCATAATCAAGATAGGCTATCACAAAAGTATGGTGATCAGGTAATACAAATGAAGTCCAATAAGATTCCTAGAGGTCTTGTTACCTTGGAAGTTGTCTTTAACAAGGATGGTGAAGCCATGAAAAATAAAGCTGGCCTGGTAGTCCAACAAGAACATTGTGTTGAATTAGAGTTGAAACCAGGTAAGAGCTTACAATTTGGGAAGGTGAACGCTGAATTGGAAAAGCAAGTTTATACCCAATTATTCAAAGAATTTAGTGATGTTTTTGCATGGTAATATAAAGACCTCAAAGTTTTTGATCCTACTCTTGCTCAGCACACTATTGAATTAGAACCTAATGCCAAACCAGTGAGGAAAAAACAAAGGCCTGTTAATCCCAAGCTTGAGCCACTTATGCATAAAGAAGTGCTCAAATTAATAGAAAGTGGTATCATCTACCCCATCAAGTATACTAGTTGGGTTTCCAACCTTGTTCCTGTCAGGAAGAAGAATGGGGAGTTGAGGTTATGTGTTGACTTCAGGGATCCTAACAGGGCCTCTCTAAAAGACCGCCATCCATTACCCTCTATGGAACAAATCTTACAATGTGTCTCTGGATCTGAGAGATTTTCATTATTGGATGGCTATTCAGGATACAATCAGATCTTAGTATATGAAGAGGATCAATACAAGACTGCATTTAAACCAAGTGGGGAACCATGGCTTATCAAAAGATGCCCTTTGGTTTGTCAAATGTAGGTGCTACATTTCAAAAGGCAATGGATATGGCCTTAAAAGCCTCATGTATAGGTTTGTGCTGGTCTACATGGATGACATAACTATCTATTCAAAAAATGTAGCAGACCATATCAAACATTTGAGGTAGATCTTTGAAAGGTGTAGAGAATTTGGGATATCTCTTAATCCCAAGAAATGTGTGTTTGCAGTTCATGAAGGAAACTTGTTGGGATATTTAGTATCCAAAGAAGGGATCACGGTAGATCCTAAGAGAATTGCAGCTATCCTAGAGCTACCCCTACCACATCACAAGAAAAGTCTCCAATCTTTCATAGGAAAGATTAATTTTGTTAGGAGGTTCTTGCCTAATGTTGCAGATTTACTAAAGCCTTTGACAACCATGTTAAAGAAAGGCTCAGCTTTTAGTTGGACTAAGGAAGGGAAAGCCAATTTCCAGGCTATCAAAGAAGCCTTCACAGAGGCTCCTACCCTCCTAAACCCAAATTTTAGTAAGGATTTTATCCTTTATGCTTATGGAGGGCATGATTCTATATCTGCAATGTTGACTCAAGAAAATTTAGATGGATTGGAGCAACCTATTGCTTTCTTTAGCAAAGGTTTAGAAGAGTATGAACAAAGATACTCTTTTGTAGAAAAACATGTACTTGCTATGGTGAAGAGCCTTAAAAAGTTCAGATATCTATTAACACATAGCAAGGTACACTTGAAGGTTACTCATCCAAGTGTCAAGGAGTTTTTGCTTTCCAAGGACCTAAATGAAAAAAGACCTAGTTGGATCACCAAGGTAATGGAATATGACATAGATATTCAAACTACTAAGCTGGTTAGAGGAAGAGGTCTTTGTGAACATTTGGCAGGGGATGAAAGTTCAAAGAAATCAGAGCAAATATATGTATCTCTGGTGGTGCATTCTATAGAAGAACAAGCCAAGGCAACAAGTTGGTTGCCTAATATGATCAATTATTTGAAGATAGGACAATGTCCTGCAAGTTTGGATTCAGCAAAAAGAAGGTATTATAGGTTACAATCTTTTCCTTTTGTGCTGATAAATGAAGTTCTTTTCAGAAAGGATCACAATGGTGTCCTCCTAAGATGCATAGATTAAAAAAAGATAGCTGACATCCTATTTGAGTTTCATGATGGACCTTCTGGAGGTCACTTTTCTCCTAGAACTACTACTTTTAAGATCATGAGGGCTGGGTACTATTGGCCATCTATCTTTAAGGATAGCCATGAGTATGTGAGAAAATGCATCAAGTGTGCCATGTTTGTAGGAAAAGAAAGGCTTGCAGCCTTGCCCTTATAGCCAGTCAGAATAGAGAAACCCTTCATGAAGTGGGGCATAGATTTCATTGGAATGATCAATCCTCCATCTAGTGCAGGCCATAAATGGATAATTACTGCAATTGATTATTTCACTAGATGTACAAAAGCAATTGCACTAAAAGAAGCCAATGAGAGTGTTGTCCTAAGTTTTTATGATGATATAGTTCATAGGTTTGGCACTCCTGATTCCATCATATCAGATAATGCATTAGCATTCACAGGCCTTAAGGTCTTAGAGTGGGCAATCAAGAATGGCATCTATCTGAATACCAGTTCCAATTACTACCCCCAAGGCAATGGCTTGGCAAAATCCACCAATAAGAACTTGATTAGGATAATCAAGAAGACTCTTCAAGAAAATCAGAGAGATTGGCATACTGAGCTCAGGTCTGCAGTGTGGTTAGATAGAATTGCCCCACAGAAAATCATTGGTAATTCTCCTTATATGCTAGTATATGGCAAAGAGGCCAAGTTGTCCATCTCAACTGAATTGCTAGCCCTGGACCTAGCCACTCAATATGTCCTATTTGAGGAGGAGGATCCCTTGCAGATCAGATATGCTCAGCTGATGGAGTTAGAGGAAATCAAAGATAAGTCCATGAAAGATATGGAATTCCATCAGATTCAGACAAAGAAAATTTTTGATAAGAGAGCTAAAGCCAGGAATTTCAAGGTTGGAGACATAGTCCTCAAATGGGATGAGTTTAGGTCAAGACCTGGCAAGAACACAAAATTTGACTCATTTTGGGGTGGACCATTTGTTATAACAGAGTGCAGGGGCCCTAATGCCTTTCAACTAGAAACTCTCTAAGGAGTTACCCTGCCAATTTCAGTCAATGGTTTCCACTTGAAACCTTGTTTTGAGGTTAATCCCTCTTTGTGAATCTCTATATATAAGTTTCCCTATTTTATTTCCCTGCTTTCTAAGTTAGTTCCCTGTTTTCCAAGAACTGCTCTGAGCACAGTTTCAGTCCTATCTCCTTATGAGAATTTTTGAGTTTTTGATAGCCCCATGCCCAATAGATATGTCAAGGTCACTGTTCTATGTCTAGTAGGCTGACATCCAACAAAAAGTGCCAAAATGTTAGACTAATTTTCCTTCGGTAAATTTGGCCCAATTTTCCAAGATCCTCATGCTTTAATCCTATTGAACAACCCCAAAAAATTTCATGAATTTAGCAGCTTTCCTCTGGTCTCTGCAAAATCTTCTAAGTCTCTGGCTAGGTGAAAAAGCCCTTAAAATTTCATAAAACTAGCCATTACCCAAAAAACCCTAAGGCCCTATTCTAATTTGTAGTTTACTTTATCGGCCACTTAAGTCCCTTCATTTCACATGTGCATTTTAAAATCCTTCAATTGCCAAAACTCCGATGCCCGGCGGTCAAAGCCCTAACACTTAGCAATCCCGTGAGTGGTTACCATTTTGGTTGGTGGTCTCGGGTCAGCGGCCAAGTCAAGATTCTAGATCTACGGTTGTCACATGATCTCATGGCCTTGAAAGATTCCATGAGATCTTGGGATGATTGTCAATCTTCCTTTTCCTCTAGCGCAGTATCTTGTTAGTGGGACCGGTGCCACCTCATCTGATTTGGTGGCTTTTGATTCATCAGTGGTTGGTGATTCGGTTGTCTGTAAGTGGGCCCTTTCCTTTCAGTGTGTTAAGCTTCAGTTTCATCATGTAGATGTTGTTATGCTGGAGACTCAATATGTGACCTATTTAAATATAGTGGTATAACGACAACCGTGGATTCTCTTCATCGCCCAGACCTCTGACAATGGGGCCATTATCAGGAAATGTGCTACGTGTATCCGAGGGGCAGCATTTGATTGGTTGGTGATGTGGTTCCATGTTAGTGTAGGCCTGATGAGTTGTCAATTGATAATGATCTAACAGTTGGCGCATGGTCTGAAGGATTTTTTCTGACACATGTGATCATGCGATAGCCTTTGATCTTACTTTATCTCCAAGCTCTATCAGGTGGGTCCTTGGTTTCTGACATGCTCATTCTTCATTGGTTGGTCAAGTGATAGCTGGGCTCTTTTGGTAGGACCATGTCAGAATGTCTGCAGGGATGTCAGTAGACTGAAGATCTACCGTTGTTGCTTGATCACAAGGGATCTTCCAAGCTCTTGCAATCTTGCGACAACTATCTGATGTGATCTTAGTCTACAGTGGGTCTGATGTCAGAAAGAATGTGATGTGGATCTATTTGGCAGCTTGTGATTGGCTGGTTGGTATGCTATGTGGTAGTTGTTAGTAGGTCTGTGGGGTCAGGGATTTCTAAAGACCTTAATGTCCAACTTGATCTGGCAGTTTTCGTTATACCGTTTGGTCAAGATGCTCGACCTTTAGCATCATGGTATAGCGACAACCGTCTGATGTTCTTTTTGTGGGTCATGGGTCCAGGTTTATCAGACATGCTGATTTGCTCATGTTTCATTGGTTGCTAACTTCCAAGTGGCAGTTAACTTGTCAGAGGGGGATTTTAAGTTGTTTTCTCAGTGCATCATGATTGTTCATTTGTCAGGAGGGGTTTCTTATCGATGGTTACATTTTAAAATCTGCCGCTAGCTATTATATTTCAAAATTCAAATGATCTCTGCTGGTTTTTCTAGGGTTTTGCATTCTTTTGGCCATGCATGACGTCAGGTAGCTCAGGAATTTATTTCTCAAGACATTTGTGGGTGGGGAAGTTGATGGAGATGACTGTTGGCCAGCATTGTAGGGTACTGTGCCATGTTTTCACGCTAGGAGATGCTAGAAAGAGTTGGTGCCACCTTTTGAATAGTACTGTTACCTAGGGAAATATGATCAGATTGTGAGCCTTCATCACTTAGTGGAGTTGGAGGTGGGTAGATGAGTCAAGGTTGTTGTGTCTGCAGGTGAGTTCAGTACAACAAGATCAACACGTAGAGAAAAGTTTTGATCTGATTGCCAGTGTTCTCAGAGTTTTTGATGATGGGTCATTAGTACAACTAGGGTTTGATTATTGTATTGTAAAATCTTGTAACCCTAGTTAGGTTAGTTTTTGACTCCTGCCTGTGTGCAGTTGATTTGTATATAGTTCTTTTTTGGAGCCTTAGTGCTTAGAGTTGGACAATTGTAAAAAAGAAATTCACCTTTCTTGAGAGTTATCTATGGCATTTTCTCTGCCCTCTAGCTTCTACATTTGTAAATCTTTCATTGATGATTCAGATATTGCACAGGTATTTTGTGATATCTTTTCTGTCCCTATGCTTCCTTGTCTAAATTATCTCTTATTGAATCAAAGTATATGATGTTTTTAGTGGTATCTTAGGGTTCCTGATCCCTCTCTCTTTCTATAATTTTTTGTATTATTGTGGGTGATCTAATTTGAATGCTCTTGTGGGTATACCTCAACCCCCTGACAATCTGTCTCATTCCTATACCGAGTTGCAGAGGTGAATGTTTGTTTGCAGGTTTTAGATTGTGTCTAAATTCTTAGGAATGTTATTGTTTATGAAATTATTTCTTTCCCTGAATAGCCTCTTTCTATTGCAAACCCTTCTATGAAATATTTATGCAGGCCTATTTAGTGAGTTGTGATCTCCTAGACCTGAGTTGTCCATTATTTTCATCCTCTATACTGAGATCCAAACTCTAATTTCGGTGTATCAGCTAGTAGGTAGTTTTCTTTTATTCATTTCCCTGTCCATGCATTCCTTCTATCTCTTTCCCTCAAAGTTTTACATTTCATGTCTAGAAGAAAATTAAGGTGATTATCCAAGAGGAACCAGCCTAGAACCTAGAGGTCTCATCTCAGTTAGCATAGGTCCCACACCTAGAGATGATTCCCATGTTATACTATGTTATCAAGACTATGAGAGCTTGAAAAAAAGGTGCAAACTTAGTGTATAACAGTAACACTTACCCAAAATAAGTCCTAAATATAGATAAATTTAGTCCTTACTTTAAACATGGCTTAAAACCTAAAAATATAATAGATTTATTGTAAAACATAAAACTAATATATTAAAGAAAGATTTATAATAAAATTTAAAAAATATATCTTATAACATTTATATAATAAAATTATACTATACAATAAATTATATAATTTAAATCTTAGGACTGGCCTCTCCCAATGCTATTAGCTATATACATTGTGTAATATATATAGAGAAAGCATAGATATATCGAGGCTTTAATTTACTTTAAAAAAAGATTTCACATTTAAAAATTAAAGCTTTGATATCTCTCAACTTTCTCTTTATATAGTTAGTTAAGATAAGAGTCCTTTCTATAATTTCACCCAATAAATAACCTTTTAAAAAAATCATTTAAAACTACCATGTTTAATCTACACTCCTATCTTTGAGATCACTAATAAAGCCCTAAAATCAACTTTGACTATCTTATTAGGATTAATAAATGCATCCATATTGTTGGGATATGAAGCCCAACGATCACATGATCATTTGGTTTCTCCCACCTCTTCCTATCTGGAGAGCTCTATCTATAAATCACTATGGTGTAGCCATATGTTGGAATGTTTTTAAAGGAAAAAATTGTATTGTATTGTATCATAGACTAATTAATATAATCAATTCCCTATTTCAAGTGTGGACATAGGCATATTGCCGAACCACAATAAATATTCTTGTCTGTTGTATTTTTCTTCTTTGTTATGTTTAATTCTGATTCTCTGCATCTTTAATATTTACAATTGGTATCAGTGCTTGCTGAGGCTAAGCAAAGATGGAAGAAGATGGTGTACATTAGTGGCATGGAATGGAAGATGAGGATAACTTGGCTACTGGTGTTGAAAATAAATTGGAGAGGCCTAAAAGAGGCAATTCTAAAAAGAAGAAAATGGTTTCATCACCATCCCCTCATCTTGGGAGGTGTTTTAATTGTGGAGAGTCTAGTCATTGGGCTAGAGACTGCAAATCAGAGGATTTGAAAAATAAATGTCACAAATGTAGAGAGTGAGGCCATATTAAAAGGAACTATCCTAAATTATTCAATCAAGAGAATAAGGATGATTTTGAATAGATTGAAGAAATGGAAATTGATGTCATCCCGGTGGTGAAGGTCGAGTACAATGATGCCTCGATTGGGATTGGCATTAATTGTTCATGTGCAAAGTTTGGAATTCTGCTTGTTTTCCTGTCATCTGGAGTAGCTAAAACATTTTCTTTAACTATTGGGTTAAAGAGGAAATTAGATTTATTTAATAAAGAGTGGGATAGTTCATTGAGGAATAAGAAGAGGAGGTTTGAACAACTAGAGTATGACAGAAAGGTCCTTCTTTCCAGTGAGGTGCTCAAGGAGGTAGTGACACAGCATGAGGTGGAGGCCAGAAAGAAATGCCTATATATCGACCAAGAAGAAGGTCAAGAGGCCCAAGTTGTTTCTCATCATGCAGATGAAAAGGAACAAGATGGTTTAATGCCTTCATATCTATCTATGTATGAGGTGGCTTATGGAGATGAGTCTTATTCCATCAGGAGATTTGTGAAGGAGACTCTATTAGACACTTTCCAACTTTTGACCAATTCAAACCACGCATTGGGATCCTTCTTTGCCCTAGGTAACTCTCTACGTATAGGCCCCATTTTGGATATTGTGCATAATCCACTATCAAATGAGGATAACTATTCATAGGTTCAAACTACTCATAGATGATTGAATGGTCTTCAACCAGTGGTTGAAAGTAATGTCTTGCATGGCAATCAACCCACAACGGGCATGTTACATCCCTATATTTCTCTGCAGCAATCTCAAACTTCTCAAAGTCGGCAATCCCATTTGGTAGTTCCCCAATGCACGCTGACTAGTCTCTAGCACATGCCTCTACCAATAACTAATATGGAATATGAAGTCAGAATTTCAATGGCATGAAATAAGAAATTTAAGCCTAGCAAAAGTTGATTTGAAGTATCTAAGCTAGTTTGTGGATGTTGGGAGTTGTAAAGCATGGACATTGATCATTGAGTTGACTATCACCAAGGTGCAACGAGTTGTGGTAGATAATTTACAGCAAACAATGACAAAAGTAATGGAGGGGGAAGACATGAGAAGGATGCTGAGAGAGTCAGTATCTTGTTTTCTTACAAAATTTATAAATTATAGCCCTAAACCTTGGATAAAGCCACAAGGTTGTAATAACCCTACCAATTCTGAGCATTTGATGTTGCGAGAAGAGCTTGTTTTCACTCTCAAGACTATAGAAGAAGGCCTTTTATGTTTGAAGCATGCATGACTCCTTAGAGAAGTTGACATCATAAATATGAGAGAAACTACACCACTTTTGGCAAGGCTAAAGATGAAAGGCCATGAAATTCTCTTCATGGTGGATGTCATCAATGAGAATATGGTGGGACAGTTGAAGGAGATTAGTGTAAGATAGACTATTGAGAATGTTCTTATTTCTATTCTCAAGTATATTAATGACTTGCAGTAGCAGGAAATTTAGAACGTCAAGAAATTGAAAGCTAACCATGGGAGGTAAGAATTTCGATGGTGTAAGGAGATATTTTTGGATGGGCCAAAGCTTGTGATTGGAGTTTCTAAGAGGAGCGACATCCAATCTATATTTTAGTGGAGGGGAATAGTGCCCTTTTGCAAGGGACTGGATGTGATCCAACAAGCCCAATCTGGGGAAATTTTTGTGTATTTTCTTGCAGACGAAGCAGAGATATATTTTTTGAAATCACAAGAGCACAATGTTTTGTTTTCTTCTTTGAATGAAGGAATGTACTTTGAATGTGTACAAAGTGATGATTCTGATTATAGATTTATGGGTGAATTTACGCCTTTAAAAATTGGTAGAAATGATGTTTTTATTTATGATTTGACTTGGAGAAGGCTCATTTGAAGTGTGTTGGAGCAGATTCTAGCAACCTTGAGATCTTCTCAAGGACTCATTATTCGCTGAGTTTTGGAATAGGCAACAGGGGATACTTGATGAACAATTTAAAAATTACAGTGAAAAGAGCAGAATATAGTTGAAAAATAGAGCGGGATTTAATAAAGAAGACAACAGAAATAGAAAATAGTATTAGGCAAAATAGAGTAGTTGGAAAATTATAAATTGTATTACAATAAAATTTCTTTTACTTTCTTACACAATGAAAGAGGGAAACTAAATTTATAGACCTGTTGTAATCTTCTAGAATTTTCCATAGAGGCTACGGTGAGAACAAGAGAGAATTCTGGAGAGTTCTCTACAAAAGCTACAGTGATGGTAGTTAGGAATAATCTAGAATATCTAGAGTCTTCTTATTGGTTTAAGAGAGTTCTAGAATGAGCATTAAATGCCCAGCTACTAGCATTGTTAATAAACATTATTCAAACACTCCCCCATAATGTTTATTTGGAGAGAGTAGGTACTTTCTTGAGTTGTAACAAATTTTTGAATTTGACAAATTTTACAATAGATAATGCTTTTGTAAATATGTTAGCTACTTGATCTTTTGTTCCACAAAATTGTAGTTCTATCTCTTGTCTTTCAATTAAGTCATGAACAAAATGATGATGTACTTCTATATGCTTGGACCTGGCATGATATACTAGATTTTTTGCTAGCTTAATAGTGCTTTTATTGTCACAAAATATTATTGTAGGAGCATCTTGTGGATGGTGGATTTCTTCAAGTAGTCTTCTAAGCCACAATGCTTCTTGAGATACTTTTGATGATCCAATATATTCAGCCCCTGTAGATGAGAGTGATACTGTTGATTGCTTCTTGCTGCTCCAAGAGATTGGTCCTGATCCAAGATGAAAGATGTACCCTGAAGTTGATTTTCTATCATCAATATCGCCTGCATAATCAAAATTTGTATATCCAACTAAAGTATGCTCTCCTCCATACTTATACTCAATGCCAAGCTGATAAGTACCCTTAATGTATTTTAGTATTCTTTTAGCTTCTTTCCAATGCTCAATGTGTGGATCTTCCATGTACCTAGATACAATACCAACTGCATATGCAATATCTGGTCTAGTTATAGTAAGATACAAAAGACTTCCTACAAGTTGTCTATACAACTTTCCATCCACCTTCTTTTGAGTAGAGTTAGCACTCAATTTTAGTCCTACTTCACATGGTGTATTAGATGATTTACAATCACTCATTTTAATTTTTTCCAATACATCAAGAGTGTATTTAATTTGAGAAAGCATGATCCTTCCTTCTTTTTTCCATACTTGCATACCCAAAAAATAATGCATCAATCCTAGATCAGTTATTTCAAAAGCTTGTTTGAGTTAATCCTTAGTTATTTCAATGTTATGTGTGTGATCTCCTGTAATGATCAAGTCATTCACATATAATACAATAATAACAACTTTATCATCACTATATTTCACATACACATCTAGATCAGCTTTACTTCTTTTGAATCTTGCATCTATGAAGTACTCATTTATCTTGGAGTACCATGCCCTTGGTGCTTACTTAAGACCGTATCATGATTTTTTTAATCTACACACCAAATTTTCTTCACCATCTTTAACAAATCCTGGTGGTTGTTGCATGTAAATTTCTTCTTTTAAATCACCATGTAAAAATGCACTTTTTATATCCATTTGAAAAATTTTCCAACCAAACTTTGTAGCTAAAGAAACTATTGTACAAATGGAAGTCATTTTAGCAACTGGAGCAAAGGTTTTAGTATAGTCAATACCTTTTGTTTGTGAGAAACCTTTAGCCACTAACCTTGCTTTATGTTTTTCAATAGCTCCATCTAATGTGAACTTTGTTCTATAGGTCCACTTGCAACCAACCACATTTTTCCCTTCTGGAAGTGTTGTCAATTCCCACATTCTATTTTTCATCAAAGAGTTGTACTCTTCTTGCGTGGTTGCTTTCCATTCTTCTTTTCCTTTTGCTTCTTCATATGTGGTTGGAGTGTCAACCTGCATCACCTTAGCCATGAGAGCATAGTTATCAAACATATTTCTAGAACCTTCTTGATAAATTTCTTGAATACTTCTAGTTTTCCTCATATTTTCTTCATCACTTTCACTTGATTCTTCAACTTGTGTCCCTTCTCCTCCTGTACAAGATTGCACACCTTGATTTTTATCATTAGTAGAAGTAGACTTATCTTCTTCAAACAAGATTGGAAAGTAAGATAATGTAGAAGGATTATTACTTTCAATATCTTCGTCAAACCATACATTTCTTTTGATATGAATTTCATTTGTTTTAGGATTGTATAACATATATCCTTTTGTCTCCTCACTATATCCAACCATTATGCACTTCTCACTTTTCCTTTCAAGTCTGTTCCTTCTCTCGTCAGGAATGTGAGCATATGCATTACAACCAAAGACTCTAAAATGAGATATTGTAGGCTTTCTTCCACTTCATGCCTCTTCTGGTGTTATGTTCAAAACTACCTTAGTAGGTGTTCTATTCAAGATGTATATGGCAATATGAACTGCTTTAGCCCAAAATTTAGTTTCTAGATTTCTAGAGTGAAGCATACATCTAGCCATTTCTATGATAGTTCTATTTTTTCTTTCAGCAACCCCATTTTGTTGGGGTGAATAAGAAATAGCTGATTCTTTCTTTATGCTATGCACTTTACAAAAATCCAAGAAGGTTTTATTTAAGTACTCAGTCCCTCTATCTGTTCTTATTATTTTTAGATATTTTCCACTTTGTTTTTCAGCCATAGCTTTAAACTCTTTAAACTTTTGAAATACTTCATCCTTCTTTTGTAAAAAATACACCCAAATTCTTCTAGTATAGTCATCTATAAAGGTGAGAACATACCTTGATCCTCCAATTGAAGGTGTTCTAAAAGGACCCATTACATCACTATGAACTAAATATAGAGGAGTTCTTGCCCTCCATGATTTACCTTGTGGGAAACTTTCCACATGTTGCTTTCCCATTGCACATCCTTCACATACCTTATGGCTTGATGAGATTTTTGGAAGCCCGTGCACCATATGTAATTTCTCCATAAGCCTGAGACTTTGATAGTTGACATGTCCCATTCTTTCATGCCATAACCTGCTCATATCATCATATTTGGCAATAGAACACAAATTCTCATCTCCATTGTTAGAAATAAATTCTTGAAATTTATGTAATCCATTCTCCATTTTACCAATCGCAGTCACTTTATAATTGTTGTTCACATCCTTGATTAAACATTTGACATTATAGAATTCTATTTTATACCCTTGACTTGCAATTTGAGATACAGAAAGTAGATTTGTTTTTAATTCAAGAACTAACTTCACATTTTTTAACACTCCATTATCAACTTTAACATTTCCAGTCCCTTCAACTTCTAAAGTACTATTATTTCCCAAATATATTTTCTCTGCACTACTTTCACTTATTGATTCAAATTGTTCCTTATTATGAGACATGTGTTGTGTAGCACTAGAGTCAATAACCCAATCATATTTGAAAGAATTATTTTATTTAAGTGCAATAGAAAAAGCATTTCTTTTAGAATCAACAAACTTTGTAAACTTATTTGTCTTCTTCTTTGTATCTCTATTCCTTTTGAAACATTCATTTGCCTTATGACCCATTTTGCCACAATAAGTACATTTCCATTTACTTCTATTATAATCTATACTTTTACTTTCATTCTTCCAATTTCTTTCTTTAGATTGATTATCTTGTGACTTTTTATAAAACTATTTTCCTTTTGTTATAAATGCCTGAGATTCATCACTAAATGATTCTCTTTCTTTAATTTGCCTTTTCTCTTCTTGAACTAGCTTAGCGCATAATTCTTCAAATTTAATACTTGTTAGCTTTTCTACAGTATCTAATCCTCTTATAAATGACTGATAAGATCCTGGAAGACTTTGTAATATAATTTGCACAAAATCTCTATCAGCTATATCCTTTCCAAGAGAAGAAAGCTCATTTTTCTTTTCCATCAATTTACTTAAATGAGGGACTAATTCTTGTGAACTTGATAAATTCATATTATATAACTCTGTAGTGAGAGATAAGATCCATACATCACCTCAATTTTGATATAGATTCTTCAAAATTTCCCATACTTTAACTCTACTTCTCTCATTACGAACTTCTAGAAAAACTTCCTCTGAAAGTGTAAGCTTGATTAATGATGCTGCCTTTTTGTCTCTTTTATCCCAATTTTCTTGATCCTTTCTTGGATTTTCTGGTCTTTGTTCACTGCCAATAACAATCTCATAGCAATTCTGAAGAGTTAGAGTAATTTCAATATGGGATACCCAATCATAATAATTCTTTCCATTCAGTTTTACTATAGGCAAAGTAGTGCCAAGAGAATCCATTATGTTTAATTTTCTCTTTTTTAGATGATAAATTTATTATCTGCAAGGTACTAAATCCCACTAACAAATCCCACATCACATGCCCAAGATTTAAAATAGCTCTGATACCATGATGAAAAATTTAAAAATTACAGTGAAAAGAGCAGAATATAGTTGAAAAATAGAGTAGGATTTAATAGAGAAGACAGCAGAAACATAACACAGTATTAGGCAGAACAAAGTAGCTGGAAAATTATAAATTTTATTACAATAAACTTTCTTTCACTTGCTTACACAATGCAAGAGGGAAACTTAATTTATAGACCTATTGTAATCTTCTGGAATTTTCCATAGAGGCTATGGTGAGAACAAGAGAGAATTCTGAAGAGTTCTCTACAAAAGCTATGGTGATGGTAGTTAGGAATAATCTAGAATATCTGGAGTCTTCTTATTGGTTTAAGAGAGTTCTAGAATGAGCATTAAATGCTCATCTACCAGAATTGTTAATAAACATTATGTTAGCACTTGAATGAATTTCCATGGTCCTCTGTCTTTTATCTGGTGTTTCCCTGCAATTTCATGGCCCTAGCATGTTCTTTCTGGTCCCTGCAATCATTTTTCATGTCTCTGGCTAATGCCCTAAGTAGAATTTTCAAAAACTAGCCATTACATCAAGAAACCCTTTGTTTTAACCCTGGCCTTATTATAATTTCATGTTACTTTATCGGGTCACTTAAAAGTCCTATTTTGCATGTGCGCATTTCTTTCTCAACTTGTCGCTTGTTTGCATGTTGCCTAGCAGTCATTTCTTAACTTTCTGCGAACTAGCAATTACCTATGGTCGTGTGTTCTCATGTTCCTAGCGGCTTATCTCTTAACTGTTTGTGACTTGACGTGGCAGTTTCCTTTTCTTTGGTCACATGTTCACATAGTTTTCTGGGCCCTATCTTCTGATGACATCTCCATCTGACGGTTGGCGTAAGTTCTTAAGGGATGTGTCAAAAGCCTAAGATCTTACACTGATTGTTGATCTTTCCTGATGACGTAGCCTTTTTCTCATGTGGGTCCACTTGCCAGGTATTCTGATCTGGAGGAATTTTATTGGTCCACGTAGTATGAGGTGGAATCTTGTCAGTGGGAGCGGTCTTCTTGGCATTTTGGCAGGTTAAAGTCCATTTTAATCTTGTGGCTATCATTATACCATTAATGAAACATGCTCGACCTTTAATGCAGCGGTATAGCAACAGTCGTTGATTCTCATAAGAGATTTGTGGGTCCAAGATTACACGTAGGCACAGTTGGCATTATTTGATTCGTCCATGTATTTGCATAGTGGCTTGTTGTCAGTGGGACCTAGTTTCCAGATGTGTCAGAGGGTCCTGGTCTTGTCAAAGGATCGACAGTGGGCATGTCTTCGCAAGGGATGTGTCAGATGTATGAGATTTTGAGACGGTCATTGATTTTGTTGAGTGACGTAGCCTTTTCTTTAGGCGGGTCCACTGCTACGTATTCTTAGTTGGTGAATGGTGATTGGTCCAGGTGTGCTGAGGTGGACTTGTCAGTGGGTCTACCAGTCTCAAGGAAGTTAATACACTACATGATCTGATGGTTGTCGTGATACCGTTGATCGGAGATGCGCGATGAATATGTCAGCGGTATGGCGACAGCTGCCGATCTTCACTAAAGGGGAAAGCTTTGCAATGGGTCCTTTGTTAGTGGTGACTGGGTGAAGATGGAAAATGATATAATGACATGTGGTAGTTTGCAGGCGGGCCCAGTGGGTCCTGGTAGTTGGGATAATTTTTTAGCGGCCAAAAAATTTTAAGGGGTTTCGCTCATTCGCAAGAAGAAATGGTGATATTCTAAATTGACTGGTGATCTAGCGAACAAGTGTTTGCGTAATAGTTAAATGAATTGGCAGAGAGATGAAACATTCAGTGAATAGGCGAAAAGGTCTCCTATCACCTGTTCGCTAAATAAGGACCGGAGTTAATTGTTCCCCTTTGGTCACTAGTTCGCTGGAGTTAGAGATGGGTTAAGATTTCACTTTGTGAATAGGAAATACATTGTCGTGTAATCGCTAATGTACACCAGGATTCCTTGCAGAGTTAAATCTTAAAAGACCGTGAAAGGGAGAAATCTGACGGTCAGGACTTAAAGTTATTTTAGATTCAAACGTCGACCGCTGATTTGCTACAAGTGCCATATGGTGACCGTTGTTTTTCAAATTCAAATTTTGAGGGGTTTCTCAGTGACGGGAAGTACCAAAATTTATGGTTTTAATAGCTGATTTTGATTGGTTTGGTGGCGCTTGCTGTTGCTGTGTGGTCCAAGGTGTGCCATGATCATCTACAGGGGTTTGTACCATGCGGTTTTGTGCTCGAGGCATGTTGCAGGGTTGACATTTTGGATTAGTACCTTCTCAATAAATTTATCATGATTGAGGATCAATCTGATGCTTGCCTTCTCCTGGTTGCCTGGGTTTCTTCCCCTACAATTAATTTTTGACCGTTTCCAGTGGGTTTAGTAGTTGAAACCCTAACCCTAAGTCATCTGTAGCTTGTTGCATTCTCTTTGAGAATTCCAAGATGACTAGGGAGTATAAGTTGCAAAATTTTTTACTAAGAAGGGGTGCCAAAACTTTCTTTGGTCCCTGGTTGTTAATGGTGTTATATTGAGTAAAGAGAGTCTAATTTTGGGTCTTTTCCTTTGGTATTTTGTTGCTTAGTAATGTATTGATTTTTGAAAATTAATGAGAATACACTTGAATTCTTGTCTTAAATCTCTGATTGTCTTCTTTTCTAATTGTGGATTCATATATGTTAAGGTCACAAAGTGGATTAGCATATGGTAAGCAAAGAGTATTGTGAGATCAGCTTGGAGTTCCTAACAAAGTTAGGATTAAAGCCTTTAGGGTGATTTCAATGAGTTCATTATTAGAGGGGAATTTGATGATCATGTGTGGGAGTGAAGGGAGTAATAGGCAAAGCACTTACTTTGATTTTATATGTATTTGAGTTAAGGTTTCAGGGTGATATATGTTATTTAGTGACTCCTTGCCCTGGGATAAGGCACTGGTCTCCTCTCTGGATGCAGTTCATCATTATCAATCACACACACAAATTAAATGATAAAATCTTAAATTAGTTACTAAAGAGTATATAGTTATATATCATTTTTAGACTCCTTTGGAGAAGTGAGTCAAGGGTACACCCACGTGAGCATTAAGGCTCAAAGTGTAGGAGGATCTCTTTTGATCCTTGTTAATTGGCCCTCTTTCTTGTAGACTTTGGAGTGGTGATAGAGTCAAAGTGTTATTTAAGTTATCCATCAAAGTATAAATCTACAAGTGAAGATCAAAGGGAACTCCCAAAACATTATTCTAACAATGCCACAATACATGGTTGTGCCGATTGGACTTTGCGGGGGAGATTGTTCAGATATGAAGCCCAATGATCACATGACCGTTCAGTTTCTCCCACCTCTTCCTATCTGGAGAGCTCTATCTATAAATCATTGTGGCATAGCCATATGTTGGAATGTCTATAAAGGGAAACATTATACTATATTATATCGTAGACTGATTAATATAATCGATTCCCTGCTTCAAGTGTGGGTGTAGGCATATTACCGAACTGCGATAAATATTCTTGTCTTTTGTATTTGTCTTATTTGTTATGTTTAATTCCGCTTCTCTACATCTTTAATATTTATACGTATTACTACGTATTCCTTATAAATTATCAAATTATTCAATTAAGGTTTTGAGTCTAATAGTTTTCATTTATCTTATAATATGAGGAACTCTGAAGCCATGCTTAGTGACAACATTGTGATCAATGATAATGATAAGAAGGTTGTGGAATTTATTGATAATGTGACCATACAGGGTAATCAAGTGTAGGCTCAATTTCTTTTAGAGATTTTGATGAGGAACACTCATACCAAATACCTAAAGCGCTATAACCTTAATGGTCACACTGACGGGGACTCATTCAGCAAACTCTTTCCCATTATTATGTATGAGGATCTGTAGCATGATATTCTTTGAATTGATAATGGGGATAAGTATACTATTCTTTGATTGAGTACACTAGCTATGCAAACGTGTCTACCATTTTGAGGCACTATATCCTATCCTAGGAACTCAACAGTGAAATGCATGTGGAAGTGCCTAATGAAGTTTTGCAACAGTGTTGTCTTACTATGGATTAATGTTACCAATAACATCATATGAATTAATGTTACCAAGAAAAACCTTACCAAAATAACTGCTTTGTAGATTTTTTAAAAAATCCTTCCACAAAGTGGCAGGAAATTATTGTCCTGAATGAACCAACCAAACATTGGTCAGAATTTACTATGATGTTAAAATAAGAATGCTATCTTCTTGTTCTATTGCATTGGTTTCATTTTCTTTTGGCTTATTTATTGTCTTCTTAAAATTTTAACAATTCTTTTTTATGTGACCTTACTTGCCACAAAACTAGCAACTAGTTTCCTTACCTCTTGATTTTGACCTTGCTTGTGGTTTTCCTTGACTGCTTGGACTCTTCTCTCTTTCTCTTGTTCTTCTCCTTTCTTCTATGTTGAAAGCATAACCTGATGTTGGAGCCTCACTAGTGATCTTCCTTTGCATTTCCTCACTTAGGATTACACTAACAAGATCATCAAATTTTAAATTATTTAAACTAGAAATAGAATTACTAATTGCCATAACCAAGCTATTCCAGCTTTCTCACAAAGAACACAAAACCGCAAGATCCTAAACCTCTTCATCAAAATTACTATTAATGGAAGCCAACTCACTGGTAACTACATTAAATTCATTTAAATAACTTACAATAGAATTACCTTCAATCATTTTCATATTAAACAACAACTTCAAAAGAAATACCGTATTTGAAACTTAGATCCTTTCATGTAACAGACCCATTGCGCTCATCAAATCAGCAAGTGTACTGGCCTTGGATATACTAAATGCTATAGAAGAGGATAAACACAACCAGATTGCTCCGAGTGCTTTTCTATCTAGTATATCCCTTTTTTCATCCACCATGGTTGTTGGTTTCTTTGTCTTTCCATGTAATGGTCACCACAAATCTTTCTGATACAAACAATCCTCCATTTGATGCGACCATTGAACTTTTCAATCTTTATTTCATTAATCAGCATCACTCCCTATTAGGAATAAGGTGTCTCAACCTTGGATAATTCCTATTCTTATTATTTGTTTTGTAAAATGTATTTCTTGCAAATAATGTAATTAAGTGTGAGTGTACATGTCTAGTTGGCATGTTGATGTGTCACTCCACTTGATGTGTCAGCATCTTGAATTGTGTAAGGAGATCATGGCTGAAATGGTTATGACAGATTCCTATGACACGTAAGAGCTATGTCTGGAAGTTTCAATGACGGGTGAAGACATGTGGCAAATGATAAAGTTGAGTACTATACACTCTTCCCCAATCAGGTTCCTATTTTCTTGGAGAATGGTAAAACCCTAATACAACTATCTTTGGAAGTTGCCCTAAAAAGGGAAGCGCATGATATAAGCATTTTTTAGGGTTGCGAAGAAAGGAGAAGGAAGTGTATTGTTGGAACATTTTTTATGCTGCCGCAATTTGTCTTCAAGAGTTGGAAATCTTCTGAAAGAACTTGCATTGCAAGTGTATTGTAAACTGCAATAGTTTTGATAAATACATTGTGCAGGTTTTGGAGTGCTAGGGTTTTTACCGAAAGGTTTTTCCGGGGTAAATCTTTGTGTCATTCTCTATTTTCTGTATGCATGGTATATGGCTGCAATATCATTGTTAAAGTAGTTAACGAATTTGAAATTGTAAGGATTTAAAAGAATTTGCACAATACTTTCCTTAAGAGATTAGTGTAGGAAGCTATTTCCGCACCTGAGTTTCCTTACACTCCCACCCAAACTTGAATCTCTCCTATTGATCACAACCAGCTCTGATACAAATTATGAACTTAAACAACAACATATTAATAAAAATAAGTAACAAAAAATAAAGATTCAACCACAATGTGACATGAATTTATAGTGGTTCACCATAAAGACTACATCCACTATCAAGCAAGGCAATCGTAAATTATCAACTCTTTTTTAATGCATACAATGCATCAACAACATTCTTCTCTAAACAAGCATTATCTGAAATATGAACAACCAAAAGGTTTGGAGGGGAAACATGATTGTTAGATTTCACAATTTACACAAAATACTTCTTTTAACTTAGAGAAGTGCATATGATCAAACACACAATAAATCTTCTTAGGCAAACAATTTGAAGCAATATAACAGCATAGATAGCGTAATTAATTTTTCAAAAACACATGATATGTTTCTATAAAAAAAATCAAAATGATTTCTGTTATAATGTCCCGTCCATTAAATACATATGAAAAAACCCTTTTCTCCGTTTTAAACAAAATGACAATGGTGAAATAGAAAATAGTAAAATCAACCTTCGACAATAATACCTATTTTGTTTGTTCACAAATTCTATAATAGAAAACCAGTGGAATACCCAGATTCCAGGATATATACAAAACAGATTTTTTTTTCAAAGAGCTTTACAAACATACGAGCGGCTGCAAGCGGCAGGTGTAAATCTGAAGCTGGTAATTTTTGTCAACAATCTTGCCTACCTATGCGAAAATGGGAGCTTTAGAATATCTTCCAAAGAATAAAGGAAGTGATAGTTTAGTTTATTATTCTAAAAATGCCACGTGCACTTTCGCTCCTGCAAAAGGCAAAGGATCTACAAAGTGAAGGACTGTC
Organism: Chamaecyparis obtusa; assembly: GCA_027943335.1. Classification (NCBI taxonomy): domain Eukaryota; kingdom Viridiplantae; phylum Streptophyta; class Pinopsida; order Cupressales; family Cupressaceae; genus Chamaecyparis; species Chamaecyparis obtusa. The sequence goes on from BSBK01006615.1 coordinate 381,394, forward strand.
ACAAATATGTATATTCAGACAAATGACAATGTAATTGCAGTCTAAAAGTTACCCAACTATCTACCTGGCACGACTGGTAAAAATGAATTGTAACTGAATATAATTTGCACGTGACGGATGGGATAACAGACACAGAAAGTAAAGTAAATTCATCCTGCAGCCTCGTGTGAATCCATGGTTTTGAAGAAATGAATTAAAAAGGGAAGATTAGCAGTCTTCTTGTGCTACGTGTGGGATTTTGGGATTAGCAGTCTTGTGCTTCGTGTGGCATCAAAACTATTGGCCACACTGACAATGCACTGAAACGAATATATAGAAGATTGTCCAGGCTCGGTAATTGATGCCCTCGTATACAGATTTTCAGTAATTTGAAAAAATAAATAAATCTTTTTAACGTTTAGAAAACGTAGATGGTTTGAATGTCTGGCGCCGGCTGATGGTGATGAAAATTAATTGTCTTGTACAGGGACTCACCCGTCTGTTCTTACTGCAGCTTGTAAATTGCATTTCCCTTTGAAAATCTACTCTTCATCTATGCCTTCTCTGGAATATAACCATGGACCGTCTTATTAGGAATAATAAATGCAACCATATTAATACGCCTTCCTCACAAATTATCAAATTATTCAATTGAGGGCTGGAGTCTAATAGTTTTCATTTGTCTTATAACATGAGGAACTCCGAAGCCATGCTTAGTGACAACGCTGTTCTCAGTGATAATGATAAGAAGGCTCTGGACTTCATTGAGAATGTGACCATACATGCTGATCAAGTGCAGGCTCAAGTTCTTTCTGAGATTTTGACGAGGAATGCTCATACAGAATACCTAAAGCGCTATAACCTCAATGGTCGCACTGACAGGGACTCATTCAGCAAACTCTTGCCCGTTATTACGTACGAGGATCTGCAGCCTGATATTCTTCGAATTGCTAACGGGGATAAGTCTCCTATTCTTTCGTCTCTGCCTGTAACGGAATTTCTAACCAGGTAAATCTCAGCTCAATATTTCACTAAAAGTATAAAAGTTTAAGTGAATCAAATGGCGTTTTGTGTGCGAATTCACTCCATTTTAGTGGCCGTTTGATACATAGTATGGTGAGATTTTCTATAACAGCTCTGGAACATCTAGTGGAGAGCGCAAGCTGATGCCCACAACCGAAGAGGAAATAGATAGAAGAATCCTTCTTTCCAGCATTCTCAGGCCGGTCATGAACAAGTCGGTCTCTTCTCCCTTAATTCTATTATAGAGTACCTATGTTAGGTTGAGCTAGAATGTTTCTGGATGTGATATGCGATTGTGTGTATGTTTTTTACCATCAGGGATTATGATTATACTCTGTGATCTTCTTTTGCATTCTCGAATTTTTGCATCTTGATGATAGATCCGAAACGTTGATAAACATACACTCGCATTCAGAAATAGGTTCGTAAAGAAGATGAGATATGTTTGCGAACGGTGTGTGGCAGGTACATGAAGGGTCTTGACAAGGGGAAAGGGATGTACTTTCTCTTCATCAAATCCGAGACCAACACACCAGGCGGATTAGTAGCTCGCCCACTTGTTACGAGCTTCTATAAGAGCCGGCAGTTCAGAGAAAAGTTTTACGATTCCTACAATATGTACTACACGAGCCCAATGGAAGCCATTCTGTGTCCGGATACTCAACAGAGTATGTACGTTCAACTCCTCTGCGGCCTGGCGCAGAACACTCAAGTTTTGAGAGCGGGAGCCGTTTTCGCCTCGGGTTTGCTTAGGGCAATAAATTTCTTGCAACATCATTGGAAATCACTGTGCCACGATATTCAAATGGGAAGCCTAAGTGAGGAGGAGGTGAAAGATCCTTACCTAAGAGAAGCTCTAATGAAGATGAAGATATTGAGTCCCAATACCGAGCTGGCAGGGTTCATTGAGAGCGAGTGCTCAAAGGAGTCATGGGAGGGAATAATCAAGCGGATCTGGCCCAACATAAAGTATCTAGATGTGATTGTGACGGGCGCCATGGCCCAATACATTCCCACACTTGATTTCTACAGCTGCGGGCTCCCTCAGGTGTGCACATTCTACGCCGCCTCCGAGTGCTTCTTCGGTCTCAATCTCCACCCCCTCAGCAAACCGTGGGAAGTCTCATATACTTTCATGCCCAACATGGCCTACTTCGAGTTCTTCCCCATTCGCTGTCATGATAACCCTACAAACCCTAACAGTGCGCCGCCGGCGGCCCAACAGCAGCAGCTTGTGAAGCTCGTTGACGTTAAAGTGGGTGAAGAATACGAAGTTGTGGTCACCACATACGCAGGTAAAAATTTGCTTAAATTTCCTGACCAGCATTTATATGGCAGAAAAGCAGTTATACATAGTTAACATTCGTTCCTTGTTGCGATGCAGGGTTGTATCGATACAGAGTCGGAGACGTGGTAAGGGTGACTGGCTTCTACAACTCGGCGCCTAAGTTTCACTTTGTGTGCCGGAAAAATGTAATGTTGAGCATTGACTCGGACAAAACTGACGAAGTGGAGCTGCAGAACGCGATGGACAAAGCAACGAAGCATCTGGATCGTTACGGGGTTCGATTGATTGAGTACAGCAGCTACGCAGACGTGTCTACCATTCCAGGGCACTACGTTCTGCTCTGGGAACTCAACAGCGAAACGCATGTGGAGGTACCTGATGAAGTTTTGCAGCAGTGCTGTCTTACCGTCGAGGAGAGTTTAAATTCCGTGTACAGGCAATGCAGAGCAGCCGACAAATCCATCGGCCCTCTCGAGATAAAAATAGTGGAAAGTGGGACATTTGAGGAATTGATGGATCATGCCCTGAGACGAGGGGCATCTATAAGTCAATACAAGGCACCTCGCTGCGTCAAGTTCGCCCCATTAATCGAGCTCCTCAATTCGAGAGTCACGACCTCCTATTTCAGCCTCAGCTGTCCCAAATGGACACCTGTACGCACTGACTGGGAAACTTCTCCCAAATCTCTCTAAATCTTCATCTGTATCCTATAGTTGCTCAAGACATAGGGTTTGGAGCTGGAATAAATTGAAGCGGATCTTTATCAAGTAATTACATGGGATGTAATGTTTTTTTTTATATTACATAAAAATTGCAGCTAGAAACTGTAAGAAGAAACTACTACAGACACTAAATGAATACGAATATGACATGTAATAGTAGCAATAGCATTACTCCAGACACTAAATGAACTGTAACAGTAGCAATAGCATTACTACAGATACCAACATGTAACATCAGTCCTGTAGAAGAGCCTAATTCGTTGAATTGAAAGTCCAACTTCAAGTCTTTGGAATTTTCATACAATGGATTGCTTATGTGGCATACAATTTAATTCAGTTTGTGTAACAATTATAAAGTGTATGAATTTCAAGACTGGCAATGACTGTCTTGAGTTTGAGTAACAATTGCATATGAAAGATAGATTGAATTACAAATGCATCAATACAGATGCTCAATTGTTCGCTTGGAAGAATCTACATTCTATTGCGTACAGACTGAAATGTATGATGGTCCAACCCATCAATTGTCCATTCGGACATGTTATTTTGTTGACCATCAATAATTTGTGTTTCTAAGACCTTTCTATTATCTTTTCTCTCAACTACAGAATGGAATGCAATGTTTTAAGGGTCTTGAACAATCAATCCCTTTCTCCATCTCCTTTTTCATTGGAATTTTTGAACCTGGATGCTAGTAACTATAACGCTCTGCGAATGACTCTAATGCTATTCATTTATTATTAGCTGCCTCGAACTATGGCAGACAAGAATTAAGCTAACAAGAATTAAAACATATTTTAATCTCCTAACTTGATAAGTCCAATGAGGTTGTTTTTGAAGATATTACATTATAAATAAACGAAATCGGTAGGATGGTTTAAATATCCCTTATGCATAAGGAAATTAAGCTAACAAGAATTTAAAAATATTTTAATCTCCTACTTTCATAAGGTCAATGAGGTTGTTCTTAAAGATATTACATGATAAATAAACAAAATTGATACCATGGGATTGTTAAACCATCCCTTATGCATAAGGATACTTTCAAAAGTTGTAATTAAATATTCTTTATACTAGACTTATTATTCTCTTAGATTATAAATTTTAAATATCATATTTACAAGTATATATATGTGCTAATATATATATACCAAGCTATTATCATTCATATATATATATATATATATGATAAATCTATTTGATGCATACCAAGCCATTGGTACAAAAGCACGTAAAAAATATGCTAATATTACTCGACATGTCCTCACATCAACCATAATGGGAAAGGAAAAGAAAAAATAAGGATAAGTAGAACAACATTACGCAATGCCTTAGAGAGGCGAGAGAAAATTGGGGATCCTAACAATAATTCTCTTTGGGCATTCTCAAGGAGACTCCCGCACAAGGACAAGATTTTTTTTGATGCACTAAGAATGTTACTTGACAAATTTTGGTATGACAACACAAGGGTTGCACCAACCAAAGAGATGTTGTTAGAAGACGAATTTGAATTAGAAATTGTGATCCACATCCATAACACTATTTAGACATGACTCAAACAGAATATTATGAAAGGTTTCCTCAAAGCTTTCCTCGGATTAAAATTAGCCAAATATTTTTTGACATGAAAAAACCATTTTATGTTAAGACTAACCATGCACGCACTACATGTTTTTATAGATTTCGTGTTGAATTTTCCATGAATTATGATATTTATCATTATATATGTTGTACTTTGCACACTAAAAATGTTTTGCAAGATTGTGGTCTACAAGCACCTCCTAAGTCACCGAGAGAATTTATTTCAATTGTAATATGTAGATGAGATAGCAAGTGCATTTACTATACAATGATGTGTTTCAAAGGATTTTGTCCTACATGTAGTGGTTTGCAACAGCTTCCTAGATGCCTACATCTAGATAGCACACATGAAATTGGAAAGACACTAATTTCTGTTGGAAAATACAAGTTAGACACATATGGTGTCAAAGATGGAAAATAATTAAAGAGGTGTGAATTAGTTAAAAGGGATATATGTGTAGCTGATTTTATGAAGATGTTTCAAGAGAAACTAGTTTATGAGTACATAGGGCACACACATAGAGCTAGGTGGTTAGATGACCAATTCAAGTTGTGTAAGGATACTTTCCCCCTCAATACTATTGTGGTTGTCATTGATTTTGTTGAGAATTATACACTGAAACCTCAAAATGAAGTGCAACCTATGTATTACCACTCTACACAAGTTACTATTTTTGTGCACATAGCATTCATGCATGCACATGATAGCACAAAGGAAGAAAGAAAGGGTATAAGAGAGTATCACTTCCATATTAGTGATGATCATACTCATTCCTTAGAGTACTTAATTTATTAGCTCTTTAAATATTAATTTTAGTATAAACTAATCCTTCTATTAAATGCAAGTCATGTATATGCAGTAATTGCATATGAGAACAATGAAGAAGGAACGGGTTACCTTTTGTGTTGTTGTATTGAGGCCAAAAAGAAATTGACAACTACAGTCATTGATAGAGAGGATATCCAGTATCCAATAGGATCCATTATTTTCACAGGGACATGGCTTAGAAGGTACCATTATTGTGTCCATTTATATGCATACCTATTAAACTCTTTTTATTACACTTTACATTAATTTGGATATTAAACTCTATAAAATGTAGGTATCCTATCAAGAATTCTAATGTCTGATTGTTTCAGGACTTTGAGATGCATAGACATATTCTTCATTAATCTAACTTATTGCTGCAAAAAATATTCAATTAATTAAGTATTGTGGAAGACCTCTTAACAATAATTTGTGGAAAGATCATGAATCTGACCATGAGGCAATACTTGACACAATGAGGGTTAGAGCTAATCCAGAAGGTTCTCTTGATTAATTTTGGGTAATCTGGAGGAATGGTTCTACAATATGGTAGAATGATTTTGAAAATTTTTTTGTATATCTTCAAGGTTCTCTATGTGCATATTTAGAGGCCAAATTTTGTACTTAAAAATGATAATAAGATGTAATGTGCATAAATAGATGCCAAATTTTGTATTAAAAAAAGGGTTTCCATGTGCATATTAGATGCTAATTGTTATGTAAAAAAAGGGTAATGAGATGTCTTGTGCAAGTTAGATGCCAAATTTTATATATAAAAGGTGCAATGAGCTTCCATGTGCATATTAGATGCCAATTGTTATGTAAAAAAAGGGCAATGAGATTTCATGTGCATGTTAGATGCCAAATTTTGTATATAAAAGGTGCAATGGGCCCAATTTGCAAATATATTATTGAAATGCATACATATTTAATCTTCTCAATCTCTATCTCAGAAGAATCTAGCATTTAATTTTGAACTTTATCTTATATATTGTATGTTCAACAATAAAAACAAGTGTTGAATCTATTTAAAAATTTCTTACTTAAATACTAATTACCATTAAGAACATGTTCAGACATATCTTACAAAAAATTATTCTTTAAACACCGTAACATGGATGTGATTGCAATGTTTCTCAATTGAAATGAGAAACATTGGTTATTTTTCAATATATTTTCCATGAGATCGAATTGTCTACTCCATTAGCTCTAGTTGATTAGGTAAATGCTAGTGAAAACCTCATTTCTCCCAAGGATTCCCTTGAATATTCATGAGTATACTAGACCAAAGTGTCCCTAAAGGTCACTAAACAACATTGGGCACAGATCTTTCTTGGGGCATATCTCAGAGCTCATGCGAGGTATTGACAAATCATCAGATGCTATAGGACCATGTTATGGAGGCCTACAATTACCCATCTTAGTTTTGGGAGATTCCCTTTTGTTTTAATTTGGCATCCTTATCTATGTTTATGTTAAAAGTTGTAATGTAACTCAATTTAAATGAACAACATTGGATATCTTTCAATCCATTCATTTTGTGATCAAATCATTTGCTCCATTAGCTCTGGGTGGCCAAGTAAATACTAGTGACAACCTCATTTCACCCACGGAGTCCCTTGAATGTTTGCGAGAATACCGGACCAGAGTGTCCCTAAGGGTCACTAAGCAACTTTGGGCTATGATCTTTCTTGGGGCATATCTTATAGCTCATGTAGGGTATCAACAAATCATCAGGTGCTACAAGACCATGTTATGGAGGCCTACAATTACCCATCTCAATTTTGGGAGATTCCCCTTCATTTTAATTTGGAATCCCTATCTTAGTTTATGTCAAAAGATACATTGTTGCTCAATTAAAATGAGCAACATTGGCTATCTTTCAATTCATTCACTATGAGATCGAATCGTCTGCTCCATTATCTCTGGTTAGCTAGTTAAATTCTAGTGACAACCTCATTTCTCCTACAAAGTTCCGCTAATGTTTGCAAGCACACCAGACCAAAGTGTCCCTAAGGGTCACTAAGAAAAATTTGGAAGTGATCTTTCTCTGGCCATATCTCAAAGCTCATGTGAGGTATCAAAGAACTTTTAGGTACTATAGGACCATGTTATGGAGACCTATAATTACCCATCTTAGTTTTGGGAGATTCCTTGGTTTATTTTAATTTGGCATCCCTATCTTGGTTTATGTCAAAAGTTATAATGTTGCTCAATTGAAATGAGAAACATTTGGTATATTTCAATTCATTCACCATGTGATTGAATCATCTACTCCATTAGCTCTAGTTGGTTGGGTAAATACTATTGAAAACCCTATTTCACACATGGAGTCCCTTGAACATTCACGAGCACACTGGACTAGAGTGTCCCTAAGGGTCACTAAGCAACATTCAGAAGTGATCTTTCTTGGGGCATATCTCAAAGCTTGTGTGAGGTATAAATGAATTGTTAGGTGCTACAAGACCATTTTATGGAGGCCTAAAATTACCCATCTTATTTTGGGAGATTCCCCTTCATTTTAATTTGGCATCCCTATCTCAGTTTATGTCAAAAGATACAATTTTGCTCAATTGAAATGATCAACATTGGCTATCTTTTAATCCATTCACTATGAGATTGAATCGTATGCTCCATTGTCTCTAATTAGCTAAGTAAACATAAGTGACAACCTATTTTTTCCCATGAATTCCCTTGAATGTTTGTGAGCACACTAGACCAGAGTGTCACTAAGGGTCACTAAGCAACATTGGGCAATGATCTTTCTTGGGGAGTATCTCAGAACTCGTGTGAAGTATCAATGAATCATCATGTTCTACAATATCATGTTATGGAGGCCTACAATTACCCATCTCATTTTTGGGAGATTCCCCTTCATTTTAATTCAGAATCCCTATCTTGGTTTATGTCAAAATATGCAATGTTTCTCAATTGAAATGAGAAACATTGGCTATCTTTCAATCTGTTCATCATGAGATAAAATGGTCTGCTTCATTAGCTTTGGCTGTTCAGGTAAATTCTAGTGACAACCTCATTTCT